>BLBF01000045.1:5585045-5622248 GCA_015471245.1 Laticauda colubrina | reverse complement strand
AGAGAAGAGAAGAGAAGAGAAGAGAAGAGAAGAGAAGAGAAGAGAAGGTCCCTAGACCTGGAAATCTATGGAGGGGAGAATTAAACGCTACAATCAGATTGTTTGTGTAGTCATTTACATTTCTTGCTGTGTAAGCAGACCAAGGCACAGCAATTACGAACATGGGATTAAAGGAATATTGATAGCTCATGACAAGCCAGTTCCTGAGAAACTTTGTTTGGTCAAATAGCAGCAATCATTAAATATATGAGGGTCTGTTAATGTTATCTGCTTTTTTTAAATACACACGCACACATTTATTAGTTTAGCAAAAATAACAGAGTTTTGAGACATTTAATGGTTTACTTCCTGCAGATTCTCAGTAATGGAGTTGCTGAAATATATTTCTCTTCTCCTCCTCCTTCTTCCCATCACATATTTTTTCTTCTTCTTTGACTGCTGCTACTACTAACAGGTGGCAGGGTACAATGGCTTGAAAACTTGCAAGAAACACATTTATGTTCTTATTCAGGAATTACTTTCATTGTCACCTTTGTTGCACAATTCAGAAAATTTCTAGATTC
This sequence comes from Laticauda colubrina, assembly GCA_015471245.1. Taxonomy (NCBI): domain Eukaryota; kingdom Metazoa; phylum Chordata; class Lepidosauria; order Squamata; family Elapidae; genus Laticauda; species Laticauda colubrina. The sequence goes on along the minus strand of BLBF01000045.1, from coordinate 5,621,685 downwards.
CACTTTTTTTTAACCCAGTAATAAATATTTGCTAGTTGACCACAAATGAAGCCCGAGGGTTTCAGAACTAAAGCAGTTTCTTGGATGAGAAACTAAACGTTTCCCCCCCCCCCAAAAAAAAAGGGAAGTCCAGTTGCATTTTTAACATGTACCTTTGGGCCAGAGGGTTTAATTATATCCTGAATTTCATTTTCATCCAAGAAACTTTTTCAGTTCTGAACTTCGCTGGCCTTATTTGTGGCCAACTAGCAAATATTTTTACTGGGTTAAAAAAATGAACCATAGAATTTTTATGCTCCTGGTTCGGACCAGTTCATGCAAACTGGTAGTTCCGACAATCAGTTGGCCCTGCCCACCTGCCCCACCCCGGCCCTATCCTGTCCTTTATTTCCTGCTTTGTAACTCATCTTCATCACGCAGCACAGCTGATTTCCCCCCCTCTCGCCATTCAACTTACCATTGCTGACTTGGAAGGTTAAGCAGCTGAGCTTCTAAATGCTCCATTTCCAGCACTGTGCACAAGCACCTTATGCATACACATGTGCAAAGCACATGCTCATCAAACTGACAGCATCCCACCACTGGTGACAATGCAAGCAATTCATGTATAGGAACAAGCCATTTTCAGAATCACTGCCATTCGTTTCAATGGAAGGTTATTTTTGTGTAGAATTATGGATATGGCCATTCAACTCCTGGAAGTCTCGGAAAATACATCCAATGAAGAACCTGTAGCTATTGGAGGAGCTTCAAAACGAATGGATGTCCTCCACAAAATTCTCTGGAAGTCCCCAAATATCTATCTCAATATTGTGGAAACTTCACAAGGTGCAAATTTGAGGAATTGGGAGATTTGGGTATGATATTGAAACATACTATCCTAGGTATGGTCTTGGGGGAAAAAGGAAGGATGGCCCAGAAGAACCATCTGTGATGGTGGACTCTTATTCAATATGTTAAGTTCTGATACTATAGCTAGTCAATGGAAACCAAAATGAGAGAGTTTTATTGCATTGGCATGATATAAATAGACCCAATAGAAAAAGTTTAAGATTTTGGCACAAAACAGGAGCTCCCCTTCTGTTCTTTGGAACACCCCAAGGAGCTTCCATCCATTATGTTCTTAATAATATTTCTTTGCTCCTTTCTTCCCTCACTGGAAAATGACAGTGCTGTGAAAGTATGATATATTAATTTTCACCCACAGAGTGGCTGTCAGTGCAAATTAAGTGTGAATTAATAAACCGTAATTCTCATTTTGGAGAGGGAGCGTTTTCCTTGAGATTATCGCAGTTAATTATGAAATATTATTCTTGGGAAAATATTTATCCACATTAGCGAGCTGTGGATCATAAATTAAAGTGTTGAAAATTTATTTTCTTGCACAATGACTTCTTAGTGCATTCGCTAAATACTGAGACTCTATCGAGATAAAGAAATCCTTTCTCATCCCAAAGGACCTACCAAGGAAGCTTAAAATTGGTTTTCCCCAAATTTATGAGCCAATAGCTTCCATTTTGTTTTTCTGGCATGCTGACAGAGGGGTCCCATGGCCATATGCATGAGAGGATGAAAGTGTTATCATGGTATTTGCATTGCAACGTAGAGCTGTGGTGGCGCAGTGGTTAGAATGCAGTATTGCAGGCTAACTCTGCCCACAGCCTGTAGTTTGATCCTGATCAGCTCATGGTTGACTCACCCTTCAATCCTTCCAAAGTCGGTGAAATGAGGAACCAGGTGGTTGGGGGCAAAAGGTTGACTCTCTGAACTGCTTAGAGAGGGCTGTAAAAGCACTGTGAAGCGGTATATAAGTCTAAGTGCTATTGCTATTAAAGAAAAGATGCCAAAGAAGGGACAAAATGAAATGTGAAGGACAAAAATAAAAACATTTTTTAAAAATCATTTTAAATAATTACACTGAATTGCTGGCTGGTCCTATGGCGAGTTGGCCGTGGCGAGTTGGCCCATTCCATTCAATCATAGCCCTGCCATTCAAACACACCAGTTTTAAACAGATGATAAACCTCCCCAGTTACAAAATGTTATTTGTTTGGCTGGGAGCAAAGAGAAGGAAAAAGAATTGCTTGAAGAAATATTGTTGGAAAAAACACTCTTTTCCGAAAAACTTTTTTTCTTTCTTTCTTGCATTCAGCTGTGGGCACTTTTAGGGGGCAGGGGAAAGTCACACTCTGGCTGAAGCACAACTAAAATGACGTGGGATAATACCCGAACGAAGCTGAACAGCATACATGTAAGTACCCACGAAAACTTCACACACACACACACACACACACACATCTCCAGGTACAAAACAACAGTTCCGAAGTTAGCGAGTCAAATGTTTATGGACGATTTCACCCGTGTTAAACTGCAGTTTTCTTCAACCGTGGTCGTTGAACAAAATCCAGGGACAGTGTTTACAGGACATGCTTAATCAGTACCAAATGCTCCCTACCAAAGCTTAGTTCACTGCTCCGAAGTGTTAGGTGACTCCTTACAAATAAGCCCCATTAATTCTGACGCTACTTACTTGTGGGGAATTGTGCAGAAAATTGCAACCTGGGTGAGGCAACCATTTCTGAGATCAGAGGTTTCGTAAATGTAACAATCACAGAATAATCAGCTATCTTTTTTTTTTTTCCTGGGAGATGTATGCAGGTGTGTGTGTGTGTGTAGCATATTGTACACATGTGCCACCCACATTCAGATGTTGCCTCTATCCACCCACGTCCATCAGATCAGCACACATCAAGGAGACATTTGTAAGGATTAAGAATTGGAATAAACATCCCTTTCCCTTTCATTGCATTAAGCTTGCACTGAAATCATGGAAATTTTAAAACATTGGAAGTTTTTAACAAGAGATTGAACATCCATTTGTCTGAGGTGGTATAAGGTTTCCTGCCTGAGCAGGGAGGGTTGGACTAGAAGACCTCCAAGGTCCCTTCCATCTCTGCTATTCTGTTCTGTTCATGGACTGTGCCTGTTCTTACAAGATATCCTTACTTAGCCTTACCAGATCTGACCTACACGAACCCAACCAGTCACAGGGTGAGAAGAAACAGCCAGAGAACATTCAAAGTCTTCACTGTCCTTCATTGTGATCTGGAGTTTTTGCAGCAGTCTAAGTCTGAAACATGTAGTCTTATAACCTGTTGTGGCCTGTCAGCTTCTGGCCCCTCTAGCAGCCAAATCAAAGGAGGAGGAGAAGGCATGGGAACAGGTCAGCATCAGGGCAATCTTGGAGCTCCGAGGGGGAAGAGAGAATGGAGCTGGCAGAGAGAGAGAGAGACAGAGAGACAGAGAAACAGAGAGAGAGAGAGAGACGCAGAGCCTGGGCACTCCATCAGCCCTCAGATGGAGAGTCAACAGCCCCCAGGTCTGGATTTGGCTGATGCTTGGATGCGCAGAAGGCAGAGGAGAGGAGAGCAGTGGAAATCCATGGGCCAGTCCTTGGGATGGATGAGCCACTGCTGCTAGTGAAGCCCCACCTTAGCTCTGGGGGTAAAAGGCAGGGAGTGGAGATGAATAAATGTGCCAGACAACTAACGATTCATCTTCTGGATGGGCAGATTGCAAGATAATTTTTTTTGTCGGGACTGCCGGTGCTCCTAATAAAGGAATCTTTTGAGTTCAGGTCAGAGGGTTTGGGTCAGAACATAACCATTCATTCAGCGAACAAAGTTACAACGGCAGTGAAAAAAGTGCGTTAGAACAAGTCCTCAGCCTTGCAATCATCACGGCTTCTCCATGACCACATGATATAAAAGTTGGGTATTTGACAATTGGCATGTATTTACAGTGGCTGCAAGATCATGGGGTCATGCTTTCTCTATTGGTGACTTTCCCAACTGGCTTTACTTAACAAATGCAATTTACTTTGGATAAATGGCTACAGAAGCTGATGGACTTGGCAAAAATGGCTTAATTAACCATTTTGATTAAAGAAAAGAATATCAATACTTTGGTTGCCACATGGAAAGACTGCTTCTGAACTTTTGTGCTTGAGGTGGATAAAAGAAAATGAAATTTTGATTCTGGGTTTTCCTGATTATGTTGATTTGTTTTTATAGAAATGGCTAGTTTATATTATGATGGAAAAGCAAAAAGTTGTGGTTTGATGTTGATGCTGCTTTTTTACTGCAGCAGAGGGAGTTGGAAGTCAACGGTTTTTATTCTTTTTCCCATCCCTCCGCTCACTTCTCTTTTCTCTCCGCGCCCGCTGAATTTTCCTATTTGCTTTTGTATTTTATATTTTAGTCTATATTTTTTTAAAAAAATATAAAAGGCGATTCACTTAACAACTGCATGATCCATAGAAAACAGACATCAAATCAGGTATGACTCACTTAACAAATTCTGGTCTTAGTTGTAGTCATAAGCTGAGTACCATCTGTATTCCCTGGTTTGCTTTTATCAAAGGTGGAGAATAGACATTGTCTTCCATTAATCAATGTCTCTCCTTCCTTCTTTCCTTTTTTTTTTTTTTTGCCTTCTAATGTGAACAAATAACACTTGATGCTTATCTTTTTTTAAAAAAATAATTTCATTTCAAGATCTAAATGATCACCAGGAAGTGAAAGCAATCCTTTGCATGCTGAAGTCCCTGGTTGAATGGCCAACATCTCTAGGTAGAGCTAGGAAAGATATCCACCTGAACATCAAGATAACTGCTGCCAGTTTGCAAAACGAATACCTAGACTAGAAGAATCGATATTCTTATTCAGTAGCTCCCTGCCTTGTCCAGGATTAAAACATTTCCTTCAACTGCAATTTTTATTGTTTCTTAAAAAAAGGGGGTGGAGGGGAAATCAGCAGATCCCATTCAAGGAGCATCAATCAAATCAGAGTCCTAGCCAAGCATATTTAACCTCCCTTGTTTCTCATTGCAGCTTCCTCCATGCACACTGCTACCAAGAAGAACATATAAATCTTCAATGTTGAAAAATCCTTCCTTAAGGTAATAAAATCTGACAGTTTCCATAATGGCTGATGAGACAAGAGTCCACAGGTGTATCACTCTGCTTTTCCTTTAAAAAAAACCACTCAGCTTATAATAAAAATCAGCTTATAATAAAAAGCCCTCCTACCCCCATCACTCAAATTAAACGTTACTAGACTCATTGGCTGTTCTTCCTCTGTTCTCAGAGGAGAAAAACAGTGATGGCTTTTTACTGCTCTGCTTGTGATGTTTTGCCTCATCAGGAGTAAATAAACACAATCCTCTTTTTTATCTCCCTGAAGAAACATTGATCATCGTCCCCAAATGCTGCCTAGCTTGAAATTCCCATGCTTTTTCTGACAAAGGGATCAGTTTTAATGCTTCTTTGTTTTTTCCACAAGGAATGGTGAGAGGCACTATGTGTATGTTGTATGCAGACTATATCTATATCTATAGATAGATAGATAGATAGCTAGATAGATAGATAGCTAGATAGATAGATATAGATATAGATATATAGATACATAGATACATAGATATAGATGACACTTCTCTTCCCAATATTTAAAGTGAAATAAGTAAAGTAAAACCAGCTTGAAATCCCAAAGGTGTTTTTTTTTTCAAGAGGCAACTGGACTTCCTTATTTTTTCTTTGAAGATGTTTCGCTTCTCATCCAAGAAGCTTCTTCAACTCTGAATGGATGGTAGGGAATGGAAGGATTTATATGTCCTTACAGACAGCTGGTCATTTGCATTCTTTTAGAGGTTTACCTGTGTCCTCTGGGTCACCTGAGTGTGTAAATGGGTGTGGCACCTTCTTGGCATGGCTGAAAGTATGGTGTTGTAGACAGGAGATAGATGATGGCATGTCCCTCCAGCACAGTTAAACCTCCAAGTGGCCTCAACAACTCTCCAAAAGAAAGCTAACAACAAGATAATTGCACGGAATATCAATCCTTCCATTCTCCACCATTCAGTCGGAGCTGAAGAAACTTCTTGGATGAGAAGTGAAACGTCTTCAGAGAAACACCAGAAAGTACAGTTGTCTCTTGAAAAAGCACCCAGGGGTGGGATCCTACCCATTCGCATCTATTCGCTAGAACCGGTTGTTAACATTCTAACCAGTTCGGAGAACCGGTTGTTAGAAGAAATTCCTGGCCTAATCCTGTAAGGAAGGCAGGAAGGAAACATTCTGGTGTTGCTTACAGAAACTGCCTCTCCGTTAATCCTTATTACATTCTTGGCAGGACTGGACTTCCTGTCTCAGGAACCTCTCTGGAGTTTTTTTCCCTCCTTTGCTGATACTTTGCTTGTGTGGAGGGACCATTCAAAGTTACAATGGCACTGAAAAAAGTGACTTATGACCATTTTTCACACTTCTGACTGTTGCAGCATCCCCACAGTCATGAGAGGCCAGGTGAGATGTGTGCCTTGATGTGAGTGATATTGAGTTGGCCACGCCCAGCCAATAACATGACCAGCAAGCCATGTCCACCCAGTCACATGATCACCTAAGCCACAGCCACCACCTAAGCCATGCCCACAGAACCAGTTATTAAACAATTTGAATCCCACCCCTGCAAGCATCTTTGGGACAACCCTGACATGGATGACGGAGAATCTTCACGGACAACCAGCTTGAAGAGTCAGCAGGGGGAAGAGAGATGGCTGCTTCCAAAGGGGCTGCCTTAATAAGAGCTAAACAACGTTTATTCTCTCTTTCTTCAACCCCAACTCACACCTGACCTTCGCCAATAAATACTGTCAACAGGAGCAGGGGCTGGCTGTACTTCACTAGAGATCAATTCAACACATATTTGCTATCCACAATTCAGCTGTTGTGTTACTTCAAAGCCTAATCAATAACCTGGGTCTGTAAGAGCCCAGAGGAAAACGACAACATTACAGTGACGGCTTGCTGTGGGTTTATTATTGCACTAAAAGCATGTTGCCTTCTCTAATTTGAAATAAAGATTAATGCCAGGAGTGGCTCAAGCCAGCATCATTACTGGGACTATTCCTTCCTTTCAAAGTCTCAGCCAAGGAGGCGGGGGTCAAGGGAGATTCGTGTTCTCCATTTCCACCTCCCTTCACCATGGTATTTTGGACCAGCGCAGGGGTGGGCTGCTGAGGGTTCGCAGAGATTTGGGGAGTCCCTAGCTAAGATTCTGTGCAGTACAGAGAACCCCCAAATCCCACTTCTGGCTGGTCCCACCTGCCCCGTCCCACCCCTCCCAAGAGTCAAAAACACCTCCCTCTGCCATGATACAAGGGGCTGACTAGGCCACAACCACCCTTCCCACACCCACCCTACCCACGCCCACCCTGCCCATCCCCTCCCAGGAGTCCCCACATGGCCCATTTTTGATGCAGGTAAGTGCAGGGGATGTGTGGAGGCTCAGGGAGGGTGAAAAATGGGCCGACCAGAAGTTAGGGAAGGCCAGAAATGGGCTTGTTTCTGGCTTCCAGAGAGCCTCCAGAGCCTGGGAAAGCTGTTTTCACCCTCCCAGAGGCTGGAAGAAAGCCTCCGGAGCCCGGGGAGGGCAAAAGTGCCCCCCCCACCATGGTGGAGGACAACTAGGCCACACCCACCATGGCCACGCCCACCCAGCAAATGGGAAGACCTGTTGCTAAAATTTTTGAAGCCCAACCCTGGACCAGAGGATCCGTTCAGGAGTGTTCAGGAAGGTTCTCTCCTCCTTGCACCACTCGGTCAAAATTATCCCAGTTTTAGGGAGAGAAAAGGTGATGGCACGAAACAAACCAAATATTAAAATTTTGTGATGCTTATATAGTTCCTTCTAAATTATATTAAAGTAAGCAAAACATCTTTCCAGTTCCCAAGGCAGGTCACAACTTTTGAACATCCCAAATGTTTGGAAATACATATAGCAGCGTTGAAAAAATATGACTTATGACCACTTTTCACACTTTACGAGCTTTGCAGCCCGGCAATCACATGAACATAATTCAGAAGCTTGGCAACTGATATGTATTTATGATGGTTGCAGTGTCCAAGGGTTCACATGATCAAAATTCGGACTCTTGGCCAGGGGGCTCATATTTATGATGGTTGCAAGGGCCCAGGGTCATGTGGTCATCCTTTGTGACCTTCTAACAAGCAAAGTTGATGGGAAAGCCAGATTCACTCAACAACTGTGTTGCTCACTAAACATCTGCAGTGATTCGCTGAACAACGGTGGCAAGAAAGATGGCAAAAGGGGGGCAAAGCTCATTGTCTCATTGAGCAATAGAAAATTTGGGTGCGATGGTTATCATAAGTTGAGGACTATCTGCAGGGGTGGGATTCAAAAATCCCAGCAATCGGTTTGCTGCCTAGTTCCTATGCGGGCGTGGCCATGGTGGACGTGGCCTACCAGAACTTGCAGGAAGGCCATTTTTTGCCTTCCCAAGGGTCCAAAGGTTTCCCTTGGGTCTCTGGGAGGGCAAAAATGGCCTCCCCTGGGCTCTGGAGGCCCTCTGGAAGCCAGAAACAGGCCCATTTTGTGACTTCCGATACTTCTGGTGGGACTGTTTTTCCTCCTCCCAGAGCCTTCACACAGACCCTACACTTACCTTCATTGAAAATGGGCCGCGTGGAGAGGAGATGATAGGTAGGTAGGTAGGTAGGTAGGTAGGTAGATAGATAGATAGATAGATAGATAGATAGATAGATCGATCTGGGAAAGGAGGGACGGGGTGGGTGGGGCCAGCTGGTTGGTTCAAATACCGATTCAGTGAACCAAATCCAAACTTAACATCTGGTCTGAACCGGTCAAATCCCACCCCTGACTACCTGTATAGGAAGGTTTGATCCCAAGAATGAGCTGGACGATGCCCAATCTTGCCTTTTGTGGATTGTCCCTCGTGCAGCTTGTGGAGTTACGAAGCTGAACAGAGGTTTATCAAGAGGAGAGATTACTGCAAAATCACATTATCTGTTTTAGAGGCTCTTGAATAAATCAGGGCTCTAGAAACTGGTGGGTTCCCGCCTCCTTTCCATGCATCTAGACCCTCATATGCTCCAACTGAGCAGCCTCTCCGGGAAATCACCATCTGCAGGGAAGCCCAGCAGCTGCAGGAAGAAATTAAGGATATTTAACGGTAACCCTGAAGAACAGTTTGCTAAGCCTCTCTCATGCTGGTTTAGAAGGTGCCATTCCAGGTTTTGGGGATCCAAAAAACAGTGAGGACTTCTTGAGCTTGACATGATAGGAGTGTTCTAATATCTAACCCAATATCTAAGGGACTGCCACAAGGGAAAAGAGGTCAGCCTGTTCTCCAAAGAGCCCCAGAAGGCAGGACAAGAAGCAATGGATGGGAACTAACCAAGGAGAGAAACAACCTGGAATTAAGGAGAAACTTCCTGACAGTGAGAACAATTAATCAGTGGCACAACTTGCCACCAGAAGTTGTGAATGCTAGCCTCATTTAATAGTTTGAAGACGACTCACTGAGAAGTAATAAGAGAGCACAGCTGGAGAAAATCCTTCCTTCCTCCCTTCCCCTTCTCCCTCCCATCCCTTCCTTCTTCCCTCCCTCCTTCCTTCTTTTCCCTCCCTCCCTCCTTCCCCTCCCTTCCTTCCCTCCCCTTCCTCTCCTTCCTTCCTTCCTCCATCCTGTCCTTCCTTCTTTCCTCCCTCCCTCCCCTTCCTTCCTCCTTCCCTCTATCCTGTCTTTCCTTCTTTCCTCCATCCTGTCCCTCCTTCTTTTCCCTCCCTCCCTCCTTTCTTCCTTTTTTCCTCCCTCCCTCCTACTCTTTGTCTCCCCCTTCCCTTCCCCTTTTGCTACGCTCCAATATCTGAGGTGCTGAGATGGTCCCCGAGTGTAAAAGTTCCACTTGTCTAGCACAGTCAGATGACTCACAGAAATGCTCCCAGAAGTCAGGAGAGTTTCAGCAGCAACAAGAAAGCAACGCACAAAAAACAGAACACACCCACCCACACACGCCACCCACAGCCAGCCAAGCAAAAAGCCAGCCGGGTTCCCTTCAACACCTGTTCCTGCTTTATTCAGGAGCCCAAATGCTTTTAAAAGCTTTCAGGTACTGGAGGGCTCCCTGGGCTTTGTTGCCTTTATTTTATCCATTTGACAAACTCTGATTGATTTCTCTCCCCCTCCCCTCACACCCCCCTGCCCGGGGTTTAAAGGCCTTCCAAAGCTCCGTGGCTGGTTTTGTTTGCTTTCTTCTCCATGCGCTGCCTTTTATTGATGGTGCCAGCATGAATATGCACAGCTCCAGGGAGAGAAGGTTGGTTAATTACTGCTTTGACAAAACTAACAGAGAAAGTACAAACCATTGTTGTACTTAGGTCACCCAGGAATATGGAGGAGGTGCAACACAGCGGGTGAAATCCTCACATAGTTTACAAAACAGTGAAATGGTAGATTTAAATTGATCTATCTATCCATCCATCCATCCATCCATTTGTCTGTCTATCATCTATCTATCATCTATCTATCCATCCATTTGTCTGTCTGTCTGTCGACAGTATCTCCTTACCTACCTATCATGTCTATCTTTCTATTCCCCTCTCAATCTATGATCCATCCATCCACCCATCCTTTCTGCCTGCCTATTTTTAATCTACCTTTATCTATTTTTATTCACAATGGTCTCCAAAATTTATGTTGCTAAGTGAGGCATTGGTTAAGTGAGTTTTTGATCCATTTTCCTTGCCAACGTTGTTAAGTGAAACACTGCACTTTTGAAGTTGGTAACCCATTTGTCAAGCTTCCCCCAATGACTTTGCTTGTCAGAAGGTTGCAAAAGCATATTACATGATCCCAAGAGTCTGCAAGCTTTATAAATACATCTAAAAAAATCTTGCTGAAAGTTGATGCCCACAAATAAAAAGCAAGAACTGATTTATTCACTGCTGAACCTTTAATTGTATCACACCCTTCCACGTTCTTCTCTCTCTTTCCCTCTACCTCCCTCCCTCCCTCTCAATTTTGAGCTGTTAGTCCTCCTATTTGGATTTTGTGGATCTTGACATGCAGTCAATTTTTATTTAGCCACTGACTAGCAAATTGGTAAAAGGACAGCTTAAGACACCATCCAAAGTTTGCTCCTTTCAGAGGATACAGAAATCCAGGGGAAATAGGTGTGTGAAATCAAATTATTTGCCATTCTAAGATAGGTAGTCCATCAGAACCTCAAGCACAGGGCAGGTAAAGTTTCCAGCAGAATCTTTTCACCTGGTTTCAAACCCTTTTCCAGATGTTGAAGATTCAGTTTGGATCTTCTAAAAATTAAAATGAACTTTCAGAACAGAGCACCATGCCGTGCCTCCGTACAACATACGCATCATGTCAAAAGCTCACATACTGGGATGAGCAACAAAAACAGTTAGGAAGCAAGAAAAATATTCAATTTTGCATCATTATCCTGGGACATGTATATTTGCCTCCATTCGTAAGAAAATTATGGTTCACAAATTAGGCAGCCTGGTATCTCTCAACTCATGAATTTCATTTTTATTACACGTTTACTCAAAAAGAGGCAATGAATTTATAACAATTTTTCCTCATCCTACTTTTTTCCACAACAACCCTGTGAGGTAGTGGTGGGGTTCAATTTTTTTACTACTGGTTCTGTGGGCGTGGCTTGGACATGGCAGGGGAAGGATATACTGCAAAATCCCCCTTCCCTCCCCACCCCACTAACCTGCTTTCCAGCTCCGTTCTCCTATGCAGGGCAACCAAAGGAAGACCCAGCGGATCAGCTGGGACTCAATGGGAGGCAGAGAATAGATGGAGGAAGGGCCAGTCAGAGGGGGGATTGGCTGGTTCTCCGAACTGCTCAAAATTTCTGCTATCAGTTCTCCAGAACTGGTCAGAACCGGCTGAATCCCACCTCTGCTGTGAGGTGAGTCGGGTTGAAAGAGAGTGACTGGCCCAAGGTCACCCATCTGGTTTTCATGCTTGAAACAGGACTAGAACTCACCGTCTCCTGGTGATTGGCCCCAAAGTCAACCAATCAATTTTCATGCTTAAACTGGGATTAGAACTTCCGGTTTCTAGGCCAGCACCTTAACCACGACACCAAACTGGCCTCGGTTATTATAATTACAACCTGTTATAATTAATAATTACTATCTATTTTAATCAACCTGTCCAGGAATTAAGGAATCATGGGCCAAGATGACACAACAAAATTAAGTGGTTGATTTTTGCACAATATTCTGATTTAAGGCAAATTTGTTTTCGTCCTGTAAATCTATCAGCGGTTTACTTGGTTCAGCCATTGTTAACACATTGTCACAGCATGCAAAAGTGCAACCTGCCTGTTTACTCACACATACCTGCACACACATAATTTCTGTCTTCCATACCTTTGTTAGCACTTGACAATTGTTTCCATACCAAAGGCTAAAACTAAACAGACACAAACACTCACACATATAAAACAAAGTACTGAACACAAGTTTAAAGCCTCATGCAGTTGCCAAACCACACTTATTTCAAAACTGAAGGAGTTACCTCTCTTAAAAAAAAAAAAAAAAAAAAAATCGTATCTGTGGCAACCTTAATGAGTCACTAAAGCTTCATCCACAGCCACACTTACAAATCAAGGCTAAAAAAAATTACGGCCTCAGAACCTCGGTTAGGAAGGGCAAAACATTGTATTTTATACAGGGCAGGAATTGCTTTGCTTCTAAGCCTTTGAGTGAATATTAAGAGGAGTGTTATAGTAAAATTGTTAATAGAGAACGGGCTGCAAAGGCAACGTTACCATCTTACAACTACATTGTAAAAAGAGAGGGAATGTTTCAAGCCATATATTCAATTTTTTAAAATGCATAAATAGCCCAGGATCCAAGTTCGAAAATCTGGAAAGGAAAAACAAAATGTTTCAGAAGTTACAATGTCTGATGTTGCAATTCCATTGAAAGACACTTAAAAAAGAAAGGGTTGGGGCAGGCTGAATAGATGTGTAGGAAAATATCTGGTTCACCTCATTGTTGTCCTCCCCTCCACTCCACCCACAGGGATTCTGCATTACAAAGCACCCAAACTGCATAACAAATGTCAAGGAAAGGAGAGCCCCTATACATTTGTTTGCTTATTTTGGGGGGCCTGCATAAGAAATCACTAAAGTTCAGCCAATGTCTCCTTTGCAAAAAAAAAAAATTTCCCCAATATGTTGCTTCCCTGTCCAAAAAAAGTTTTTTTCCCCTGCCTCATTTACCTAGAGCATGAAAATTTCTTTCAAAATTCTTTCAGTTATATTTTTGGAGCTCACTTCATTGTTGGAGATCCTAAAAGGGGGAACTGTGAGTCTTGGGTTTTTTTTATTTTTTTTTATATACAACTTTCATAAAATAACAGAGTTGAAAGGGACCTTGGAGGTCATCTAGTCCAACCCCCCTGCTCGAGCAGGAGAATCTATTCCAGGGATGGGATTCAAATTTTTGAACAACTGGTTCTGTGGACATGGCTAAGTTGGTGGGTGTGGATTGGTGGTCATGTTATTGGCTGGATGTGGCCAACTCAATATCACTCACATCGAGGCACGCATCTCCTTGCCTGGCCTCTCATGACTGTAGGATGCTGCAACAGTCATAAGTGTGAAAAATGGTCATAAGTCACTTTTTTCAGTGCCATTGTCATTTTGAATGGTGACTCCACACAAGCAAAGTACCAGCAAAGGAGGGGAAAAAAACTCCAGAGACGTTCCTGAGACAAGAAGTGTAGTCCTGCCGAGAATGTAACAAGGGTTAACAGAGAGGCAGTTTCTGTAAGCAACACCAGAATGTTTCCTTCCTGCCTTCCTTACAGGATTAGGCCACTAATTTCTTCTAACAGCCGGTTCTCCGAACTGCTTAGAATGTTAACAACCGAATAGGTGCGAACTGGAAGAATCTCACCCCTGGTCTATTCCCGTTATTAGCCTTTATCTAGGATCGAACTCACAGCCTCCTCTCCTCTTCCACCTCAAGCATCCTCAGCTGCTATACGAATAGTCATTAACGATCATGGCCAAAACAAGGTGATAAAATCGGGCCCAATTCATTTCACAACCACATCGTTCCTGATTGCGGACATAACTCAAGGACGACCCATCGGAAGAAATCCCAGTGGGGAAAATTTATTTTTTTTCTAAGCTCCTTTGCAGACAGTTTGCAGACAGCCTGATAGACAGCTAGACTACCAAAGAGAAGACATTCTTGCAACATCTTTCTCAACCATCCTTACTCCACTCTTTAGAAAGCTCAAGATCTCGTGCCCCCCCCCCCCATTAAAATTTTAGCAGAATCCTGCTTGTCTGTTGGAAGAGAATCTTTCCCATCACGTCTACTGAAATGGGTAGCCAAAAATAAATAAATAAATTAAAAATGCAGGAGAAATGTAATATATTACAGCCTGTGGGCTGTGAGGGGTTTGCAATCGGGCCATGGAAACCGCCGGCAAACTCACAAGAGTGCACGCACACCCTCACCTGCATGTATGTGTGGTCCATTTATGTGAACCGCAGGTATGCGTGCAGATTGCTCATGCAAATGCAGTGGTATGCACACACTTGCCAGCCGTTCACATGGACCCATCCCCTTCTCTTGCTCCCCTCTGCAGGTCTGCAAAGCCAGAAATGTTGGGGAACTCTGATGTATGGTGGTAGTCATCACTCAGTTACAACTTGTTGCAAGAATAACAATCACAACAACAAGAGCAAACCTCTCCTTACAATCTGTCTCTTCATACCTTGAAGGGAACTTGTACTGTATAGCTTCTTGGCTAGATGAGAAAAAATTCACATAAGTTACGAAAGACGATTACAACTGTCTGTGAAGATCTCCTTGCAACTCTAAGCGATCAAATTAAAACCTGGATTAATGCTGCAGGACTTTTGTTGTTTTCATCCAATATCCCCGCCTTCTTTAAAAACAAAAATAATGAAACGTTGCTTTTCAAGTTTGCTGCAGAAAAACTCCCCAATTTGCAAGTGTGTACAAAATCTCAGCATCCTTCCAGGACGATGCAAATCCCAACTTCCAAAGGAAGCCCATCCAGATGAGCTTCAAAATTAGGAAGCATTATTTGAAGAAAAACAACAAGACAACAACAAATATCAAAACCCTCAAACTCAACCTGTCAAAAGCTCCAATGAAGAGAAAGAATTTCCAAAATTCAGTTGCAATAATGAAGCAGTGATTTTTTTCCTTTGAGGAGATGTAATCAATGATGGTGGCATACTTCCACACAAGTGATCTGATGTGAACAAAGAGCATGAAGAAAAACATAAGGGGCAATTTTATCTGCCCTTCGGTTTACTTGAGACCCTTTTCCCTCAAACTTTGAAAACCTCTTAAATCAGGCATTCATCCGTAACGTGTTTCAGGGGGCAAAAAACTCCATGAAATAGCTTGAAACAGAACCACTTACTTGGGAGTAAGCTCAAATCAATTCAATTAGATTTATTTGAGGATAAATATCTGTTGATAGACTCCATTCCTTTCTATGTAGACTTAACTAAAAAGGTGAAATATGCTTCAAGTTGAGCATTCCTGCAGTTTTCTTGGCAGGAGAGCATTAGTCATTTGTCATTACCTTCTCGTGGGATGATTTTCAATTTCCTGTTTTAGCCTCTAGCTTTACAGCCTCTCCTCAGTAGGCCTCGTCCTTCATAGCTTTTGGAGATCAGCCAAGGTTGGTTAGGTCCTGCTACCAAGCTGAGCACCACCCTTAGCTAAAAAGAAATATGCAGGAGCAACAGTAATAATTTCAAAATAATGATAAACTTGCCTTTTCTCTATTTTAGTCCATGCATCAAGCAAAATGGTTCTCTTTCATTCTCTGCTTGGATTAGGCCTGATGGGTTCGAATATGAAATCTCCCAAACCAGCTATGGTATGCATTATTTGTGCCTAGAATATCTCACGGCTTGTTACTGCTTAGTTTTATGGGATCAGTTAACCAAATGCAACAGTCCCAAAAGTGCTTTTTCAAGAGGCAACTGGACTTCCTTAGTTTTTCTTTGAAGACATTTCACATCTCAGGTTAAGAAGCTTCTTCAGCTCTGACAGACAACTCGTTCTCCCAAATGAAACCAAACGAGTTGGATAACATCTCTGCTACTCAGAATTTTCTTCTTCATCTTCTGTATCAAGTGATGATAGAAATGCACAACCGTAATGTTCTTGATATTCTCATACAGCCATTATCACCCCTGCACAGTGGCTTTGATCTATGGGCAACAGTATTGACTGTCACAATTAAGTTTTTGTTCTTTTCCTGTGACAACCTGGTATGAAATCCATTGGCGATTTTGTGTATCTAGCCCAATCTTTATTTGGAAGAATGAGTTGTCCAACAGAGCTGCAGAAGCTTCTTGGTCTTCAAAGAAAAAATAAGAAAGTCCAGCTGACTCTTGAAAAAGCACCTTTGGGACAACCATGACCTGGATGACTGAGAGTCTCCATGCACAAATGCAACAGGTAACTGTTTTCTATAAACCTGCATGCATAGGACAGAACTATCAAAATTTCTCAGATTACTTGGTTATAAACAAGGTAGTTCAGCAAAGCTAAAACCTAAAAACATATTGGTCTAACTGATGGTCTTGTTTATGTAAACTTTAAATATTTCAAAGAAACGTGTTGCTATCCAAGATTAGGAAAATAAAAGACATCCACATATGGAAATTTCCTATGGAAAATCTGGGCTTCCAAGAGCTTTATGACGGAACCTAGAATAATCCTAGTTTAATACTGAGGATTATAATCTTCATACTGTATATTATACTATAACAAGCATTCCAAAGGAAGTATTCCATAGATGTTCTCCCTTTTTTCCCTTTAGTGGGAAAAAAGGGTGGGAATGAAAAACTACATTTCCTTCCATGAACATTTCAAATGTTTACAGACAATAAAATCCCAACCCACCTTCTATGTATGTGGTTTGGAAGCCAGAAGGGGAAGAGGAAGCACTTGAGTCTACCACATCTGTTTCTCCTGAATGCAAAGTGGAACATAAGTCTAACAAATTACTGAAGAAGCACAACTGATTTCCATCTATCTTTTTTCTAAAGCAGGAGGAACAACTCAGAGATATTTGGCTTCCGACTCAATTTTGTTTTTTCTCCTGACTTTAAAATGCTTTTCAACCACAATCTGGAAATCCCAACATCTCATCACCAGGTGGGAACAAGACTAAAAATACAGATAGTTCTCATTTTATGACCAGAATCGAACACCAAATTTCTAGGAGGCTGTTTTGCCCCATTTATGACCTTTCCTGCAAGTTGTTAAGCCAATCACCACAGTTGTTAAGTTAGCATGAAGTTGTAAAGTTAGTTATCATGTGAATCTGGCTTTCCCGTTTACTTTGATCATCAGAAGGTCACAAAAGGGGATCTACATCAGTGGTCACCAACTCATGGGCCGGGGACCACTAGTGGTCCATGAGAAAATTCCAGTAGTCCACAGAGAAATGTCACCCCCAAAGCAATTAATTCAGGCTATGTGGGAACACAAGACTGCAATGCCCACATGGCCCACGGGAACACAAGGCTTGCATCCCTTGCATTGCGAACAACATGAAGTAGTGAGGGGAGGGGGGAAAGGGCAGAGGGGGGAAACTCGCCCCACATGCCTGGCCTGGCCACCAGGCTGCTTCTTTCTTTTTCTGCTTTTGGCTGCACACACGGAAAGTAGCGAATATCTTTCTTTCTCTCCCATACTCTGCCGGAAATGAGTCTTTGGGACCCTGCAAGGCATCCTGCTCCAAGAGACTACGCCTGCACAAGCATCGCAAAGACTCATTTGTGGCATAGTTTGGGAGAGAGAGAGAAAGACTGTTGCTGCTTCTACTGCTTTCCTTGCATGAAGCCAAAAGTCTCTCTCTCTCTCTCCTCCTGAGAATGGAGCTGGAGACAGTATCCTACAATTCCAAATAAAGAATGATCGACTGGTAGGAAAATAGGGCGGGGAATTATCCTACAGACTTTTTGGGGGATTTTCCCAGGGTGTCTGGTCTGCGGGATTTAAAATTATGAGTTTGGTGGTCCCTGAGGTCCAAAAGGTTTGCAATCCCTGATCTACATGACCCCGAAACACTGCAACTGTCATAAATATGAGTCACCCACCAAACATCTGAATTTTGATAATGTGACCACAGGGATGCTCCAATGGTCATAAGTATGAAAAACAGTCTTAAGTTACTTTTTGCAATTCTATCATAATTTCGAACTGTCATTAAAGAAATGGTTGTAAGTCAAAGACTCCTTGTAGTCATTGAAGCCCTGAAGTTGATTTCATGCCAAGCGTTTATATATATATATTTAAAACAAAAGCAAAATACCTTTTCAGTACAGGCTGTCTTCGACTTACAAGAGTTGATTTAGTGACCATTCAAAGTTACAACAGCACTGAAAAATGTGACTTAGGACCGTGTCAGCATTCCAGAAAACCTCCACTCTACCCAATAACTCAGAGACAGGCATCTTCGCAAAAGTTTTCTTTTAACTGGATAGTAAAATGGCACAAACTGGGGAATCCCAAATCTGAAAGTTCTGGGCTTCCTTGCAATAAGTAAAAACTACAAATCCATCCCCTGCACTCATCATCATCACATCACATGTCCCAATCACTATCCTTTCCAACTTGAGACTTCCCCTCACCCAGGTGCAGAAATAACATGACCTTGAATTAGAGAAAGGATGTTATTATGTCTAACTACATACACTCCAAGAAATTCCTCCCTCCCACTTTCCCAGGCTCAAGAATGGGGCAGGGTGGCAGCATCTGGTCTTAGTATGACTTCTAAAGCTGACAGACCACTTTCCACACTTACGACCATTGCAGCATACCTGTGATTGTGTGATCAAAATTCGGATGGACAACTGGTTCACATATATGATAGCTGCAGCATCCTGGGGTCATGAGATCATCTCTTGAGATCTTCTGACAAGTTAAGCCCATCAGGAAGCTGGATTTACTTAACAATTGTGTGACTCATTTAACAACTTGCGGTGATTCACTTAACCAATGTGGCAAGAAAGTTCGTAAAATGGGATGGAACTCACATAGCAAATGTCTCACTTGGCAACATAAAGTCTGGGCTCAATTGTTCTCGTACATCGAGGACTATCCTATATCCACAGAAAATGTCCGAACAGCAGAGAAGGCTAGTAAAACCATGCCATATTTCACAAATGTGTCTCAACATGGTAGCGCCATGTTGCCTTTTTCAAACTTCCCCTGGGCATGGTATTGTCCTCCCACAGAATATTCCAAGCTTGGCCACTTAAATGTCTCCTCACCAGCAATGGAAGACCTTCCATTGAACAAAATGATAACGATAAAATAGGAGTGACTGTGAAAAGCCACCCTTTTTTAACGTAGCAAACCTAATGAAGGACTACGGTGGCATGGGTTTGGCATCAACAGACTAGATGCATGACTTGAAAATCCATACTTGTTCTTCCCATCGTGCCCTGCTTGCCGGGGCTGATAAGAGCTGTAGTTTCACTCTTTATCCTCCTCCTGTTCAGCTCTTTTCCATGTCCCCCTTCCCATCTTTTTAACTGGCCCATTCCCCTAAAAGGCCCCACATATTCTGGAAGAAATCATCTTCGTTAAAACAGACACACACAATCCAGTTTTCATCTGTTGGAGAGAAAAAAAAATGTATTTGATTACTGGCAGAAAATTACAGTCTCTCTCTGCTGTTAGTAAGTATTAAAGGATAAAGTAACTGGACTTATTTCTTTTCAGGCTTTCCAAGAAAGTGCATATAACAGTCCAAAGATATTTTTGTTCTGTTCTGTTTTGTTTTGTTTTCCTGTCGTACCCAATACAAAATAAACAACACTGCAGTTATTCCCTTAGTCAAGACGTTGATTTCGCTGAGAAGATATGTACATTTTTTTAATGATCTTGGTATTTCTCACTGTATGTACAAGAGCATCTTAAGTTGTCCATGGAAGGTGTGGTTTAAGATAATCTTAGCAGCACAAAAGTCCAGTACTTTTTTTTTTTAATAATATACCTACAAGGCAGAGGGTTTCGAACTAGCAAAACAACACTGTGGGGTTTTCGCTAATCATCTCGTGCTTGTTTACTGTACAGAAACAAACGGACATCTAAGACGACTCCAGTAAAAAAGCACAATACAAAAAAAAAGGACCATTTCTAAAAAGGGACAAAAGAAATCTACCTAATTATAATCGTAATCGTAGCCAATTTAATGCGTCGAGTAAAAAAAAATTGCCAACCAAACCAACGAAAATCAAATCGAGCCCACGACGAAGGAATGGGTATCCTTCAACTTTTTTTTTTTTTTTTTTAGCGTGGTCCATTTTTAATCCTGGGCGCAGAGCTGGTTGTGCAATTAAAGTAACCTCTTTGCCAAGAAAAGTTTCAATCAGGATGGAAGGGTAAATAGGTACGTACGTTTGTTTTGTGTTTACACGCGCGGGAGAGGGGTGAAGTGTGGTGGAAAGGGCTGGAGGCACCGCACAGCCACCAAAACGTTTAGGTTAAAACTGGAAGGAGAGAAATAAATTAAAAAGTCAGACCGGAGACCGTCTGGCCAAAACAGACTTGGGTTGCCATAAATGTTACAGCACTCTAGTTAATTAGTATTTACTTCAACTTACAGAACTTTTAACGCTTGCATATCCCTGCAAAGCCATGAACAAACAAACAAACAAAAGTTATTATCACTAATAAATAAGCTGTTTTTAGAACTCTAGATGTCCAACGGGTACAAAAAGGATGTGTCTTTAATGTTTCTGTGTCGTGGATTTGCCAAAACAAACAAAAACGAACAAACGGAGGGGAGGGGGAAAAACCCGCAACACAATCCCCTCCCCAACCCACTTTCAATTGCAACAAACTGCACAAAAGTATCCGCCACCTTTTGTCCTAACTCGTTACAATCTCTTTGCTGTCCTCCACAAAGCGGGTGAGCCGGAAGCTGGTCCCGTTTTCACTGCCTGCCATCTTCTCCAGGCCAGCTAGAGGTGTGTTAGGTTCCGAATCCTGGAATTTCTCCAGGCTGCTGGTCAAACCGCTAATGGGGGAGCTGCTGCCATTGCCCAGGCTCCCAGGAACGGGGGCAATCCCCCCATTCTGGATGACTGAGATCTCGTTGGTCTTCATGGCCAAACCATTGGAGAGGGCTGCAGCATATTGATTCCAGAAGCTGGAAGTGTCACCGTTTCCTGACCTCGCGGCCAAATCTTTTGGAAACATGTCTGGAAATCTGACGGGGTTGCTTCCGAGGAAAGTCATGGGCCCGTCCACAGACAGCCGTCTGCCTCGCCTGGCGGGTGTGCTGTTCCACATGTGCGTTCCCATGTGCACCTGAAAGAGACATGGGTTAGCAGCAGCAGTGAGGTAGGTCAAGGTACTCTTGAGTGCAGTAGCCTCTCTCTTGAGTCTTATTGTCTAAACTTGGCGATTTGTGGACTTCAACTCCCAGAATTCTTCAGCAAGCATGGAATTCTGGGGAATTGAAACCCACGGGATGAGGAATTCTGGGAATTGAAATCCACAAATCTTAAAGTTGTCAAGTGTGGAGATCCATGGCCTTAAGCTAAGCATAGAACATATAACATAGGATCACAGAGTTGGAAGGGACCTCAGTCTAATCTCCTGCTTATTGCAGGGAGATTCATACCATCCTGGCCAAATGGTTGTCCAGTCTATTTTTGAAAATCTCCAGTGATGGAGAACAACTCCCAGGAGGCAACCTATTCCACTGATTGATTATTCTCACTGTCAGGAGTTAGTTCCAGGTGGGGTGTCTCTTTAACAAGCTCCCACCCATTATTCCTTGTTCTTCCTTGAGGTGCTTTAGAGACTAAGTCAATCCTCTTTTCTCTTTGACAAGTCTCTCAAGAACTGGAAAATCACTGTCCTGTCATCTTCAAGTCTTCTCCTAAATGAACTAGATGTATCTAATACCCTCAGCCATTCACCAAATGGTTTGGCCTCCAACATGAAGATGTTATTCCTCCAGATGTTGATGATTTTCAGTATTACTGCCTTGAGTTAATTTCATGTTGGAGAAAAAAAATGACCTGGGATGACCTTGAAGTACCAAGCTGTATAAATAAATGAGGCTAGAATCCAATTTAGAAGAAGGTCAAGGCTTCACAGATTGAAAACAGGTAGTCCCTGACTTACAACCACAATGGAGCCCAAATGAGACATTTGTTAAGTGAGTTCTGCCCCATTTTATGCCCTTGTTTCCCCATTAAATTTGCTTGTTAGAAGGACACAAAAAGGTGACCACATGACCTTGGAACCAGTTGTCCAGCATTCGAATGTTTGAATAGTCACTAAAAACTGTTGTAAGTCGAGGACTAACTGTATTTGTTTGTTGCTCATCTCACGTAAAATTCAAAATGGAATCATAACAGTGTTTAAAATTCTATCCAGTTTTAATATGACCATTTGGCATTAAAATGATCCTGGACACTGGTATGTTTTAATTTCATATTTTTTTTGCAACCATTTCTGGAGGAATGCTCAGCCAAGCAATGGGGTGGAACAGGAGAACAAAACTCCATTTAAAAATTGCTTTCCCAGCCTTTCAAATTATCAGTGATAAAATCTGGAATCTTAAGCTGCATCTCACAGGTACGTCTACATTTTGAATTTCTATCTTGTGAAGCACAATTTGGCTTTGCCAGAGAATTTGGCTTTGCCTCTCTCTGTTTAACACTTGTGCAAGTTCAGAATTGCGAAAAACAGTGTTTAAAATACAGACGAAAAGTGTAAGGAAGGAGTTACAAAAGAAGTCACCACCAGGAAAGATATGCAGAAGGATTTAAAAAAGGATTTAGAGAAAACCAATCAATCCCTGGTCCATCAACACTTACAAATATGTTAATCCTTCTCTTCCCATGGCTTTTCCGAAAAAAAAAAAAAACCATGTCATTTCTGTATTATGACGTTACAAGGATAGTAAACACATGACCTCTTCACACATACACAGACATACAAACACATGTAAAGCAATGGTGGGATTCTACCAGTTTCCCTATCACTTCGGTGAGTGCGCACTTTGCACACTTTCCAAACAGCAGCTGAGGCTCTGCCATGCCAATCAGCTGAGAGGGTAAAGAACAGAAAAGCACAGGGGTGGGTGAGGGACAAATCCTGCATTTTTCTCTTCTTTCTCCTCTCAGCTGATCGTTGGAGCTCTTTTTTTTTTTACTACCAGTTCGGTCAAACCAAGCCTAACTGGTAGCATTTCACCACTGACATAAAAGTAGTTTTTATTTACGTCTGGCCGCTTAATGACTGTTTGAAGTTCTGATGGGCCTATGGGGGGACAGGGGGTATTTATGACCCCAGGTTTGATGTTTCAATAGTCCAAAGTCCCCTTCCCCCACCCATGTGCCCCCCCTCCCCCGCTTCAAATGTTCATCATCTGGGGTGTATTTATGGCTGTTTGCAGTGTCTTCCAGTCTCGTGATGATATTTTTGGATGGTTTTGCCAAACACTGGTATTTACCGTACTTCCAGTTTGCAGCAAAACCTCACCCCTACTGAACTGAGGTTCACTTAACCACTGTGGATTCATTTAACAACTGCTACAAAAAAGGTTTCAAAATTATTACTGAATTATTTTGAATTATTATTCAAAACTCATGCATTTTGACCTAGTGATGGGCAAAATGGTCATAACTCAAACCCTACCCTGTTAAACCCTTTAATCTATTTACACCTAAGAAAAGAACCTGTTCCTCTATTTTTAAAACATTATGTTCTTATTCCAGGATTGGCAATCTAAGGGTTATGTGCTAAATATGATTTCTGACTGCAATTTTATGACTGCATAAAAAACAAAAGCATGAAAGATATACACCCATCAGAACGTGCTATCACTGCTCCCATTTGGACCATGGTTTCAGGACACATGGATGCAGCCATTCACAAATCACTTGAAAACCCTACCGGTTATACAGGCAGTTCTCGACTTATGATCACAACTGAGCCCAAAATTTATGTTGCTAAGCGAGACATTTACAAAGTTAGTTTTGCCTCATTTTAAGACCTTTCTTGTCACAGCTATTAAATGAAGCACTGTAGTTGTTAAGTTAGTAATATGGTTGTTGAGTGAATCTGGCTTCCCCATTGCTTTTGCTTGTCCAAAGGTCGCGAAGGGAGATCACATGAACCCAGGACACTGCAACAGTCATAAATATGAATCAGTTGTCCAGCATCTGAATTTTGATCACATAAATGATGGGGTAAGCAGCAATGGTTGTAAATGTGAAAAATGGTCTTAAGTCACTTTTTCAGTGCTGTTGTAATTGTGAATGGTCACTAAGTTAAATATTGTAAGTCAACTACTACCTGTACAGAAGTCCTATTTATCATGCAAAAAGCATTGAGCTAAATCAACAGCCCAGATCCCACATAGCACTCATGCTGACCCAGTGAACGTATCATGTTAAGGCATAGTTTGTTCACCCAGGATTCCTTTAGGTCAGAGGTCTCCAAACATGGCAACTTTTAAGACTTGTGGACTTCAACTCCCAGAATTCTCCAGCCAACTCCAGTTTGGGAACCCCTGCCTTAGGTCCACACCACCCACACACTGAGCCATAGCATCACGGTTTGCAAAAAATAGTGGGGCTAGATCCACCCAAGAAGGGATGCCGAATACCAAATCAACCCTGTTATGGCTTAGTGCAAAATATGAATCCTGTTGGGAGGATGTGACACAAGTGGGCAGCTAAAGAAAAAAGAAAACCAGAGCGTTGTAAGATGGAGGGAAGGAGAGTACCTTAAGGTTGCCCTTGGTGGTGAAAGCTCTTCCACAAATTGTGCAGGCGAAAGGCTTCTCCCCTGTGTGGGTCCTTTCATGGATCTGCAAAGCACTGGAAGATGAGAAGGTCTTTCCACACGCATTGCAGAAGTGCTGCTTGGGTGTCCTCCGAGGCAGAGTTGGAAGTAAGACCGGAGATGTCGCCGAAGGCAGCAAAGGTCCTGAAGGAAGCAAGCTGGGCAGTGTCTCTTTGTGGTCCTGAGGAGAGCCATGTACAAAACCGTTGACCTCGGCCTTTATCAGGGACGAGAGAGAGTTTGCAGGTACGATGGAGGAGGAAGAGTTCTGAGCTGGGCCAAGGTTTGAGTTGGGTTCAAAGAGCTGTGATGGTAGATCTCGCATCTGATGTGTCAACATGTGCTGCTTCAAATTACCCTTTGTGGAAAAGCCACGATTGCAGACTGTGCAAATAAACGGTCTCTCTTTGGTATGACTTCTGTAATGAATGTCCAAGGCACTCTGACAAGCAAATGTTTTGCCACAAATGTCGCACGCCGTGTTCTTAAGTTTGCCCCTATCGCGGAAAGGAAGCAACATGCCCAGCGGTTCTTCCTTCACCATTTTTTCTGGCTGGCCCGAGGTCAAGTCCAAAGCACCGCCATTGGCAAAGGCGAGAGGCCAACCATTGGCAAAGTCGTTCGGTAAAGTCCGTAGCAGTTTGTCTTCAATGCCCGGTGATTTGTAGAAATCCATTGTGCTGTTGGATGGGGATAAGGCCTGCATGGAAGAGGTAGACTCTGAAATGGCAGGACTTCCAGCACTTTGACTTTCCATATCACCACCAACCGATGAAGAATCGTTTGTCATAATGTCCCCTTCGACCGACCCATTTTCCACAGATTTTAAGCTCGCTTGTAGCTGTTCAGCCAGCCCTGCATTGATCATCTTCATCTGGTTTTCTAAAGCAGCAATACTTGATATTTCTGGTGGCAATGGAGAGGATGATAAACTATCTTGAGATGCATCAGCAGATTTAGGGGTGTCTGGTACGCTACTATCGGGACAGTCTTCCATGTTCTCATCAGATAATGTATCCAGATCATCAAAGGTCTTCTCATCAAACGAGCCCGTGTCAGATTCCATGGATTCGGGATAGTTTTCTGCCACTGGTGTGTTAGGAATCTGGCCCCCCATATGCATCCTGATGTGCTGCTGCAACACAACTGCGTTAGTGAACTTTTTCTGGCAGATGGGGCAGGAATGTTGCACTCTTAAGGGTGGCATGGCACGATGGACACTATAATGGGTCTTTAAATTGCCTTTTGTAGTGAAGGCCCGGCCACAGATCTTGCACTTGAAGGGCCTTTCACCAGTATGCGTGCGGTAATGCATTTTCAGAGCACTCTGGCAACTGAGCACTCGATGGCATATGAGACACTCGTTGGGATCGCTGGCCTTTTTGTCAATGTTTTCTACAAGTTGCTGTAGCTTTGAGGTCTCCGAGGCTGGTGTTCCATCCAGCAGCCCTCCAAATGGAAACTTGGCCTTAAACTGGTCGGACATGAGAGGCATCAGAGGACTGGTAAAAGCAACCACGTTGCTGGAATCCGATTCTGCTGCCGGGGAGGTTATAGAGTGGTTCACACTAGAAGAAACACTGGGCATGCTTTCTTCTGGTTTGTCGCTGGAGGACAGCAACGCACCCATTTCCCCTTCTGCCAGATGCCCATTAGAGTTCTTCCCCGCAGGATCAATGGAGCCAGAGTCGCTTTTAACAGAAGATGGAGGACTAGATGAAGGGTGACTGATAGGAATGGGCTGAGGCTCCTCCATTTTGATAAAAGGTGTCAAACTTGGAATTGTGGGTGGAAGTGGCAGGCCAACAGATGGGGTCAAAGTGGATAACACTGGCTTGTTGTCCAACCAACTGCTGACTGGTTTCTCTGGTGGTATGGACATCCCATATGGGATCCCCGTACTTGTGGGAATGTTGTCTAAATGCTCTGGCACCGGGTATGGGTTCATTTGAATGTGAGGGTATTTTTCTTTATGCCGTTGGAAGTGGACTTTTAAATTCCCCTTGGTGGAAAACCTGTTCCCACAGATGTTGCATTTGAAGGGCCTCTCCCCAGTATGAGAACGTAAATGGATCTGCAAGGCACTGTCGCTCCCAAAAACCTTTGCACAGAACCTGCACTTATGCTTGAAGAAGGCTTCGTCTGAATTAGTTTTTGTTTCAAAAGCGGCTAGATTGGGCGGCTTGTTTTTCCTCTGCTGGGCCAAAGCAGACAATGGGTTTAAGTCCTCTGTGGTTGTTCCGAGATTGGATAAAGGATTGGGGAACACAGAGTTACTAAGAGTGGGTTGAGGTAGAAGAGGATTTGATACAGGGCTTAATAAACTGCTTATTGCAAAAGCTGGCGATGACGACACGGTCCCTGCCGGGTTGCCAAGCGGTGGAACACCAGTGTTCGTAGTAACTTTGTCAGAAGATGACGTAGTAATTGCTGCGGTAGCTAGGCTAATACTCGGAGATAAGCTGCTACTGGATGGAATCATAGTGTTGCCAGAATTGCTCTGAGGTAGCTGTAGAGGAGACAGAAGTTTCATACCACCAATGCTGGCAGATTGACTAGCGAGGCTTTGTGCCAATCCAGCTGCTGCTGCCAGCTGTTGAGATAAATGGGAACTTAATGTTGACAAGGGATTGGCTGATGCTCGTACTGTACTCTGTGATGGGCTCGGAGACGTCGTTGGCAAGTCTGTGTTCTGGGAAGCCAGCAGTAATATTTGGTGGCGAATTTGTTCAATCAGTTGCAGCTGATGGATCTGCTGCTGTTGCAAAGCCAATAGTTGCTCCATGAGGGCCGGGACGGCCAACTTGTGAGTTGAGGTGCCATTGCAGCGCGCTTCCTGAGAGAACTGGGCCACTGCTACTTTCGTGCTCTGAAGGTTCTCAATGATGACGTTGCTATTGATCATGGAGAAATTGCCCAGCATGGTCAGATCTCCCAGTTGAGGTAGAGAGGTTGTAAGAGCTGAGGTACCCTTGGTGGAGCAGTTACTGCTTGCAATAGTACTGTCGACGGTCTGGGAAGTACTGCTAGTGCTTTTGCTAACACTGGAAGAAGATTCTGTATCCATAGTTTTTTCCTTGTCAAGTTTGTCGTCTCGCTCGGGAATGTTGCTGCCTTCAACTTGATCCACGATTTGATCTGTCTTGTTCTTCCGTTCATCGGGATTATCTTTAGGAGGGCTAGGAGGAAAGGCTTCCGAAGGAGATACAGAGCTATCATTCACAATTAAAACCAGTTGATTTTTAGTACAGGTCTTCTTGTGCTGTAGCAGGTCCGGTAGTTCAAAGAACTCGGCGCAACATCTGCCACAGACGTGGGCATCCTTTGTCTTGGGGGTCCGATTGGGTTGACTCTTCTGTGTGTCTCCTACAGATCCAAGGCAAGGGAGGGGAAGAGAGAGAGAGAGAGAGAAAAGAAGAAGAAGAAGAAGAAGAAGAAGAAGAAGAAGAAGAAGAAGAAGAGGAAGAGGAAGAGGAAGAGGAAGAGGAAGAGGAAGAGGAAGAGGAAGAGGAAGAGGAAGAGGAAGAGGAAGAAGAGGAAGAAGCAAAATTAACAATTGTACAGAAACATAAATAGGTTACAAGGATAAAATAAGTCAACCAGAGGAGACATGGAGCTCATCTCGTTCCTAAAAAGTTCTCCCATTGGAAAACTCCTTTTTGGAAAAAAAAAATGTTGGAAAACTCAACCATCTCAACTCAACCAACCCATTTGAATCTAAAGTTCCCTTCAAGCTGGTTCATCTTTGGCTGTTCAAATATCTCTTGGCCGGTCAGCCTACCACTGAATTAATGTGTTGTTTTTTAAAGTTTCTTGCCCTCCAGTTTTGTCAAGATTTTCCTTTTTAACAAGGGACAGCTACCGAGTTATAGCATTTTCTTTCCACATCACTTAAGAGTATCCCCAGTCTGCCACTGCCTTTTTAAAAAAAGTTGCTAGGGTGAATCTGTAGCAGGGATCTTCAACCTTGGCAACTTTAAGCCTCGTGGACTTCAACTCCCAGATCTGTAGGATAGGATGATGTTCAATTTTGTAATGGGAAAAGGAGTTCACAACAAAAATGGTGGCATTCGTAGATCTGTGCCCATGGCTGGTGCAAGCATGATGACCATATAACATGTGATATAGGTGTTCCACTAGCTCTATTCAGCACAACAACATATGATAATTATTATAATTTTGCTACAAAGGAACGCCTATCTTCTTGTCACAATTTCAGAAACCTAAGCACAGAAAAATAGAACATGGAACTTTTGGGCTCTTTTAACTAGGAATTGAGATACAATTGCAATACAACTAGGAATAGAATACAGTCCCATATGTATTTGCACAAACCATCACAGTTCTGCAGGAATAGAGAGTTTAAATCTTTGGGGCACTTCCTGGGTAGAAAATGTACTGTGTCACAATTTGGAGAAATGTGAAATCTGAAGGATAATGTTCCAATGCTTAAGTCGAACATCAGAAATCAGTTTTCTTTCTGACAAACACAACATAAACTCCTTAAGTTACTCTCCATGAAATGATAGACAGAAAAAGGGGACATTTCAGGAATCTGATGCAATCAGATTCAGGTATTTATGTACCATGCTCACATTTTCATCTAGGAAAGATGGTCTTCCCTTAAGCCACAGCTTGCCTTTGGATGACACGACTTGCTAAAAGTTGGCAAGAAAACTGTAGATCTTACAGTTTCCATTTCTTTTTTAAAAGACATTTTAGTGGCCCAGAATAAGATCAAGACTGGACCACCAAGATGCACACAAGGTGGGATGAGAACAAATATAACGTCACAAACGTCCTCCATGGCTGAGTTTTAAGATTGTACAAGTAGATTTTTAAATTGACATTTGTGTACAAGATTATGGGTCCTTCAAATAATCCATGGTAATATAAAATAGCATGAATTGAACACATGGGGCACACTCCACAACAAGAAATTAATTGTTCTGTCCATTTTGTTCTTTTTTATCACCTAGTGATCCATCCAATGGAAAACCAACCATCTGTTGACTCCTTTAAGTTTCCTTCAACCTTGTTTATCTGTGGCTGCTTCAAAAATCTCTTGGGCAGTCACCCTAATCCCTGAAATTAATCTGTCATCCATCAGTTATTGATAAAAGTGAACGGGTTGGGATGGGGAACTCAAGAGGAGAAAAAAAAGCACATGTCACCAGAGCTTCAGGTTGTCCACACACAAAAAAACCAACAACAATCTTTTGAGCTCTTCAGGAACACACAAGCACACAAAACAAAATAATCTTTTGAGCTCTTCAGGAATACACAAACTAACTGTTTCTTTTCCCACAAAACTTCTTGTTTTCCATTTGTTCATTCTGTTATTTCTAGGAGCTTTATGGAACAGGAACCGAGCAAGAGAAAAAAGAAAGAGAGAGAGAGAGAGAGAGAGAGAGGGAGAGAGATGGCCTGTCAAAGAATAATATCCGTGTTTTCACAATCAAGCGTTTGTTGCTTAATCTTTCTCATGA
Organism: Laticauda colubrina; assembly: GCA_015471245.1. Lineage (NCBI taxonomy): Eukaryota > Metazoa > Chordata > Lepidosauria > Squamata > Elapidae > Laticauda > Laticauda colubrina. The sequence continues at coordinate 5,591,446 of BLBF01000045.1, read as the reverse complement.
TACTTAGCTGAAGATCGCACTGTTCTTTGAGCTTTATTGTTGCTCAGCAAAGCCCCAAAACAGACTTTCTATGCAATGCAGTTTCTTTTCTGATAAACACATTTGGCCTGGCTCCACAGGTTCCATAAACATATGGTTAGCTTTAGCTTACAAAAAGGCGTTTCTCCAAACAAGCCCTCCTGAACCTCTAAGAACTACGGACAGCCTACTGAATCACTGTATCACTTGCAAACCAGTTCCTTCTTCATCAATAAGATTCACTTCCAATGCCATTTTTTTTTGAAAATCATGCTCCTCCTAACCTCACATATATCATAGTACAATGTAGGGTAGCCCCACTGAGAATAGACAGCACCATCGAAGCCCTTGCAATTTTACTACCATGCAGATTAGATTAGATTAGATTATAGCCTCCTACCTATTTTAAAAAACAGCATTAAAAATATGACATTTCTGGACAAGAGAAGGGAGGGGAGAGCGAAGCAGCAAATGGGTTAAAAAGAAAGGGGGGAGATGAGCAGCTCAGAGAAAATGTTGCCATGCAAGAAGAAATCAATTTGGATGGCTCAGGTTGATAATGCCATGCAATCTTTTTCCTTGTCTGTGCAACGCTATCAACTCTTTGCTTTTTAACTCTTCTCCCGATGGTTTAAGCGATAGCTCTGAAACCTTTCATTAGGAAGGGAGGGGGGGAAAGTCCTTTTCATTTGAGGTTTGTTATCAACCAGTTGCTGCTTTTTTCTTATCCCCAAGAAGATCCATTTGTAAATTAAACGTTATCCCCTTCCTCCAAAAAAAGAAAAAGAAAGAAAAATTCTTCCTCTGCCTTCAAACTCCCTGATCTTCTTGAAAAGAAGGATGGTTCCCTATTGTTCTCTCAGCATGAGGACAAAAAATTCTCTTGTACAGATTGTGTGTGGTCAACTTAGAAAGACAGGGCAGGGGGGGGAAAGCCCATTTAATTCAAGGATTACCTCCTTCCCCACTTCTGCGACACTAAAATCAGATAATAGGTAGTTTCCATGACTTCCAAATTAAATCTTCGAAGGGAGGGGCCGGGAGAGAAACATTTAAAAGTTCTTAGGATGGAGAAGACAAAAAAGGGAGAGAATATAAAATCCCCCCCCCTTTTCTTTGATAAGTTAAAACCAATCCAAGTTCAAAACAAGTCTTGTTGGGCTTATCAAAAAAGAAAGAAAGAAAAAGAAAAAAAAGAAAAATTGCGTTCGATTCTGTTTTCTTTTAAAGCCGTAGAGTTTGTGACATTGGTGCCAGATGGATACTTTTGTTTTAAGTTTATACCCTGTCTCCAGAGTTTTGAAAACAGAGGGGGTGGGAAAAAAAAGTTGTGTGCTGAAGTTAGTAACTAGGAATCTATTTAACCTAGGAACATTTGACCATCTCGTCTCTTAGCAGACGTACGTGATTAGAATTTTAGGACTTTTGGCAAGAAGACATTAAATATTAAATGCAACAATTTGTATGTACTATTGTGCTTATTGTATTGCCTAACACAACGTATACTTTTATGTATATGCCTGTGTGCGCGCACACAACACAACACACTCTCAATTTAAAAGCACTGTATTTTTTGACAACTAATCTTATATGCTTCTATCCCTTTCAGATGCTCATTTCAAAAACCAAGAGGAACCCATTCTGAATACTGTCAGGTGAAAAACATTTTTCTCTTCTCTTCTCCCATTTCCATATCTAATGGTGAGGCTTCCCTCTATGTTTCCAGCCAATTATAAAGCAACAAAAGCCATTCTGTTTATTCACACATTTTGAACAAAATGCATTAAAACTATTATGTCAGCATGTTCTATTAAGCTCGGCATTCAGTCGAAAAATACTTTTTCAACCAGATCACATTTATCAAAACATAAAGCCCACTTTAAAACATGGTTTTGCTTGGTCAGCTGTGCTTAGACAAATAATGACAGATTCAGAAACTAACTAACTAGTGAGGAAAATCAGAAAAAGCAACTGATGAATTATATGCAGAACAATGGATTTGCTTCCAATCTAATAGCACGCCCTGTGCTTAAAAAAAAATAAAAATCAAAACGTGTCTTAAATCCTCCTCTTCACCTTGTAAGGCTGCCTTATCTGCCTAATTTGCAAAAAGACTGTTCTATATTTTACCCTACCAACATTTTTCTCTCTTTTACTAGAAAACAAGTAAAAAGGCTCAAATATCAAACAGAGAATGTGTGCAGTTTTTCTAGAATTGTCCATACTTTCTCTAATAGTCAGGAATTATGACCCACATGCTAACATTAGACATTTCATTTATTTTGGAAAAGGGATGCTATTGCTTTTAGGAAAATATGGTGTATATATTTTGTATAAAAAAAACAACAACCAAATTTTCTTTTCTTTTTTTTAATTCCTGCAAAAATTTTCCCCAAAAGAATACCTGAAAAGACTTTCCCCTCCCAAATTAAACCTCACACACTTTTCATTTCCCAATGGTTCAAAATAAAAATATATTTTTAAAAAATATGAAGATACATTTTTATTAATATCTAGCCACACTTCTAGTTTTGATAGAAACCAGGAAATTCTCACTAGCTTCAACCCTTGTTCAAAATCAATTTTTAAAGTTTAGAGATGCTTCTTGGGTGCAATTTGCATAGAAGGTGGTTTAGGGCCTTGGGAATGGTATAATGCATAAAGTAACTTTCTCTCTCTCTCCTCCTCCTCCTGCCTTTTTTAAAAAAAGCCATTCTAAGGGGGGGAAATATATATATATATATATATATATATATAAGCATATCAACTGGAGACCTAGTTATTCAAAACAATGGAGCCTCGTCATCTGACAGTGAGATTTCCATGTTCTTGTGTCTCTTATGATAGAAAAGTTTAAATGAATTTTCATTCCACACGTTTGAAACAGAAAATGTAGCAATCCATCCAAGCCAAATAAAATAATAAGAAAGGTAAGACTACAATCTTGTTCTCTTTAAAAAAACAAACCCTGCAAATTATCCAAGAAACTTTATGCTGGCAAGGGCCCCTATTCCCAAATCAGCTGCAGGATTTCCAATCTGTTGGTCTCTCTTAAAAATGGTGAGAACTCTGCTGCCAATTCAAAAAACTATTTCGGTGTTGGCCTCATGGAAACGAGGGGTTCTGCATGACTTTTGGAGACATAGGCCCGACCACAGAAACGCAAATATAAAATTATCTTGCACCATTTTGGAAAAGGAATAATAAACGCCCCCATCAAGGTGTCTACAGGCAGCTCTTTAAAAGTTTCCAAGCTTCCTGAATAACAGCCGTTGAAGTTCATTCCTCCACATTACCAAGAATAGATTTTTATATTCACCAAGAGAAAATGAGGTTAAGGTTTTAGGCCAGGCACCCCTCTTCTCTAATGTACACAAACACACACAACACCCCTCCTCTTCCAACTCAATCTTTACAATTCCCACTTGCACTTCTGCTTGAAATGAAATCAGATTTCAACATGGTTTATAATACTTCCAAAAGACATGATTAAAAAGGGACTTTTCCTGAGTTTTGATATGCTCCTGTCAATTGTTTGCATTAAAACTAGGGACAGGAGTTGGGGCATGGATTTTATACACATACAAACATACATATCTTCGTACAAACATATATAATACAAATTCATGCCCCAACTCCTGTTTTATACATATATCATTATATATGTATTCTTTTTTTAAAACCCCTCAGAAAAAGTTGGTTCCACTGGAGATTGAATACGCAAAGACTATGGCCCATTAACAAACAAATGCATTTAAGTTGCAAAACGAAGTAACAGACCAGTCTAGTGATTATTATTTTTTTTAAAAAAAGAGAAAGAATGGATTTATTCTTCAGAATGAAGGGGAGAAAAACGAATACTAGGTCGTGGGGTTCACTTGCAACAGTTTCCCCCCCCCCCCCCCCATCAAACTTGGGAAGAGTTTAATCATGACAGGCCCAAAATAAATCGGAGTGGATTGAGGGCCAATTGATAGACCTAATATATCTCAACTTCAGCTCCATAAACATTGGCAAAGGAGCAAGAAACCGGATCCTACTGATCTGGTGGTAGAAAGGTGCAAAAAAAAAATTAAAAAATGGAGCCGCGACAATCGCCTGTCAATCTTCTCTTTGGGGGTTCCGATATCCAAAGGCGTAACAAGGGAATGAGACGAGTCAAAGAAGCCGGAGCTGATAAGGCGAAGCTAAAATCAACTACCTACTTCCTGCTAAGTGACTGGCAAAAGTCTCTTTGGAGGTCACCAGCTGAGAGATTGAACTGGCCGCATTGTGATCTGAACTTTGTCACCTTTGGCTGGGAAGGAAGCTGGCAAAGGTTAAAACATCTGAACTCTTCACTTCTCTCTAGCTCCAGTTGGTCGGGTTTTCCTTGGCAAGTTTTTCTCCCTTTTCCTCAACCCAGCCCAGTTCCAGAATCCAAGTGGTGGTTTTTATCAAAAAACTGACAAGATTTGGAAAAAGCCAGGTTGACCAATCCCTCTAGACTGGTTTTCTTGACTGACACTTTTTGCTCTCTCTCTCTCTCTCTCTCTCTCTCTCTCTCTCTCTCTCTCTCTCTCTCTCTCTCTCTCTCTCTCTCTCTCTCTCTCCCTCTCCTCCTCTGTTCTCTCTCTCTCCCCCCCTTTTTTAAAAAAAATCCTCCCATCCCCCCATTCCCATTTGCTTCTTCCTTCTCTCCACCTTTGGTCTGCCGGATTTGCTGCTCTGATAAAAGACCAACGTTTTTCTACATGTACCGGGACACATTTTCTTTTTTTGAAGAACTTATCAAACAAAACAGCCAGAAGTGTAAATATGGTGGAAGATTGGGACTGGTGGGAGGAACCAGGGAGAGAAGCTAGAGAAAGAGGATCTGTTTGTGAAATAGCCCCTTTGAGATAATCAGCCGAAAATTAAATGAAGTTTGCACAGGACAAACCGCCTAGAAGTAAGGGATGTTTGGATGTTTTGAGAATGTCAAGCACTGTTTTTTTTTTAAATAGAACTTTTTAACTGAAATGGAGACAAGTTTTCCCCATTGAAAAACTTTTTTTTAAAAAAGCCCAGCCATTTAAAAATTATTTACCTCTAAGCAGAAACACAAAGGGCCATTAAACAAGTTAATCCTGGCATATCAAACCAAGTTGCTTTAGAAGTGTCTGACTGAAGAATGGAAAATATCAACTAATTGCAGCAACCATCTTTGGAAGAATATCTAATCATAAAAGGCTTTTTTAAACCTTTAAAAAAGTTATGATTACAAAGCTCACACTAAAAGCAGTTATAACTTGGGCAGGAATTGCACAGATAAAAGAAAGGAGATTAAAATATTAAATCATAACCATTTCTAATATTTTGCCTAGAACAAGATAGAGTTGTGTAAAGAAAGCACACACCAGATAGGTGTGCTTTCTCCCAACCTTGTAGAATAATTCTGCAAGAAAACATATTTTTGTAGCACACACTTTTAAGATACTGCAGGAAAAAAGAAAAAGCATAGCTCCAAACAGAAGCTGAAATCCCAATAAGTTGCAGTATTACTCTATGAGTTTGCATATTTGAATCAGTAGTAAGTTCTATTCCATTGAACCTTGTAGGAAAGTAATGATGAAATAATAACCTTAATTTTTTTTAAAAAAGTAACACAGCAGAATGCTGCGTATATTCTGATTAGCAAGGCTTAACTTGTTGAACATGCTTTAAAATTTCAACTGTTTGATTCTCCTCTATCCCTAAATGAAGGGATGAAAAAAAAATAGGGAGAAAAAGATCAGATCAAACTGTTATTATAGTTCAACTGAGCAATAGCATTTAATTCAAACTAGCAGAAAAACAAAAGAACAAGACAATGCAGGCCAAAAACTTTCAAACACCTGATTCACAATGGAGATTGCTAAAAAACAACCCCAAATCATCACATGAAGAGATGTTCTGTTTGTAATAAATAATATATTGGTGTTTTTTTTTAACAGTCATCAAGACCAGCTTTTAATTACCCCCACCTAATCTTACTTTGATACTCTGACTGTAGGCTACACACAGTTTCCAAAAATGCATGTTCCTGAAAAATAGATGAAATGCAAAGGCAAATTGCCTTGACAGATGGCGTTCACTAAAGTTCGTCCACTGTATACTATTATTACAATCCTGTTAACACTATTACAAAGCATCGCCTCCAGGCAACTTCCTCAAACGATGTAAGGCAGTAGTAAGCTAGATGTACTGCTGGCAATAGAGTTATTGGGAGAAGAAAAGGAGGGAAACATTTCTGCAACTCCCTGCTCTTTTGAGAGAGAAGGAAGGAAGGAAAGAAGGAAGGAAGGAAGGAAGGAAGGAAAGAAAGAAAGAAAGAAAGAAAGAAAGAAAGAAAGAAAGAAAGAAAGAAAGAAAGAAAGAAAGAA
>BLBF01000045.1:5557331-5570939 GCA_015471245.1 Laticauda colubrina | reverse complement strand
AGATAGATAGATAGATAGATAGATAGATAGATAGATAGATAGATAGACAGACAGACAGACAGACAGACAGATAGATATATACTATTTTGCAATTACCAGCCCCCCCTTTCTATTTCCAAAAACCTATTTCTCTCCTCCTTCAATCCCAGATGTTGATATGTAATGGTATCTTTGAAAACCCTTCCTTCCATCCTTCCCAACTCCTCCCAACTTTTTGATTGTTGACTCATCTCGCAGCCCATATCAATAAATAATTCCCAAGAGCAATACATTGTCATTGTTTTGATAGGCTGTTTGCTCCAAAGTCTTCCTTGTGACAGGAGGTATTTCTGCGGAGTCCTTGGTACTCTCTCTCTGCTTGGTTGCAAAGTTCTGGTGATTTTCTCCAGTTGGGTCAGGAAACTTCTGCACGCAAACACCCGCCCACCTCCAAGCTCAGAGAGTAGCAAGGGCCCAACCCTGAGCTCCAAATATTCTCTTCTAATGGGAAGGAGTTTCATCACATCTCTTGATGAATTAGATTGGCACAAGGTGGGCCAACTGGCGTTGGAAGCCTGCTTTGATGTCTCTGCTTGTGGGCTTCCATTTCTCCAGAGTGCCAGAATTGTGGCTTTCACTGCTCTGGTGGCATCTGGCCAGCTGCTGCTGGAAACAGAACCAGAGAGGAAAAACTGCATCTTAATTTGGGAAGGCTGCAGCTTAAAGGAGAGGTGGGAAATGTCAGAGTTTGCAAGAGTCATTTTGTCTTCCTTTTTCTCACCCTCTTTTGATTCTGCTGCCAAGGTTTCTCCATTCTGCACATGTGCCACCTGCTCAATGTTGAGTTTCAAGTTCACATTTAAGGAGAAGAGAAGAGAACAGAACAGAACAGAGAGATATAGAATATAACAGAACAGAATAGAATTCTTTTATTGGCCAACTGTGATTGGACAGACAAGGAATTTGTCTTTGTTGCAAATGCTCTCAGCGTACATAAAAGAAAAGATACATTCATCAAGAGTCAAGAATCATTAGGTACAACACTTAAGTAATCAAATCATACTGGGAAACAGCCAATAAAAATCATAAGGATACAAGTGATTTGGGATACATACCACCTTACATCTCTAGCTACTAGAGATATTTTGGACATAATTCGGGAGAGCAGAACAAGGACATCTAGCCCCTTAATACGTCTATCCACAGAATGGAAACTGTTGAAGATGAGAATGATTAGTCCTTGGAGATAGTTTTTCAGTCTTGGCAACTGCCTGGACTAATCCCTCCAGTTTTCTTGGCAAGGTGCTTCAGAAAAAGTTGGCCATTGTCTTCTTTTCAGGGCTGAGGGGGGAGGACTGGCCCAAGGCCACCCAGCTGGCTTTGTGCCTAGGGCAAAAACTAGAACTAATAAAGGAGGAATATTTATAGGGCAAGGTTGAAAAGAGGGTCCCTTTGTGCTCTCCGAGCTTGGTTGTTTTCTTGCAGATATTTCATGACCCAAGGACACAACAATCCTCCTCCCCCTCTCCTCCTCTTCCTCTGCAAAACTCACTCCCTTTTAGCACTGATGATGTTACCTAGTTAGGTAATGAAACATCTGCAAGAAAACAGCCAAGCTCAGGGAGCACCAAGGATCCATCCAAACTAGAACTCACAGCCTCCCTTTAGATGTAGCTGAACCCAGCATTCCTCACTAACTGCTGGGAACTCCAATTCAACAACATCTGGATCATCAAATATTCCCCATGCCTACATTCAATGCAGCCTCCTTTTCTATCAATGGCTGAAATGCATGTGCTTGTTATAGCTCTTGTTTTCTTATCTCTCTCCCCATCATCCCTGTTTATTAATTTGAGCAGCAAGATTATTACTTTGTAATATTGATCAGGTGGAAACTGATATTCTGACTCAACAGGCCCATCCGCTGATTAAAAAGTTTTATTGTCCATTGATTGTCCCCAGCTTTTAACCAATGGATCAATCCATTCATCTATGAAATTCTATCCTTTTCTTTTTGGCAGCTAGGAGAGTTAACCCAGGATATTTAATAAAGGTGGATTTCTCCTAACCACACAAAGAACAAAACTTATTTGCTAATGGACGGGCGAGAGGAAAAAAAAGAATTTAAAACACATCCTCCAAATATGGCATTCATTATTTACTACGAGACTTTCAGTGTTGGAATGAAATTGGTTTATAGGTATCTCCAGGTTAATATGTTATTTTTTAAAAAAAAAAAATGGGTTTAAAATCTATGATGAATGAAACACAGTATAAGAACCAAAGATAACATCTATTTGACTTATTAACACAGAGTGAAAGAAATATAGGAACAACGGACTCATGAATTAATTTTAAGAATGTCTGCCATCATAGATGAGAATTATATTAGAGAAGAAGAACAAGTTTTACTAGATAAAAGCAAAAAAAACCCTTTTATTTATTTATTTGCTTCCTCTCCCTTGATTTTTTGGGGGGTAGTGTGCAATACAATTTATCTATACAATTGTAATTTTACAAAAGGATAACTTACTTTGAAGGAAATTATACTTTCTGGATTGTTTGGTTTTTTTAATCCCTCAAGTAAGAGGATTAAAAGTTTGCCCTTAATTTATCTATTTGCTCACTTGTGCTCAAGTATTTGAAATAAAAAATAGATTTTAGGAAAAAGATCATAGAAGTAGAACATATTGACCGTGTGTTGAATAATCTGGACAAGAAAACATCTTTAGCATCGTAAAAGTCATGGGGCCTTACAATTCAGACTGAAGTTGTAAGTACATGAATTGAAATCCGTTCCTTTAATCAAAGGCCACGATTCAATAAGGAGAAACCCCATTGGAATTAAGAACATGCAATATTGAAACTTTATAAAAACAAACCTTGTAAAGGAATAAAATCAATACATTTAACATTTCCTGACTATTTGCCCTTTCCGATCTGATTCTACAGCAGTTGGTACATTATGTTGCAATTTTTATTCTTTGTCTGGCTTTTCCAGTATTGTTTCAGGATCTGTTGGCTATGAGATGGGTGGCAAATAAATTCAGTGCAGTAAATAAATAAAAATAAAATAACTCTGGGAAGTTTCATCCAGAACACAATAGATGTAGTGTTTGATGCGACAGCAACCTTTCAGCTTTCTGTCCTGCATTCCCAGAGCTAGAGATGAAACTCCAGTTGGAAGTCATATCTCTATTTTATTTTGTTTATTTATTTATATTCCACCATTATTGTTATTTGCAAATAAGGTAGTGAACGTATGGAACATATCTTCTTCCTCCTCCTCCTATTTTTCTCACAACAATTCTGTGAAGTTTTGGTTGGTCTGAGAAAGAGTGATCAGCCCAAGGTCACCCAGTTGGCTTTCAATGCTAAGGTGGGACGAGAACTCCCAGTCTCCTAGTGATTAGCCTGGAGTCACCCAGCTGGCTTTCATGCATAAACCAGGACTAGAATTCTCAGTCTCCTGGTGATTAGCCCAAAGTCACTCAACTGACTTTCACGGCTAACTAAAGTGGGTCAGTCTCCCAGTTTCCAGCTTGGTACCTTGACCACCGGGCCAAACTCTGGCTCTATATCTTGGTTTTCCTGGGCTGTATCTTTCACCCCAAATTAAATTTGGGGGAAACAAACACATCAAACTTTAAGACAACTCTCTTGGCGAGCCAAAAGTCAGCGTTGAGAACCAGCTTTCAGAGCAATTTATGACATTGTTCTGAGGTTGACGACTTTCCTCTAGCGGAGCTGACCACATGAAAGGAAAACCCCTGTGCTCAATCTTGCCCCTATCTGTAATTAACAACAAATCAAACCCCCCCCCCCAATTGCAAAGGTGAGGTCTCAACTGAATGCAAGGTGGTAGCGCTTTTTCTTTTACTCAGGAGTAGGCCTTCAAGCTGGGAGGGAGGGGAGGGGAAATCAGCTGCAAATTCATCCAAATGAGATGTATTGATTTCCACTAATGAGATGTATTACCAAGTCAGCCTATGCATGTTTCCTCCAAAGTTAAATGTCACACATCCCAGTTTCCTCTCCTCTTTGCTTCCATATAAAGAACTAGGATTAGATCTGAGAGGTGGATTTAGTCATGTGAACCTTCTCCAGAAGAATCCAGCAAGCAACTTTCTTTTTCCTTCTCCCCTCTCCCTTGTCCTTTCTGCCTCTTCCTCATCTCCCTCTCTCTCCTTCCGTCTCCCTCTCCCCTCTCCCTCTTTCTTTCTCCCCTCTCTCCCTATCCCTCCCTCATCTCCCTCTATTATCCTCTCAATCTCCCTCTCCTTCATCTCCCTCTCCTTTTCCCCCTCCTTTCCTCTTCCTCTCTCCCTCCCTCCCTCCCCTTCTGTCTTCATCTCTCCCTCCCTCTCTCTCTCTCTCTTCAACTCCCTCATTTTCCCCTCCTTCCCTCTCCATCTCTCACTCCCTCTCCTTCTCAATCTTTGTCTCCCTCTCTCCCTCTTCATCCCCCTCTCCCTCATTTTTCCTTCCTTCCTTCCCTCTCCCTCTCTCAATCCCTCTCATTCTCTGTCCCCCCCTCTCCCCCTCATCATCTCCCTCATCTTCCTTTCCTTCCCTCTCCCTCTCAATCTCTCCCTCACACTTTCCCCTTCTCCCCCTCTCCCTCCCTCCCCCTCTCTCATGCCAAAACAGATCGAGAAAGAAATAGGATCAAGTAGACAATGTAAGAAGGAGTGAGCGAAGGTCTGAAATCATCCCAGTCTTGGAACCGGTAAGGCAACAGCTGAAAGGACATCATTTGCCTTCTGTTTCAAGGTGTTCCTCTCAATGTAATGAGTCCATGTTTTTTAATTCCTTGAGAGTTTTGTTCACAATCTTTTCTCTCGATCTGTGCTTTGTTGGTGAGGTGGTGAAGATATCTAATACATGGCAGCCCCACCAGTGATATGGTGACGTCTCCCACTACATTTTCTCCTTATGGGGGATCGGATAACAGATCAGATTCCAAGCTGGGAGGAGGAAAAAGCAGAAGAGGAAAGCTGAACCTTTCCTTAAGCCCATGTCACACTGAACCAACGGATGCAAAGAGGATGTAAAACGGACAAAAAAGCTTGCCATCCGTTCGAAAACGTGATGTACTCACTGCCTCCGTTTTGCTTCCTCTCTATCCATCCAGCATCCGTTTATTGACGTTTCATCCGCTCCGAAAGTTTTGGGCTGCCCAAAACTTTTGCACGGAAAATGTATCCAGTTCGTCCGTTCTGCATCCACTATGCATCCGTTACGCATCCATTACACACCCGCTATATCCGCTAGGCATCCGCTGCGCATCCGCGCAACTCGCATCCACCCGGACGCAGGGAGGAAGCGGAACGGATGCAGAATGGATGCAGAATGGATGCAGAATGGATGCAGCATGGAAACAAAGCATGTAAAATGAAAAAAACGTTCGCAGAGGGGACCTATCTCAGATATTAAGGATGTCTAGAGAATGCCTAGAGGATGCAAAGGGACACCTATACTGCCTATAAAAAGGGGGAGCAACTCACCTGCATCTCACTTTCAGACCAGCAGCCAAGCTGTGCAGACCTCTGCAGCCTTCATCTGGCTCTTCCTCTTCCACAGCATCCAGTCATGTCCACCGTGGATTGTGACAAAGTCCTTTCGGCAGCCACCATCCTTTTGCAACAGTGCGAAACCATCTACAGGCTCTGTGAACTCTACTATGGGAAGAAAAGGAGGCACCCAAAAAAAGTCTGGGTCCAAAGATGGTTCACCAGAAGAGCAGAGGACGGACTGTACAACAAGCTGATGGTGGAGCTCAGGAGCGAAGACACTCGGGCGTTCCAGAACTTCATGAGGATGCCTCCAGCCATGTTTGACGAACTTGTGCAGCGCCTGACACCCAGGTTGACCAAGGCAAACACCAGCTTCCAGCCCAGCCTGGAACCTGGGCTCAAGGTGGCACTCACTCTGCACCACCTGGCCTCAGGGACCTCCTACAGGAGCATGCAGTACGGCTGGAGGATGCCACCCAACACCATCAGCATTGTGGTCAGAGAAGTGGTGCAGGCCATCATCGAAGAATACCTGGAGGAGCTCCTCCAGTGCGCCTCCACTGAAGAAGGATGGAAGAAAGTTGCAGAGCAGTGGTATCAGAGGTGGAACTTCCCCCACACCGTTGGAGCCATAGATGGCAAGCACGTGGCCTGCAAAGCTCCAGCCAAGTCGGGGTCCACTTATTTCAACTACAAGGGCTTCTTCAGCATCATCCTCTTCGCCATGGTCGATGCTGACTACACGTTCATGTACATCGATGCTTCAGGCAACAGCTCATCTTCGGATGCCCAGGTATACAAAGCCAGTCACCTCAAGGAGGAGCTGGAACGCAACCTCATCGTGGGCTTCCCAGATCCAGAACCCCTGCCCAACGACACGCAAGATGTGCCCTACTTCATCATGGGGGATGACGCCTTCTCCCTCAGAACCTACCTCATGAAGCCCTACAACTCCAGATGCCTCACCCTTGAAGAGAGGATCTTCAACTACAGGCTGTCCAGGGCAAGGCGGGTGGTGGAGAACGCCTTTGGCATCCTGGCCAACAGGTTCCAGGTACTTCTCACCAACATGCAGCATAGCCCAGAGACCATGAGGAGGATCGTGGAAGCTTGCTGCATCCTGCACAATCTCATGCACACCAGCTACCCAGTCTTGCAGAACAGGCTTGTGGACCGTCAACAAGGCAATGGGAACATGGAGCTTGGGGAATGGAGGCAAGGGCAAAACCTGATCGACACTCAGGATGTGCAAGGCCCCAACAGAGCCTCACGTGAAGGGAAGAAGCAGCTGAGACACTGGTGCAACTCCCCAGCTGGAGCAGTGGAGTGGCAAGACAGTATGATAGATGATTAATGGGTGCTTCCTTCAGCCTGTCTCATTACACGGATGAGATTGGGCCATGTATGTTGGGTTGGCCTACAATGAACAGGGCATTTAATAAAGAGTTGTGTTTATGTTGACATGTGTGGATGATTGATTATATCGTTATTGATAATAAAGGGCCATATGTGTGGCAGCTGGGAGGGTGGACCATACAGTCCCACTATGCTTGCACTGGAGGTTTATCTATCCCACTGCTATCCTAACCCATCCCACAGCTATTAACCATACCACAGGTATCCTAACCCATCCATCCCACTGCTATCCTTACCCATCCCACAGCTATTACCCATCCCACAGGTATCCTAACTCATCCCAAAGCTATCCTTACCCATCTCACAAGCATGCAAAGGCTTAAACCATGTCTAAAAGTTTCCACCAAGACTTCATTAAAAAAAAAAGAAATGAAGCAAGTGTGTGAATCAAAAATAGACTTTATTTACAACAAGCTATAAGACAAAAATGAGTCTCTGGCACTCCTCTTGGTCGCTCAGTCTCAGGGGTGAAGGGTGCAGGTGCTGTGGAGGTGGCTGGTGCTGGAGGGCTTGTCATCAGCTCCTCCAGAAGCAGAAGCAGCAGAAGCGCCAGCCCCAGAAGAGCGAGCCCGTGCTGCAGAACCCCCAGCAGAACCAGAGTGAGGGCCAGGGGGCGGGATGGTAGCCCTGTCCCTCTTGCAAGGGCTGGCAGCAGATGGCTGAGGCTTGCTGTGCTTCTGCATGGTTGTGGGGTTGCTGGCTGGCAGGGAGGCTGGCAGGAACCAAGGCTGGCAGGAAGGCTGGCACCAAGGCTGGCACCAAGGCATGCAGGCAGGGCAGGCAAGGCAGCCAATCCGTCCGGCAGCAGGTCTTTCCTCTGAATGGCGACCTGCTTCCGAGCTGCTTCCGTTATATTCGCGGGGCTGACGCAATGCATCCTCCCCGCATGCGCAGTGAACGCCAGACATCCGCTAGGCTTCTGCTCTGCATCTGCTTCATCCATTCGGAGTCCGCTCTGCATCCGCTCTTTCCGTTCCGCGTCCGCTTCGCTGAGGCCCCCTGGAAGCCCTGCGGATGTGCCACCCACTCCCATCCGCTCCCATCCGCTGGGCTTCCATTCCGCATCCGCTTTGCATCCGCCCTGCATCCTCCCCGCGTCCGTGTTATCCGCTCCGGTTATGCAAATTTTTGCCCCTTTTGAGAGCGGATAACAACGGATGGAACATTTTGCTCGTCCGCTGTGTCCTTTTTGCATCCGTTGGCCAGTGTGACATGGGCTTTAGCTGCCATAGTCCTTCTGAACAAGGCAATGGAAGGAAATAATAGAAAGCTGAGCAGATGGAGGGGCTTGCTTTAAAGCAGGGGCATCCAATCATGTCATCTTTAAGACTTGTGGACTTCAACTCCCAGAATTCCCAATCTGTGCTGGCTGGGGAATTCTGGGAGTTGAAGCCCAAAAGTCTTAAAGTTGACATGGTTGGACGCCCCTGCATTAAACAAATCCCAACTACTCTAGATGCCCCCCATTTAGGGAAGAGCTGCTGCAGTGGTGGTATTCAAATTTTTTAACAACCGGTTCTGTGGGTGTAGCTTAGGTGGTGGGCATGGCTTGGTGGTCATGTGACCAGTGGACATGGCTTGGTGGTCATGTGACTGGCTGGGTGTCAATATGAACTCAGTATCACTCACATCAAGGCATGCATCTCCTCGCCTGTCTTCTCATGACTGTAGGGATGCTGCAACAGTTATAAGTGTGAAAAACAGTCATAAGTCACTTTTTTCTATGCCATTGTCACTTTAAATGGTCACTCCACACAAGCAAAGTACCAGCAAAGGAGGGGAAAAAACCTCCAGAGAGGTTCCTGAGACAGAAAGTCCAGTCCTGCCAAGAACGTAATAAGGGTTAATGGAGAGGCAGTTTCTGTAAGCAACACCAGAATGTTTCCTTCCTGCCTTCCTTACAGGATTAGGCCAGTAATTTCTTCTAACAACCGGTTCTCCGAACTGCTTGGAATGTTAGCAACCAGTTCTAGCGAATAGGTGCAAACTGGTAGGATCCCACCCCTGGGCTCCTGGGGGTTCGCAGGCGTTCAGGACACCCTCTAGCTAAGATTCTGGGCAGTTCAGAGCACCCCCAAATCCCACTCCTGGCTGGCCCTGCCCACCCTGCCCCACCCCTCCCAGGAGTCCCCACATGGCCCATTTTGGATGCAGGTAAATGCAGGGCACTCACAGAGGCTCAGGGAGGACAAAAAACAGGAAGTTTGCAAAAGCCAGAAACAGTCCCCTTTCCAGCTGTCAGAGTGTCTCTGGAGCCCGAGGAGGCTGTTTTTGCCCTCCCAGAGGCTTGAGGAAAACCTCCAGAGTCTGGGGAGGGCAAAAATGCACACACCCCCACGGCCAGGGTGCAGGAGGCTGACTAGGCCACACCCATCCAGCAATCAAACAGAGAACCCATTGCTAACATTTTTGAAGCTCACCCCTGTCCCCCAGAGGTGGTCTTCAGCAGGTTCTGACCAGTTTTGGAGAACCAGTAGCGGAAATTTTGAGTAGTTGAGAGAACTGGCAAATATCACCTCTGATTGGCCCTGCCTCTATCTATTCTCCGCCTCCTGAGTCCCAGCTGATTGGCTGGGTCTTCTTTTGTTGCCTTGCACAGGAGAATGGAGCTGGAAAGCAGGTTAGTGGGGTGGGTGCAGTATCTTTCCCCTCCCACACCCACCAAGCCACACCCACCAAGCCAATCCATGCCCACAGAACTGGTAGTAAAAAAATTTGAATCCCACCATTCCTGTCTCCCTTCTTCATTGGGGGTGGAGGAACCATGTGGTCTCTAAGCTGCAAAGCCTCTGCCTTAAACTAGAATGAATCACTGAACAATTAATCGGAATTTGAGATAGCTTGCAGTTCAAGATCCCAGAGCTACAACTCATTATCAGACAGAAAGGCTATTTTCCAGATTTCATTATCTAGAGTAATAACATACCCAGAATCAAAATGCAGGCACATAAACCTTCATGCAGAGACAAACAAGGGTACCCTTGGCTGTCAAAGTCACTCACTATCATCTCCTTTTACTAGTGGTAGCACTGACACTACCATAACTATAAATCTGCATTTTTTAAATATTTCTCAGAGGAGCAATGGGTCTTCTGCCCCTTGGAAACAATAGAAAAAATTCAGAAGAACACCAAGCTGGAGTTTTCCCATGGCAGATAGGAATGAAAATGAAATAAACCCTGCCCACAGGCATGTCAGATGTGTATCTGGTGCAGTGGTTTTGTTTCTGAAAGAGAAAGAGAGAGAACAATCACAGGGAAAATAGTTATAGGTAGTTGAGCAGATCGTATTTAAAGACCAATTGCATAAGATGAGCTAGAGATAATACAATCAAAAGAGTGCAGAGAAGAGCAACAAAGATGATTAAGGAACTGTGGGTTAAAACATATAAAGAACGGTTGCTGGAATTGGTTGTGTCTAGTTTAATGAACAGAAAGACTGGGGAGGGGGGTGACATGATAGCAGTTATCCAATACTTGAGGGGCTTCCCCAAAGAAGAGGGAGTCAAGCTATTTTCCACAGTTGGAATAACTGCATCCAGTTTTGGTCACCACATTAAAAAAAGATGTTGAGACTTTAGAAGAAGTGCAAAAAAGAGAAACTAAAATGATTAAAGGCCGGGAGATTAAAACATATGAGGAACGATGTGCTGAGATGGATAGCCTGACCAAATTGTTAAAAAAATAAACAAGATAGTGACTATTATGAAATATGGAACATTTGGTACGAGTGATTAAAGAAAAGGTAATATTTGATATTTGGATAAGTTATGGAAATGACAGAAGATGTGCATTTAATCATAAACTATATAGAGAAATTAAAACATGAAAAGAACAAAGGAGTTACTGTAACAAGGCAGATCACGTCAATGATAAAGATAAAGAAAAAAATTTAACCATTGCTCAATATATGCTGTAAAATGTATATATGTGTGTGTGTCTGTGTGTGTATATAAATATATAATTTTATTTGTTTTATATATATATATATATATATAATTATATATATGTATGTGTGTGTGTGTGTGTGTGTGTGCTGTTCAGCTTCATTCAGGTATTTTCCCACATTCTTGTAGTTGTGCTTTTAAAGTTGTAGCAATGTTTCGGCAGAATCTCACCTGCCATCATCAGGCTTCTGTATAGTGTTTGTCTGTAAGTCAGATTTTCACAGCCGTTTCTGTTTTAAATTTGGGGCTAGCCTACTGCTGTGCCAGAATGGTTTTTTTTCTTCATCCTGATTGGTTGGGAGTTTTAGTCTGTGTTTATTGGTCTTTGAGTTTGCTGTGTTCTGCTTGGTTAGTGTTTCTAATATCTTCTGTCTGTTTTGTGGCTTTTTTTGTGTCTTGATTGGCTGGCAACATTGTGTTTCCTGTATTGGAGGCTTTTAGTGCGGTTTGGCTCCGAGTAAATGGACGGCTGTCATTTGTTAGGAAGCTTAAGTTTTTTTTTTTTTAAAGATGTTGGATAACCATTTCTCTGAAGTGGTGTAGGTTTTCTTGCCTAGGCAGGGGGTTGGATGAGAAGATCTCCAAGGTCCCTTCCAACTCTGGAATTCTATTCTAAAAAGAAAACAAAAACAAAAACAGAAATGGCCAGCAGAACCAAAACAAAATAAACAGCCCCAAAGAAAGAAACAGAAAAAGGGAAAGTTGGAAAAAAGTAGTTCTTCCTACTTAGGAGATGTCCATTATGTTCTTTCCGTGTTTTTAAATTTTATTAAGTCATAAGATAAGATACAAAATAACAAAAGTAAATAGGAAAGCAGCAGAGGGAAACGGGGGGGGGGGGGGGGGGGGGGGGGGGAAGAGAAGTGAGGAAAGGATGGGGAAAAAAATGTTGATTTCCAACTCCATCTGTTGCAGTAAAATAAAGCATTAACCTCAACTTTTTGTTTTATCATGGTAATATAAACTAGCCATTTCTATAAGGATCCATCAAGCGAATCGGTAAAACCCAAAATCTAAGTTTTATTCTTTTCCACCTCAAGCAGAAAGTTCAGAAGTGGTTTCCACGTTTTGTTCTTTGGATCTCCGGGTGACCCTAAGAAGTATTTTTTTAAAAAGGCGAACCTGGTTGCTATCAATGGTCAATCACCCCAAATGAGATTTAATGGGGGATTGGAGCTGTTAATCAACTAATGGGTCATTTTAAAAAGTTGATTTAGGAAACAATTTCATAGATAAGCTGGTTTGCAAATCATCCTTTGCCTGCATGAAACCAATGTGGGTCTTGGCAGTTGCAACCATTCCTGGCAACATATAAATCATTTTCTGTTAATGCTAAAACGGGGCATCATTTATGAAGGGGACAACTGATTAAAACCTGCTAAATAATTGCAAATTTTGTATCTGGAAAGCATTAGGTTTTGGAAGGAACTCATTAACAACATCGGAGGTCTTTTCAGCTGCTTTGTGTTCTATTTGTAGTTTTCCTCCTTGGAAATGATTTTTTTTAAAATATCATTTTTCTTTCTTTCTTTTTTTTTCTTTAAAAATTGGACATGAAATGAAAAAATGTCCTTTCCATGATCTAAAAATGCCTTGGAAGCTTTAAAAAAAGCGTTAAAAATAAATGGGACCTAGCATTAACATAAAAATATTGTTAAGTACAGATGAATTATTTCAAAATGATTTGTTAGCCTTCAAGCTATCTTAATCTCACTTGTTACTGCTAATACTTTTAAATCCTGATCTGATTCATATACTAAGCCGTTCCTCAACTGTTGTTTGAATGAGCCAAAACTGGTTGGCCTCCTATATTACATTTATGCCGCAAACCACAATTTATAAACTAAGATGTCTGGGTTCACACAGCTTTCTAAGCCAAAACCAAATATATTAAGGTTTAGAAAAATGGGTGAACCTTTGGGTTTGGATCTCAATGAAGTCTTTGCTCCTTCTGTAATAAATGGCTATTGGTGGGTTTCATATCACCGGGAATTGGGTTCAACTAAGTTATCTTTCAATCCTAAGGATATTGATGGAGCCTGTTATAAAAAAATTGTCCACTAGAAAAAAAAAAAAAAAGAATAAGATAAGGTGGAGAAGAGGTACTTACATGTGTGCTGTTCATCTTCCTTCGGGTATTATCCCACGTCATTGTAGTGCTTTTAAAGTTGTAGCAACGTTTCAGCAGAATCTCATCTGCCATCATCAGGCTTCTGTATAGAGTTTGTATATATATATAAATTGTAAATGTTAGATCCAGTTATTTCTTGTCTGAAAAGCACAGGGGGTGTCCTTTATGTAAAAAAAGAAATGGACGATAATAATCACATTGAGTTTCATCAGATTTGCTATTTCTAGAATACTTTCCTGTGTTCCCCCCCCCCCCCCAGTTTCTCTCTTTAGTTTAATTAGAGGTTCAAAAGATTACACATTACGCTGGATATCAGTGAAGGCATCTTGAAATATTATCAGAGAAAGAACAGCCAAGCCGGGCTTTAGCAACATGTAAAATAACATGTAAGAAGAGAGACGAAAATGAGATTGTTTTGTACCTACGTTCTTCCATTTAACGTGTCTATAAAAACAGAAGGTACACATTTTTAAAATGTGTATTATAATAAGAACATATAAATTTTAAAATAACAACATGTATATATGTGTGTAAACATGTAGAGATAAAGATGTAAATATAGATGTAGGGATAGATAGATAGATAGATAGATAGATAGATAGATAGATAGATAGATAGAT
>BLBF01000045.1:5515126-5529331 GCA_015471245.1 Laticauda colubrina | reverse complement strand
CTTCCTTCCTTCCTTCCTTCCTTCCTTCCTTCCTTCCTTCCTTCCTTCCTTCCTTCCTTCCTTCCTTTGAGGCATTTCTCTGTTTTTCAGATAGATACCCACAGCAATAGGGCTGATGAATGAATCCTTTTCTTTCACCAAGTCAAATTGGGCAAAACCCAGCTTTAATCTATCTCAACATATGCAAATTCGATAAGCATTCCTTTCACCTCTCCATGCAGTAAATTCATTAAAAATCTTGACAAATGCAGGGCCCAGGGCTGAACTTTTTAGCAGTTAATTTTTTAATGTAAATCTCTGATTACACATAGGTTAGGAAAATTTTACATATTTATAATTTAGAGTTATAAGGCTGTCTAACTCAATTGTGGGTAGTGGGCAGATTAAAAACAGATTCAGTACCCAAAAATTAAAACAAAAAAAATAACCTAACAATATGCATAATGGAAGAAACAAATCCATCCTAAACAAAATAGATATTGGGCATACCTCAATCCATGCCATAATTTGAGGAGTTGGGAACCTGTCTTCAGAGCCGATTGAAAACCTTGCAGGGGGCTAGTAAAATTCATCCTCTAATTTTGTAATGTAATTCTATAATTAGTAAGAGGATGTAGGTATCTTAGACATAAATAGATATCAGGCATATTTATTACAGGAAGCAATGTTTTTCCTCAAAGCATTATATTAGAGGGAACCACTTAAAAGCTACAATAAGAGAGATTGTACCCTCTCTTTCCACCACCCTAATTTAAAAAAAAAAAACAACTTTTCTGCAATGTTTTTGAAAACTCAAATGGATGGCTTCTGTGGGAAGAGAGTAGCATGATGTTAACTTGGCAGGAGAACATAAACATGCATGAATTGTTCATTCTCATCAAAGGTCCATCAAATCTTTAGGGACACAAGCTTCCTTAAACCAGTATCTGCTGGTGTTCCTTGAGAAATACATCATGGCCCTTGAAGATGTAACAAAAGGAAAAGCGGGTGTGGCCAAATCCAAAACTTAAGTCCCTCCAGAAAGAAAGATGGAGACTTTCAGAGCTTCTTGGAATAGCACTTTTCACTCTTTAATCCCACACACGTCCATTTTAATTGATTTAAAAGTCCTCATGGATAGTTTCAGCTCTTCTTGCAACTTGGGTGTATCACTGAAAGTTACCTCATAAATTAATTGGATTGCTTCTCCTATAAAACTAGATTTGTCCACTGGCCACCAAGTTCGGACACAGGCAATCCAGAATTTTAGGATAAGAGGATCCAGACTTTAAAGGTTCTGAAGAAGAACTTAGGATCCAGAATTTCTGAGAAGGTCAATGGGATGTTCCAGAATGTATTCCTGTTTCCTATCTTCAAGAGCCATGGAGCTAAACATTCCAAATATTAGTAACCTGTGAGTGGATATGGAGATACAAATCCCTGCAAGATAGCTGAATCCTTTGAACAGTATGCTTTCAAAAGCTGCAGGAGAAAATATCAGGATGGGATACAAACTGGTCCAAAGCTGTTTGATGTCTGTTTGATTCTCAGTCATCCAAGTCATGGTTGTCCCAAAGGTGTTTTTTCAAAAGGCAACTGGATGTTCTTTATTTTTCTTCTGAAGAAGATGAAGAACTGAACTGAAGAAGTTTCTTGGATGAGAAGTGAAATATCTTCAAGGAAAAAAAAAAAAAAGAACGTCCAGTCACCTCGGGGACTCCTTGGGGACTCCTATTTGATGAAAACCAAAATTTCCCCATGGATTCTTTCAAGCGACTCTTAGATTTTTATCAGAGAGGACGTTATTCCTTGACACATTCTACTTTGGGAAAGCTTTTCTGTCAATGAGTATTAAATAAAGGAAATATATAGCCTTTTTTCCTCTCCCCTTTCTCTTTCTTTCCTCCTTCTAAGATGTTCAAGCAGCAAATAGCCCCATGAAGAATGCCATCTCCATGACTTTGTCAGCCTGTTCTTCATGCAAGTTTCATGACCACATTTACTCTTAATTGATCCTGCAGTTACGCGCCCCTTATGGAGTGTTTTAAATCAATGTCATCCATAAAGTGGTACTAAACTGTACAATATCTTTTCCCCCCTCCTCCTTGGCTTCCCCTAGTTGCAGTTAAAGATAACTTATTTATGAGGGCACAAGGAAAACTAAGAGGGCATGAATATAAATATGATGAAACACCTAAAGACAGGCGCTATCTTTCTGAATTACTTTTTTTTTTTTTTTTTTGGTCTTCTCCTGTTTTATAGATTTGAGAATCTGAAAGAAGACTTTACACGTATGTATATAAAGTGTAGTCTGTCTGTAATTCATACATGCAGATGCAGATACCTTGACATAAATGACACTTTTATTGCTGCTTATTAATTTACCTGAACAGAAAGTGACAGAAATATGGGAAATAACAGAATAACAGATCTGGAAGGGACATTGAAGGTCTTCTATCCAATCCCCTTCTCAGACAAATGGTTGGCCAATCTCTTCTTAAAAACCTCCAGTGTTGGAGCACCCACAGTTTCTGAAGGCAAGTTGTTCCACTGATATAGGCTGATATAGGGTTTCCTGCTTAAATAGGGGGTTGGATTAGAAGACCTCCAAGGCAGTGGTGATATTCAGCAGATTATGACCAGTTCTGGAGAACTGGTCGTGGAAATTTTGAGTAGTTTGGGGACCCGGCAAATACCATCTCTGATTGGAGATTTTACAGTATCTTTCCCCTGCCATGCCCACCAAGCCACACCCATGATAGTAAATTTTTTTGAATCCCACCACTGCTCCAAGGTCTCTTCCAACTCTGCTGTTCTTTTTTTTAAAAAAAAAATATTGGTTTTTAAAACAAACATAAACAAACAAAACATAAAAACATCGAGCCATCTTCCCTATGTATACATGCTGTTCTTTTAAACTGAGTATCTAGAATCCCATTAGAGTAGCATTCCTTATGCACCTTAAAGCAAATTGCCCAGAGCTAAATAAATTCCAAGGATTCATTGATAAAACAGAGGCCTTCACCCAAGAGGCTTTTGTCTATGCCTGTTTTCAGATATGAAATTGTCTCGAAATTATGGTTCACCCCTTGACATAAATGGAAACTGCTGTAATCAAGACCGCTTGCTCGCTCTCATTTGAACCTTAAGCTTTATAAATGGCTTTCAGAAAACTGCAGTTTTATTGCTTCAGCTTGCTTTGCTAATGTGGGAATAAAATGCTTTGGCAAGAAAGAGTCTAAGGATACTGACAGAAGAGAAAATTTGCAGCTCGGAATTAAATTGGGGAGCCCTTCGTGCTCTCTGAGGTGGGTGGATTTCTTGCAGTCATTGCACTACCCAGCTAGGTAAAATCATCAGGGAATGAAGGCAAATATATGTGTCTCAGGATAATGCTGTAGGATCGGTCACTGAGACCAGAGGTTTAGTCTTCTGAGCTTTTGGACCCTTCCTGGAGCCCATCCTCAGGAAATTTCTCTCTAACTGAATGTGTGCTTTGCTATACTATGTATAACATTGTCCAAAGTGTTGTGGTTCACCGGCAACTTATGCAGACAGCTGCAGAATTGGACAGTGGGGAAAACAGGGACTAGTCCAGGAGTCTGGAGAGGACTCTGAGGAGGGTTCTGTGTCCAATGCAGAGATGGGCCAGGACCATCTGGGAGTGGGGTGCTGACTCCAAAGCCTCTGGAGTCTGGCAGCAGCAAGGCAAAGGACCCAGGGGAGCCTGTTCCCAGTGCGTGAGTGCGTAGAGCTGCTAGAAGGCAAGAGAAGCTGAGACAAAAGGGGCAACTCGGGAGTAAGGCTTGGAGGTGATTGCCCCTCCCCTAAGGTATAAAGGACATGCAAAGGAAGAGAAACCTTTGCAGGAAGCAAAGTCGTTCGCTCTGTTCAGATTAATCCTTGATGCTCTGTGTGGACTTTGTATTTCAGTTGGTTTTTTGCAGTTCATTTGGCACTTTAGTTGTTGGCAGCAATTCAAAGGAGAGAAAGGTGGGTGCTTATCTCAAGGGACTGTTTGGGACTCATTATGGGCTGGGAATGAACATAATTCCCAGCATTGAAATAAAACAGATAGTTATTTTTACTAAGTATGTGCTTAATTACGGTCTCGGAAGCCTTGGTCAGAACACAAAGCGCACATTCCAGTAGATAAAGGTTCCCTGAGGATGGGTTCCAACATGTGTCCAAAAGCTTGGCAGACTAAACTTCTGGTCCTGGTGACTGACCCTGATTGGATCCTGCAAAATCATCAGTGTTAGGTGCTAGCACTGGTGATGCTACCTAGTTGGTAATGAAACATCTGCAAGAAAATAACCAAGCTCAGAGAACACCAAGGACACCACAGTTAAAGGCAGTGGCTCAGCTAGTATTCTTGGCTTAAATCAGCTTTGCCCAGTTGATCTTAGATTTAAGTTCTCATATTCCTAGCATAGTCAGTCGTCATAACATAGTCAAAACATAGTCAATCGCTAGAGAGTAGCTAGGAATTACATGTAGTATTTAAAGTCCAGAGCTTTCCTAATGTCTTGAAAGGTAGTTCTTAGAATCTTCTGTACTGTTTAGCACCATGTACTGTGATCTTATGTATTTGGAAATGAGTCACGCATTGGTTTAAGAAACCCAGGTCAACAACAACAAACAAAACTCCCAATTCCTGTACTAACAGATAATCAAAGTTGGAAGGGACCTTATAGGTCCTCTAGTCCAACCCCCCGCCCAAGCGGGAGACCCTCCACCATTTCTGACAGATGGGAGTCCAATCTCTTCTTGAAGGTCTCAAGTGATGGCGCTCCCACAACTTCCGAGGGCAACTTCTGTTCCATGGGTTGATTGTTCTCACTGTCAGAAAATATCTCTTTATTTCTTTTTCTCTCCTTGATCAGTTTCCATCCATAATTCCTTGTCTGGCCTTCAAGTGCTTTGGAGAATAGCTTGACCCCCTTCCTCCTCTCTGTGGCAGCCCCTCAGATACTGGAAGACTGCTATCTTGTCTCCCCTGGTCCTTCTCTTGACTAGACTAGCCAGGCCCAGTTCCTGTAACCATTCTTCATATGTTTGAGCCTCCAGTCCCCTAATCATCCTGGTTGCTCTTCTCTGCACTATTTCTAGAGTCTCAACATCTTTTTTATAATATGGTGACCAAAACTGGACACAGTACTCTAGGTGTGATCTTACTAAGGCTTTAGAGAGTGGTATTAGTACTTCCCTTGATCTTGATTGTATCCCTCTGTTAATGCAATTTAGGATTGCATTGGCTTTTTTGGCGGCTGCTGTAAACTGTTAGCTCATATTTAGCTAGTTGTCCACTAAGAGTCCAAGATCCCTCTCACAGTTACTGCTATTAAGCCTGGTTTCACCCAGTCTATATGTGTACTTTTGGTTTTTCTTGCCTAAGTGTAGGACTTTACTTTTCTCTACATTGAATTTCATTTTGTTAAATATGGTCCAGTGTTCTACTCATATACGCTGCTTTGCCAAAACACTTAGACCAGTTTATGGATTAACCTGATAGACTCATTCACAGAACAAGCAATCATTTGATTTTCATGACAGGTCGAAGTACAATCCAGCCAACATATATTTTAGTTTGATGTATGAATGCACCTGCTGTGTGAACCGTTCTTGAACTATTGGATAATATCATCAATTTATGGTCATGTGAATGTAGATATTCCGTGGAAGAGAGATTTCCATTTCAATGTTCACCAAAATTACTGCTGGAGAAATATGGATCCACAATCCCTGTCCTGCCCCAAGAAAATTTAGCTAAATGGATATTCAAAGAAAGAGTGATAGCTAGCTATCTTGGGCTGTTGTGTTGTGCATTGCTAAGTTAGATTCATTTGCCAATTACATCCTTGAAGAACAATCAAGAGAACATCTGGTGGTATTAATGACATCTTGTTATGCAGCTCCAGGAAACCTGAAGCACTGGAGTATTTCCTATATCATATTACTCAAGTATGTAAGACACCAATATATAATTCATGCTTGCATAATAATGAAGGGTAGGGAAAGAATTGTTCCATATTTTTTTAAACATCTACTAATCCATTTGCCTATCTTCATTCTACTTTATGGTGGAACCAAGAAGAGATAACTTCAGTTCAACTGCTGATCCATTGTGGAAGACGCACAAATTAATTCAAACGGAACTTTCTGCCTTGGAAAAATTTGAAACAATCGCCCATCCAATTTTTCTGCCC
The DNA here is from genome assembly GCA_015471245.1 of Laticauda colubrina. Lineage (NCBI taxonomy): Eukaryota > Metazoa > Chordata > Lepidosauria > Squamata > Elapidae > Laticauda > Laticauda colubrina. The sequence continues at coordinate 5,523,143 of BLBF01000045.1, read as the reverse complement.
ACAAATTAGATGGAGGATTTTGAAGGGACCCTTTTGATATTTCTGAAGTATTATTTTTATTAAAAAATTGTTCACAAGTGAGCTGTTTCTTTATTCTTGTGTTGCTCAGGAAATTGGATGCCAGAGCAATTAAAAATAATTAATATTATTTGATTGGCTTATTCAAACGATTGTGGCAAGGAAGGTCATAAAATGAGGGGAAAACTCCCTTAACAACTGCCTTGCTTAACAACAGAAATGCTGGTTTCAATTGTGGCCACCCATTGAGAACTACATGTATTTTGTATTTTGCCTCCCACTTGAATGGAACTGGCTGGAGTATAAAACAAGAAGAATGCATGCCTATTGAAGATAAGATTCTGTGCCGATAGATAGCTCAATTATCCAAAAGATTTTTGATTGCATGGAAACGGACAAACTTACATTAGAATTAAAAGAGAAAAAAGTCTCAGATTATTATACAGTTTGGGAAAATTGGTATAATTGGATAAATAAGAGAAACCAGCAATCAGATAAATAAGGAATGTATAGTTTAGAAAGATAGAGGTACATCTATATAAGAACAATTAGGAGTATAAAATACACACTGGAATAACAGTTGAAATGTAAATACTGTCAAAATGGATTGTAATATACACAGCATTTTCATTTTAAATATCTGTATTGTATTTTGTATTTTAATGTTTTAAATTTTTAATAAAGGTTATTTAAAAATAAAAAAAAGAAAAGAAAGTAAATAAGAGGTTTAAATTTCAGTTTAGTTTAAATTTTAAACAATTCAAGTGAGATGGCAGGGCAGGAAAACAGGTCTTCAGAGAAGCGGATCCAAGAGATGAAATTTAGCATCTCTCTTGGAAGTTTGATTTTTTTGGGGTGGTGGTGGTGGTGGGTTGGAAGCCTCTCCATTGGGAGGTGGATGTCAACACGGTGACACCAAGCAATATATTGTGCTGAAGTGCCTGTATTTTTCCTTCAGATTTCTGTATTTCTCCTGAAAAGGACAAGAAAAGAATTGTGCTTGCCGCTAATTAATGACAAGCTGGTAAAAAGCATCTATTCATTGTTCCATTTGTTTCTTCATTTCCAGCCGTTAGCAGCCCTGCTCCGAGATGAATCACTGTCATTTCCACAATGCTGTCACCCCATTGTTTCTTTATCATCCCTGCATTTTCATAAATTGGAGGTTTGATCCCTTAATTGTTTGTTGCTGTCGTTTCCTTGCCAGTTTCCAATTGAATGAAAAAAAAAAAAAAAAAGTCACCTGCCCTGGTCCAAAAGGACCTTTAAAAAAAAAAAAAATCCTCTGCTGCCTGAATTGCTAGCCAAATTAGGAAATTCTAACCTGGCTTTAGAGTTAGGAACAGAGGTGGTTTTCAGCAGGTTCTGATCGGTTCTGGAGAACCGGTAGCGGAAATTTTGAGGAGTTTGGAAAACCGGTCACTCCCACCTCTGATTGGCTCCACCAATCTCTTGATTGGTGGCCTGATTGGCTCTACCCCGTGTCTTCTCTGCCTCCCATTGAGTCCCAGCTGATCAGCTGGGCCTTCCTTTGGTTGCCCTGCCCAGGAGAAGGGAGCTGGAAAGCAGGTTAGTGGGATGGGGAGGGAATGGAGATTTTGCAGTAACCTTCCCCTACCATTCCAATCAAGCCATGCCCACCAAACCAAGCCATGCCCACCAAGCCACCAAGCCACGCCCACAGAACTGGTAGTAAAAAGTTTTGAATCCCACCATTGGTTGGGAAGTCTATTTTATAGTCAGAATGTCAAATTTCAAGACACCAGGGATGATCTCATCACATCTTCAGAAGCAGTGGAATGGTTAGTTTCCTTAGATATTGAATTATAATATCTATCCCATTGCAGTTCTATGCCTGCATATTATAATGATTTTATTATGGTTCTATCTTAATTTAACATATGATTCTTATATTGTATTATCCATATGTCTGTCTGTCTATGCAATAGTGGTGAATATCTGTAGCTTGGGTATAGGATGAAGGTGAAGGTTCATCCTCCAAGTTTAAGGGTTGGCTTCCAAATGTTCCAAACTATGTCTGTCCGTCCATCCATCCATCCATCTATTTATCTATCATCTGTTTATTATCTATCTATCTATCTATCTATCTATCTATCTATCTATCTATCTATCTATCTATCATTTATTTATCTATCTCATCTTTCTATCATCTATCTATCATTTATTTATCTATCTCATCTTTCTATCATCTACCTACCTACCTATATATTTATCTATCAATATTTGTTTTTTTAAGTTTTCACAGGTACTTACATGAATGCAGTTCAGCTTCCTTCGGGTATTATGTCACTACAATGACATGGGATAATACCCGAAGGAAGCTGAACTGCATTCATCTATCAATATCTATCTATCTATCTATCTATCTATCTATCTATCTATCTATCTATCTATCTATCATCTATTTATCTATTTATCATCTATCTATCACCTATCTATTATGTATCATCTATCTCTGTCTGTCTGTCTGTCTGTCTGTCATCTACATCTAACCAGTGGAATTTCCTTCTGGAAGTTGTGGATGCTCCATCACTGGAGGCTTTAAAGAAGAAACATAGCATAGGATCTCCTGCTTATGCAGAAGGTTGGACTAGAAGACCTCCAAGATCCCTTCCAACTCTGTCATTCTGTTATTTAGCTAGAAGAGAGAGGAAGGACAGGAAGTGGGCAGAAGGACTAAGCTCATCTTGTCATAGTTTTCCCCACTGCATTCTTATTTCCATTGAAACATTTGTCATTATTTCTAAAGGTAGATCTATACATTATCCAGTTCTTCTCATTTTAGCAGAATGCCAAGCATAGTAATTTACTGTATGGGGTCATAAATATAGGAGAGAGGCCTATGCTTGAACTAGAGTCAGTACTGGCATTCATTCTTTGGTGTTGGTTTCTGGCATTACTTATCAAAGAGTTGCCAGCGGAACCAAGAATTGATCTTCATTTGGAACCAGAGTCTTCAGAAGGTCATTACCTGGCAACGGCCTCCAGCTTCTTGGCATAGGGCAGAGAAATGGTGGAAAGAAGTGCCTGTCACAACTTGAGTTGTGATGTCTTTTGTTTCAACATTGGCTAATCATCCATTGTTTTAGCTAGGAGAGCCCAATTAAGAACAGAGCTGGTTGTCAACACCTCCCATTGATCTAATAGAAAGAGGCCGTGTGAAATACCACCCTATTAGCAAGCAATAAACAGGAATTAGAAGAATGCCAAGGGACAACCTGTTAGAAGCGGCCAGAAAAGCCAATTCACAATTCATGGGCATTCAGGAAAAAAATATTTCATAAACTTACCAGCTGTGAAACATCTTCTATGACTAGACAAACAGCGGAAAGATGCCACTGGAATGGCCTAACCAGGAAGGCAATCATGTTCCATAAATACCACCAGTTTCTACAATACGCAGTACAACAGAGAAAGAAAAGCAGGAACGAATGTCTAGGGATATTCTCAGTCATGGTTGTCTCAAAGGTGCCTTTTCAAGAGGCAACTGGACTTCCTTTGTTTTTCCTTGAAGAGGTTTCGCTTCTCATCCAAGAAGCTTCTGATTGAAAGTCAGAACTGAAGAAGGTAGTGAAACCTCTTCAAGGAAAAACAGAGAAAGTCCAGTTGCCTCTTGAAAAAGCACCTTTGAGAGAAGGGAAGGAATCATTCACAATGTGGTTGGAGACAAGGAACAATAGAAATCCTGCCATAACCCTTCCACTCAGCGGTCTAAAGAACATAATCACATTATGTTGACTTTCATTGGGTAAATCATAGGGGAGACATGATAGCAAGGTTCCAGTATTTGAAGGACTGCCATAAAGAAGAGGGGGTCAAATTATTATCCAAAGCACCAGAAGGCAAGACAAAAAACAATGGATGGAAACTAATTAAGGAGAGAAGCAACCTGGAATTAAGGAGAAACTTCCTCACAGTAAAAACAATTATCCAATGGAACAGATTGTCTTCAGAAGTTGCTCCATCAGTGGCTTTTTAGGAAGAGACTTTTAAGAAGAGTTTAATGATAAGAAAGACTAGTGGTGACAGAACAGCAGTCATCCAATATCTAAGGGACTGCCCCACAGAAAAGGGGGGTCAAGCTATTTTCCAAAGCACCTGAAAGCAGAACAAGAAGCAATGGATGGAACCAACCAAGGAGAGAAGCAAGCTAGAGCTAAGGAAAAATTTCCTGACTGTTGGAACAAGTAATCAATGGAACTACTTGCCTCCAGAAGTTGTGGGTGCTCCAACCCTAAAGAAGACTTTGGACAATCATTGGTTTGAAATGGTATAAGATCTCCTGCTCTAGCAGGAGGTAGGACTAGAAGACCTTCAAGGTCCCTTCCAACTCTTATTCTATGTTTCTAAGGTTTTCTGACTTTCTGTCACTTGTTTTGGCTTTTAATCTGCTCGCTTTCAAAGGTATGCCCTTGGTTTCTGCTTGGCCATTGCCATTTCTTAGACATCTGCTCTCTCTTTCAAGAGATGACTCTGTTTGGATGAATGTATGTAGATCAGGGACTGGGTGGCCCTCTCTTCTTTGTAGAATTATAACGAACATGGCTGGATTCCAGCAGGCTTCCCCACACGCCAAAATGCCCATTGCATCTTGTGTACAGCTGATAGATGCTAAGATATACTTCTCAGCTGGAGCAACGCCTGCCTCGGCAAACGAATATAGATCTTGTTTCTTTGTTTTGGATACCTCTGTATCTCCATTTCTTAATTGAAGCCAACTCAATCAATGAAATATAGCACTTTAAGTGAAGTCAATACTTAACCCATTCACCAGATGTATACACACACACACACACACAGAGTGTTTCTTCTTCCTTAAGGATCCCATGACAAGTCAAAACAAAAGTTGGCTTGTAGGGTATGACATGTCCTTGATCCAAAAGTATGCAAAGTGTTCCACAGCACGTATATCCCCCCCAAAAAAAAATCATTTTAAGAAAGTCGCATTTGATTTGTAACTTCTGGCAAAACATTCTGATGTCTGGAAGAAGAAGAAAAAAATATATGTTTCCAGGCAAAACACAGCTGGCTCAAAAGGTCTTGATTTCATCAAACCAGAGTGCTAAATATTTTAATTCTGACCCTGCATTGCATCAGATTCAAATCAGAAAATTGACTGGACATGTCCATGTATATCGAATCAAAGGGGGAAAAAAATCTTGATTGAGACCAGGGAGGCTCACGGTTAGATATTGGGGGTTCAGGATTTTACCCTAGACTTAAGAGAATCGCCAAAAATAAAAAAATAAAAAAAGAGGAAAGTGTTGGGTAAATGCTAAATGCAAAAAAGAAAAAAAAAAGTCAATAGTGAACACAGTATTGTTCAAGATCATCTAGGGTGGCATTAAAATGAGAATTCTGCTTGATTCAGCAAACTAGTCAATGGAAGAACAAAACCATTGACTTTATTTTGTCAGTTAAGAAACAATGTATTTGATACCAATGGCTCTATGACAGCTTATCATGTACAACTTGCCATGGCCAATGTGCTGCAACCAACTCACCACAGCCAATTCACCACAGGACAACTGATCATGGCCAACTCAGCGTGAGACAACTTGCTCACTGATCCCCGGAGACCCCCAGATCTGATGTCAATGCTAGGTCTTGAGGGACTTCTAGAAAATAAAGAGGAACGGAGAGCAACTCATTTCATGGGAGAGAATGGTCCCTAAGGTGGACATCATGACAGAGAAGGTCCACATCTTGGGCCTCCTAAGTGTAGTTTCTAAGAGATGAAGCCCATAGCTTATCTCTTTTGCTAGAGCAGAATTGATGGCATTGGGAAGAAATGGTCCCTCAGATAATCTGACCCCAAGCCATGTGGGGCTTTAGAAACTAAAACTAGCACTTTGAATTGGACCCAGAAGCATTGGACTCGGTGACCAATGAAGTTTGTGGAACAGAAGCATAACTTCGGCTTTTAGTTTGAATGTAGGAAATACAAAATGTTCATAGGAACAGGCAGCCTGGTGGACTGCAACGTTCATATCTCCTCACCCACATCTGAGGCACTTTGTGTGTGTGTCATTATCGCCTGAATTTGAGACAAGTGGTTCTTGCAATCAGGCTAATGGAGTCAACCACAGTGATTATGATGGAATAACAAGGGCAGATAACATATTTTCTTTACGGGCTCCAGCGACTGAGTAAAACACAATGAAAATTTGATTTCAAGAGGTGTAAAATTTAAGGCTTTGGCTCTAGGCGCCTCATTTGCATTGCTGTCCTGAACCCATCTGGAGGGCACTTCACCCTCAGGAGGAGTTGGGCCTCCACCTCTTCTTATTTTGCCATTGATTGACATCATCAATGCTTTGCACATCAAAATAGCCCCTAGCAAAAATGTGCCAAAAGTGAATGTCGGTTTGCCTCCATCAAGCAACTAACAGCCTGGAGCACCAAATAAATATGCCTTTAGGCGCAGCTATGAGGATGTAAATACCAGAAGGTGTGGAAGGAAAGAGTCAAAATAAAATAAAAAAATAAATCCAAGAAACCACTCGAGCAGAGTGTCAGTGTTAATACACAAGCGTGGCAGGGCCTGCCCGCGTATATTTTATATGCCAATGTCCTGAAACATTATCTGCTAAGTGTTTTGTCAACCATTTTGGTCTTCCCTGAAAAACCCATTTATCTGTAGACCACAGAGTTGCCAAGAGGACAGCTCCTTTGGAACCAGCAGTCTCTGTGTGTTTTCCGTCACCGTTTATAATCCTTCGCGTTCGCAGATCCATAATTCATGAGAAGAACGGAGACCCAGGCGAACATTTTCCCGAAGAGTTTGAAACTGAGGCCTGCGCTGCAAACGCTCAGACCTTGTCATGCGTGGAATCCAAATGCATCTCCTTCTCTCCCTCATCCATCAGCACTCGGAGACGTTTTTTGGCAATGATATTATCCAAATATTATTAAAACTTTGAACCCTGTCCTCATAAATTAGGTTGAGATGACTTCGGAGCCGTTAAGCCAGGAGGATGTATGAGCTTCAGTTGCTCAGGGGTAATTAAGTGCTTAAAAGGAAGCGTGGCTGAGCATTCGGTGGGGCTAAAGAGAGAGTGAAGGAGAGAAGCGGAGTGCGACTCGGCTGCTGCCATTCTTGCACTGTTCTCGGCACAGAGCTGTTCACACACAGGTCAAACCAACCTCAAGCAGGACAAGGATTTGGCCAGTGAGAGCAAACATCTGTTCTTGAGCATCTGTAGGCATCCTTGCAGCAAGCTTGCAAGCTTTGTCCGTTTTGTTGGCTGTTCTTCTAGGAACATACTTCAAAAACTTGGCAAGCTTGGGGGAAGCGTCCTACATTTTCTGATTTCCTGAGCCAAAACTACTTGGGAATAAAGTGTAGCTCTCCCCTTCAAGGGCTTTTAATCTGCAGCTAGGCGCTTCAAGATGTGGGTGTTGGTAAAGTCCAAGAATGAGAAAGTTTCTCAAGCCCTTTCGTCATCTGTTTATTTATCCCTGCATTCGTTGCCCTTTCGTAACTTATTGAACAAATGGGATCCTAACATCTTGCAGTAGGTCCTTCTTTCCTTGAGGGATCCTAGGTGTCTTTCATTCACAGACCTGAGAAATGGAAGATTTTCTGTGATATCTGACAAGGTTAAATGGAATATTCCATACTTCTTTTATGTTATGCAGAGGAGGAGGAGGAGGAGGAGGAGGAGGAGAATGCTTGTTATTTTCTGTCGCTAAAAAATGACATCCTGCTTCTAAGCATATGTTTCAAAGCAATATACAAAATCATTGTTGGGAAATTGATATTTACAGACCCCTCACATTCGTACATAAATTGTTTCAACTTCTATCCTCAAAACAATTATGCTATAGTGGACTGCGCACCAGAACAACTAGACATAAGGACAGTTTTTTCCCCAAATGCCATCATTCTGCTAAACAACTAATTCCTGCTACACTATTAAACTACTTAGTAAGACTGTATTATTATTATTATTATTATTATTATTATTATTATTAT
>BLBF01000045.1:5474178-5505826 GCA_015471245.1 Laticauda colubrina | reverse complement strand
AAAGAAAGAAAGAAAGAAAGAAAGAAAGAAAGAAAGAAAGAAAGAAAAGAAAGAAATAAAAAATAGAATATAATTATTTTATTGACCAAGTCTGATTGGACACACAAGGAATTTATCTTTGGTGCAAATGCTCTCAGTGTACAGTCATACAGTCATAAGTGGGAGGGGATGGGTGATAAGGAGTGATGAGAAGATTAATAGTAATAATAGTGCAGACTTTGTAAAGTGAAAAGACACATTCGCCAAGAGTCAATAATCATAAGGTACAACACTTAATGATAGTCCTAGGGTACAATAAGAATGAAACAGAACAGAACAGAACAGAACAGAACAGAACAGAACAGATCAGAACAGAACAGAACGGAATAGAATAGAATAGAATAGAATAGAATAGAATAGAAATAGAAATAGAATTCTTTATTGGCCAAGTGTGATTGGACACACAAGGAATTTGTCCTGGTGCAAATGCTCTCAGTGCACATAAAAGAAACAACACATTCGCCAAGAGTCAAGAATCATCAGGTACAACACTTAATAATAATCATGGAGTACAATAAGCAGTCAAATCATACTAGGAAACAGTCCATATAAATTGTAAGGAGACAAGCAACAAAGTTACAGTCATACAGTCACAAGTGAGAGGGGATGGGTGATAAGGAGTTATGAGAAGATTAATAATAATAGTAGTGCAGACTTTGTAAAGAGAAAAGAAAGAGAGAGAGAGAGAAAGAGAGAGAGAGGGAGAAAGAGAGAAAGAACAGGAAGATAGGAATCCCAAGGTGCTTTTCCCAAGGGCAACTGGATTTTTTCAATTTTATTTTTTCCTTTGAAATCTTTTTGAATGCACATATAATGTTGCATTATCCTGGATGAAATATGCTTCCATCAGATCCCCTTGTAAGCTTTGAGATCAAATCCCCAATGCCTGTGCAAAAAGTTTCTCAATCCTCTTTAAACTAAGTGAATCAAATTCTTGCCTGCAGCTCGTAATGCATGGCAGAAAGCTCAGCGTGGCTTGGCCTCAGCTGGGATGAAGGACTCCCCTAGAGAAGACAGGGAGCCAAGGGTCCAAGAAGCATTTGGCAGGGATGAGGGAATGGGAGGCGCGAAGAATGCCGCATGAGAAGAACCGAGAAATCTTGCCAAGTCAGAAGCAAAGTCATTGGAGCGTCAGATCTGGGTGGCCAGCCCTCACCGAAGCTCAGTGACAATTCCAATATAATACTACTGGTATCATTTATGTTGGCCAGGATTTCTTTATTCCCAGGACAGGAAGCAGGCTGGAGATTGGATTAGGAAAGCAGGAAGTGGAACAGTGTGAAAAGGAGTCTCCAGCCAACAAGCATGGGAGAGAATCCAAAGGAATTTTCAATATCTCCATGCAAGACTCACACACTGTCCTCTTCACTCTGAAGCAATTGTCTCGTAAAGAAGTAGAACTTGGCAAGTCTCACTTGCTTCATAGTGCTGCTTTCTGCTACTATTGTTGGCATCAGCTTGTAGGAGAGGTTGAGACAACCTGTTTCCCCAAAAATATGACCTATCCCGAAAGTAAGTCCTAGCTTGATTTTTATACATGCACCCAAAATTTTTATACATGCACCTTGATTTTTATACATGCACCCAAAATAAGCCCTAATTAAGATCCTGCCCACTGCAAAGTGCATGGGTAAAACTTAAGCTAGGGTGGGGATGGTGGGTGGAGCTCCCTTACTACTTACCTTTGGACAGTTATAGCCAGGTTTTGCACACTCCAACACCTGCCTTGCCAGCCAGGGGTGGGATTCAGCTGGTTCAGCCTGGTTTGAGCGAACCGGATTTTAATTTTACATCCAGTTCACAGGACTAGTAGTTCCTAACACCAGCTTCCCCCTCAAGGAGTCCCAATGCACCTGATTCTGGCTCCCAGGTAAGCCCAAAATGGAGCATGGGGGTACACTCTCCCCCCCGGTGGCCCATTTTGCCTCCCAGGAGGCTTCAAGAAAAGATTGGACACTCATTTGTCCAGAATGGAATAAAGTCTCCTTCCTTGAGTAGGAGGTTGGACTAGAAGACCTCAAAGGTCCCTTCCAGCCCTATGATTCCATGAATCTGATTTGAAGTCATGGTGTTCATTTGAGGCCATGTAGGTGCTGTTACATGATCATAGATATTCTCCTATTGATTTTTTCCCCTTATCCAGCAGAATGTGTTCCCGATCTGAGTTGTTGTGCGTTGCCTTTATGTACATATATATGGTGAAGGATGCCTACAGCTACTTGGGCGAGATGGGCAGCCATACTGATCAAATATAAACAAGCAAACAAATCTCCTGACCTTCAGGTAAGAAGGCTTTCCTCCTGTGCTTGCCAGACATAGGCCAGCATCCTGCCTTGAGTTAACACAATGCTGAACCTCTTTTGTCTAATGGAAATAATGACTTGCAGGAACGTAACTTGATGGGGGAGCTCGCTGAGATTCCAAACATGTGGCAATTTCCGAGTGTCAGTGTCGAGGGCTTTCCTCCCCCCACCCCTCTTCTCCAAAAAAAAAAAGGAAAGGAGAGGAAAACAGAAAAGAAAACAGAACCCTTGTGTGGCAGATCGTGCTGCACATTAGAGTTGGAATTCCCCTAAGGCTTTACCACCATGGCTGTCCCACAGAGGTTGTGTCAGAGGTATCTCGACTGTCATTTTTCTGATGTTTTCCTTCCAGTTAATGCCTCGGAAGCAACTTTGGCTCACTTTTGGCTGGTGGCAGGGGAGGGGGAAATGCAAGACGCAAGGGCTATGTAGTTTTGTGATGGCTCTCCAGAAAGACCTAACATCTGACACAGTTCATCGTGAAGCCAGCTCAAGGGAAGAGGGTAGGAAGAAAGTCCTGGTAGTTTGCATTTTCCACTTATACCAATAGTACTTAGACTTATATACCACTTTATAGTGCTTTACAGCCCTCTCGAAGCAGTTTAGAGAGTCAACAATTTGGGCTCTCATTTTACCCAACTCAGAAGGATGGAAGGCTGAGTCAACCTTGAGCCTGGTGGGATTTGAACTGCCAAACTGTAGGCAGCTGGATGCAGAAGTATCACTCTGTAGTGGATGGGACATTAATTAGTGCTTATTTTGGGAGGTAGGGCTTATATTAGGCTCATGTGAAAATTCAAGGTTACTTTCATGTAGATCATATTTTCGGGGAAACCACTGTGCCACAAAGGCTCCTATGTTATGTCCATTCTCTCCAGTGACTGTCACAGCAGCCCAATGATCCCAGAAGGTCAACCTTCTGCTCCTATTTGTTGTCCCAAGTTGTAGAGCATAGATGAAGATTGAAGAGGTCCAGATCTAGGCGGGAAGGGTCAACCTATTCTCCAAAGCACTTGAAGGCAAGACAAGAAAAAATGGATGGAAACTAATCAAGAAGAGAAGAAACCTGGAATTAAGGATAACTTTCCTCAGAGTGAAGACTATTAACCAGTAGAACAGCTTGACTCCAGAAATTTTGGGTCATCACTGGAAGTTTTTAAGAAAAGATTGGGCACCCATTTGTCTGAAATGGTACAGCATCTCCTGCTTGGGCAGTGGGCTAAACTAGAAGGTCCTTTCCAACTCTGTAATCCTCATCTTCACATCTAACTAAACATAGACATTGACTAGCCATGCCTTTTTTTTTTTTTTGCAAAGCATACAGATATGCAGTATCCTGGCAGCTCACGAGGTGAGGTTGACAAGGTCTACTTTCTCAGTCTGGACTTACATGGAGAAGAAACTTGAAGGAAGGAAAGTCAAATACATGATATTTAGCTCCTGGAGGCATAATGATGGGATTCATCACCTTTATATACCAATATATCAAAAAGGTCACCTTTGGTTATTGGAGTTGTGATGCTGGAGGAAGCTCCTGCATATTCCTTGGACAGCAAAGATGACTAACAAGAAAGTTCTGGCACACAAAATGCCAGACGTGTCACTAGAAGGCAAAATCATGAAACTCTCACTTACTTTGGCCATGTCAGGTGGGGCAATTCACTGGAGAAAGCAATTCACTGAACAGGATGTGTTAGGGGGTCAAAGGAAATCAGGCAAAGAACCCTGGAGATTAGACACTATCGAAGCTGACACCAGCCACAGCACAGAACAACTCGAAGAAGTTGTGCAAGATTGGAAGTTTGTGGAGAGACCCTGGTCCCACAGAATCGTCAAGAGTCAGAGATGTCTGTATGAATAGCATCATCAACATTATCAGCTCCTGGAGGAAAAGTTAGAGAAAAATAATAATGCCCTGTTTCCCTGAAAATACGACCTACCCTGAAAGTAAGTCCTAACTTGATTTTTACACATGAGCCCAATATAAGCCAAAATAAGCCCTAGTTAAGATCCTGCCCACTCCAGAATGCATGGGTAAAAATTAAGCTAGTGTGGGGATGGTGGGGGGGTGGAGCTCCCTTACTACTTACCTTTGGACAGTTGTAGCCAGGTCTCCCACATCCCGACACCTGCCTTGCTGGCCCATTTCTTCTGCTTTCCTGAAGATCAATCCAGAGCTCTGTTATCGGCTGCAGAGACCTTCAAGAAATTCTTGCCGGCCACAGAAGAAGTTCCTGAAGGCCTCTGACAGCGAAAAAAGATGCTGGGGGCAATGCATGCAAGTGAGGTAAGTCAGTGGATGACAACCCCTGAAAACAAGACCTGGTGCCTTTTTTTGGTGGCAACAAAAATATAAAACAGGGTCTTATTTTGGGGGAGACACGGGTCATAATAATAATAAAAAAAAACACTGAAAAATAAATGAGATTGGAGCCTAAGAAAGAGATCCAATTCACCCAGAGTCTGATTTGATCGCCCTTTTGGAGAGCGGTCTTCAAAACCTGCAGTTCAAAGAAAGCACAGAGTGGGAAAACAAATGGAGAAAGCTGCAGTAGCCCAAGCCACACTTTGTGAGCGGAAAGGAAACAAATGCCATTACTAAAAACCATTCCGAGGAGTTGGGAAGCTAGGAGCTTTTCCTGGTGCTTTTAAATGCTCCCTGTCATCATTTATTAACTTATTTTCTGAAAGCCCTCAGGAGAATAAGGCTTGTTTTGTCTGGATTTCTGGCTAAGCCTCAACACAACCATCCCAAGTTCTTGTTAGAGGGGTGTGTGTGTGTCTGTTGACAAGTGAGCCCTTCCTGTTAAAGAAAGGGATAGAAGTAGCTGTTAGCAACAGAGGCCAAAATCCAAGGTACCACCAGTCTAGAGGCTTTGAACAAAATTACTTCCTTTAACACACAGCTACCTTAATTATGTGGTGTTGTTGGAAGAAATATCCTTCTGGGTTCAATTCCAAGTGGGGAAAAAGACACTGAAAACATGGTGACTGCTTGGAAAGGTGGTTTAATGGTGGACCAGATCACATGCCTGGGAGCTGCAGGAGAAAAAAAAGGGCAGAGATGCTGAGAGTCCCTGGGTTTTATGCCCTCTGTTGGGATTTGAATTTGAGCTTGTATTCTGATTGGTTGTCAGACTCCCATGGGACCACGCAGGGGCAACTCTGTAAGCTGTCCTGAGTCCCAGGCTTGGTTGAGCCTGGCTGGATGATGATGTAATGAAAGGGCTTTGGGCAATTCCTATTATGGCTCTACCTAGAGGAGGTAGATCTTTGTTATGTAAAATAGACTGACCCAGGCCTTCCTGGCCTATTAGCAAAGGGGGAGGGGGCTGAGTCTCTACCTTTCTGAGTTTCTACTTCTTTTTTAGAGGAAATGCCTTTTTAGTATATCTTAAAATATTTCATTTTCCTAGGAGAGGGGTGGGTTTTATCTTCCAACACTGGGAAACAGAGAGCAGTCAAATAATTCATCCTAGGACGTCATAATTCTATCAGGACAAATGTTTGACATTATTAGAGATTTATGGAAGGAATGACATCATTATTTTTCAAGTAAACAGATCAAGCTTTCCCGAAGGGGGAGCGGGGAGAATTTGAAACTAGTAATTAGTTTCTCCGGAAAGGAAACGGCCCTGTAAGACAAGAGGTAGGAGGAACAGAACTTGTAACTGAAAAAGAAAGAAAGAGAAAAAAAAAGAATTAAACACCACACTGTTGTGAAATGGAAGGCAATTTTCTGGAGACTAGCTGAAGGTTATATACTAGATCTTTAGCAACGTGGTACATTCTAGATCAGAGGTGTCAAATTTGATTTCATTGAGGGCCGCATCAGGGAGTGGAAAGCAGAGGTGGTGTCCAGCAGGTTCTGACCAGTTCTGGAGAACCAGTCGCGGAAATTTTGAGTACTTTGGAGAACTGGCAAATCCCACCTCTGACTGGCTCCGCCGACCCCATCTCTTCTCTGCCTCCCATTGAGTCCCAGCTAATCTGCTGGGTCTCCTTTGGTTGCCCTGCACAGGAGAATGGAGCTGGAAAGCAGGTTAGTGGGGTGGGGAGGGAAGGGGGATTTTACAGTATGCTTCCCCTGCCATGCCCACCAAGCCATGCCCACCAAGCCACGTCCACAGAACCGGTAGTAAATTTTTTTGAATCCCACCACTGGTGGGAATGGACGGGGTGGGAGGGGTCAGGATGGGTGTGGCCGGTTCAAAGTCACCTTTGATGGGAGCACCTGTGCTTAGAGGCACCTTGGCTCTGTTTTCAGTTGGGATAGTCTTCTGCAGCCCTCTGCCAGTGAAACATCTAGCTCTGTTTTCGCTCGCAGAAGCACCGCAGGCTGTTCCTTTGCTGTTTCCCCGTGGGCCGGATCGAAGCACCTTGTGAGCCTGATGCAATCCACGGGCCTTGAGTTTGACACCCCTGTTCTAGATGTTTGACAGATGTGATGATGAAGATGATTTTATCCATTCAGTTGAGTCTGACTTGTGGTTATTTTATGGGCCAGGTCTCCCCACATCTTGCATGACTTCTTTGAATTATTCTATGCTCTGGATGGTGTCGGCTTTGATGGTGTGCAGCCACCTTGTGCTACAATGGCCTGGTCTCCTTTCTACAGCTAACTCTTCCCAACATAATTGCTTTTGCCAGTGAACTTCCCTGCGTGACATGGCCCAAGTAAGCGAGACATAGTATGTGATCTTGCCTTCTAGTGGTATTCAGCAGGTCCTGACCAGTTCTGGACACCTGGTAGTGGAAATTTTAACTAGTTCAGAATATCACCTCTGACTGGCCCCGCCACCATCTCTTCTCTGCCTCCTGAGTACCACCTGATTGGCTGGGTCTTCTTTTGTTGCCCTGCACAGGAGAACAGAGCTGGAAAGCAGGGACAGGAGAACAGAGCTGGAAAGCAGGGAGGGAATGGAGATTTTACAGTATCCTTCCCCTGCCATGCCCACCAAGCCATGCCCATCAAGCCATGCCCACAGAACCAGTAGTTAAAAAAAATTGAATCCCACCACTGTGTTGGTTGTTATGTGTTTCAACTTGTGGGTCGTGATTGCTGTCCAAGAAATATGCAGAAGACTTCGTCAGCACGGCAGTAGATTTTGACAGATGTACAAGGAGCAGAAGAAGTCAATTTTGGCAGATGTGCAAAGTGCAGAATTCCAGAAGACTTGCAGAATTCAGGCTCTGCTCGTTTGCTCCAATCCATAAACTCCCTAACGAGACTTTTTCATTTTCTTTGAGGACGTGATAAATACAGAGCAATACAAAGGAACAAAATAAATTTATGCTGAAAGCTTAGAGCTGGTAATGCAAACAAACCATTATTCATACCTCAGTCCTCGGGGGAGAAATATAATTTGACCTTCCCTTGCCTCAAGCATCATGTTTTCCCACTAAATTAGTTCAACGGCAGTCATAGCTGACCTTAAATGGAAATTGTATATTTTGTATAATAACCACCACAGCAATGATAATCACCTTCTCCCCTCTGCCAAATTTTTCTTTTGATCCAATCCATTTGCCTTGAATTCACCCAGAAATTCTCAGAGAACTTTTCTGAATCCGATACAGTAGAACTGTGTTCATCACATTTGGCTCTTGATTTGGGTTGGCCAAAGAAGAGGTCTCATTCCACGGCTTCCTGTTTTTCGAATTTATTTCTTGAGAATCGAAAGCCTTCAAAGAACCAGTTTACTCTGAACCTTCAGAGACATCTTCTAGAAATCTTCTAGAAATCTTACATTGGAAGCAGTGGTGGGATTCTACCAGTTTCCATACTGGTTCAATGATCATGCATTTCGTGCATGCATGCAGCTTTCCAAACACCAGTTGAGGCTTCTGCATCAATCAGGTGAGAGGATAAAGAACAGAAAAGCACAGGGTAGGTGGGAGAGCCGATTCTGTGCTTTTCTCTTCACCCAAGAAGAAGATAGACTCAAGATCCAGATGGATCTTGACAGACTGGAACACTGGACCATGTCTAACAAAGTGAAATTCAATGTAGAGAAAAGTAAAGTCCTACACTTAGGCAAGAAAAACCAAAAGGACACATATAGACTGGGTGAAATCAGGCTCAATAGCAGGAACTGGGAGAGGATATTGGAGTCTTAGTGGACAACCAGCTAAATAGGAGCCAGCCATGTGCAGCAGCAGCCAAAAAAGCCAACACAATCCTAAACTGCATTAACAGAGGGATGCAATCGAGATCAAGGGAGATACTAATACCACTCCATAAAGCCTTAGTAAGGTCACACCTAGAATACTGCATCCAGTTTTGGTCACCACACTATAAAAAAGATGTTGAGATTCTGGAAAAAGTCCAGAGAAGAGCAACCAAGATGATGAGGGGACTGGAGACTAAAACATGTGATGAACAGTTACAGGAGCTGGGCATGGCTAGTCTAGTGAAGAGAAGGACCAGGGAAGACAGGAGAGCATCTTCCAATATTTGAGGGGCTACTACAGAGAGGAGGAGGGGGTCAAGCTGTTTTCTAAAACGCCCAAAGGGCAGACAAGGAATAATGGATGGAAACTGATCAAGGAGAAATTCAACCTGGAAATAAGGAGAAACTTTTTGACAGTGAGAAGAATCAACCCATGGAATAGAAGTTGCCTTCAGAAGTTGTGGGAGCTTCATCACTTGAGACCTTCAAGAAGAGATTGGACTCCCATCTGTCAGAAATGTAGGGTCTCCCGCTTGGGTGGAGGGGTTGGACTAGATGACCTATAAGGTCTCTTCCAACTTTATTTATTATCTGTTATCTCTTCTTTCTCCTCTCAGCTGACTGTCGGAGCTTTTTTTTTTTTTTAACTATTGGTTTGGCTGAACCAGTAGCATTTCACCACTGACTGGAAGACCAAAAATCTGATTTGAAAGGTTGAAAGGAGAAAAAATCTGATTTGAAAGGAGAGATTGTTTGGGAAGATCACAGCAACATCTTGTGAACCATTGTATAGCTTCATGCTAGGAAGGGCAATCTTTCTGGATCATTCTATTTATAAATGACCTTGATCCATGATTGGCCAGCTCTTAGTTCCCATCTACCTCCAATTTCAGACAGGTAGTTCTTGACTTACCACAGTTTATTTAGTGACCGTTCAAAGTTACAACGGCACTGAAAAATTGTCTTATGATCGTTTTCCACACTTAACAACAGCATCCTCCTGGTCACGTGATCAAAATTCAGACCCTTGGCAGCTGACTCATCTTTATGATGGTTGCAGTGTCCCAGGATCTCTTAACAATCCTGTTACTAACTGCAACAATTCACTTAACAGCTATGGCCAGCAAGGTTGTAAAATGACAACCTTGTCATTTTTTCTGAACAACAGTGTCTCGCTTAGCAACAGAAACATTAGGCTCATTTGTGGCTGCAGGTCAAGGACTATCTATACACTGAGATAATGAATAAATAAGCAATATTAGGCTGCCTTTGATGAACAAGCAGCAAATGCAGAAGGCACATTTTCTTCTTGCTAAATTCTTTTTCCCCCTTCTTGAACATAAAAGATTTGGCTGTGTCTGGGGGAGGAATTGCTCAGGAGAAATATTACCTTGAGCTCTGAATGCAAGGAGATATTATCTTGGCGTCCTTTGCAGATAAATATTCAATATTATCCAGTGCTATGAAATAATACTGATTTCCAGATTAGGCGTTTACCTTCAAAGCCATTACAGCATTAAATCAGGCTGTTTGGCGAAAGGAAAACAATAGCAAAAGAGAAATGAAATAAGGGGGAACGAAAGAGAAAGGAAAAGGTACTTCAAGCAAAACCAGGGGTGTAACAAGAAGTAATTAGCACTTCTGAGATACTTTTCATCTTCCAATGGGCAAATATTCCCCTTTCAGTTTCCAAAACACCCTTTGCAAGGTTGGATAAATATTACAGTTTTTAATAGTTCATTATTGTATTATGTAGAAGAGGAGGTTTTCAGTAGGCAGCTGTGATTATTCCATGCTCCAGATTAATTTGGATGATTTTGGAACCCCAAAATGATTTAGTGGATTGGGATGACAACTGGGTTGAGTTCAAAGGATCACACATCCATATCAGTGGTGGGATTCAAAATTTTTTACTACCAGTTCCGTAGGTCTGTCATGGTGGGTGTGGCGGGGAAGGATACTGTAAGATCTTCATTCCCTCCCCACTCCAGGGGAAGGATACTGCAAAATCCACTGCCAGTTCTCCAGAACTGGTCAGAACCTGCTAAATACCACCTCTGATCCATATTTATCCAAATCTGTTGTGGATCAAGAGAAAGGATGGCATCAAGATCACGGGAAGGTATAGTACCGCTCTATGTTGCACTAGTGAGGCCACCCTTGGAATATTGTGTTCAATAATAGCAAGTTCTTAGGCCTTTAACATGCAAAAGAAGTCAGAAATTATTCCATGCATCAAAACTGTGTGTTGATGCTTTTGTTTTTTTGGAAACTCCTTATTTTTAATTTATTCAGAGTTATTTCCTCTACTTTGGGGAAGGAAAAAAAGACTAATGCTATCTAAAACAGCCTATATATAACTGTAACTATTCTTTGTGGTTATGGTTGCAGCTTATATTTGAGAGGTTTGCAGTGTTTACTCATGCATAATTACATTATAAATGATTTCTCGTAGAAGATGTGATTTGTGCATTTTCTTATGTAAAACAAAATTAATACCCTCCTGACATGGAGAAAATACACTATATTACCTTTTACTGCTTTCATTTAGAGGGAGCAGTCTGTCTTTTTTAAACTTCATAATGGCATTCAAAATAGTAGGGAAAAATGTGAATAAACAAAGACAAATACCCTATTAGGAATGAGAAATAAAGTGCATTTAAAGTGTTACATTTGAGCTTGGAGGTCAAAAGATGCTTCTGGTCTTTTTAGCTAGGAATAAATGTGCATTGTGGAAGATTTACCAAGGTGTTGGAAACAGCTGCAAAATACCTAGGAATCAGCTTCCGATGGGTCTATTGATTTAAAAACAAAATGATTCAACTGGGGACAACCAAAATCTATTTTACCTAGCCATTTTCTTTAGAAAGAGATCCCTGGTCATGCTCATTTTTTCCTTGACTTTTTAGTTTTAAATCACCCAGATCTGATCTTGGGGAAACGAGAGTCGCCTTTCATTTTTAAAAAGCTATCTTCAATCTTTCTTATACCTCTTTAAAATCTGACAGTTCTTATAGCTAGGCTGGCTGTCGGAATAGGAGAGGTCTCAATAAAGGAGAATATTTGTAGTTCAGGGTTGAAATGAAAAATCTTAGGTGCTCTCTGAGCTTGCTTCTTGCAAATGTTCCATTACCTAAACTCAGTAACATCATCAGTGCTAATCTAACACTGATGATGTTACCTACTATGGGTAATGAAACTTCTGCAAGAAAACAACCAAGCAAACAGAGCTTCAAGGACCCCACATAGGAGAGATCTCTTTGTTAGTGCTTCCTGGAAGGGCCATGTTATGCCCTTGTTGGTGTCTGATTCTGAAGTGGTGATTGAGGAGCTGATAGGGAGTGGGAGTGTGCCTCTGGTGGCTGTGGAAGAAATGGGGGAAGGGCACAGTCTGGCTTGGCATCCAGAGAAAAACCCAGGGCCACCCCCTCTTCATCCTAGGGCACGCAGGGAGAGACGGAGAAGGGAGCAACATGGCTTATGGGAGAGAAAAGGGCCCTGATGCCTTTCATTAGTTGCAACTGGGAGAACAGGATATAAGAAGGGTGTTTGCACACAGCACCTTGCTGGAAGCAAAGTATGCATTATGTTTGTCAGGGGCTTATCTGGGTTATGGCATCTTCCCAACTGTGTGTGCTTCATTATCTTTTGGGAGTCTGTAATTTATTATCCTGGCCTGTTGTGTTAATTATTTCAGCGTGGTTTGTGTTGGGTTTTTTATTTCTAATTTATCTGTACTTTGGGTTTGGACTGCATTTCTTCCCTTTATAGACTGTTTTTGGAAGAGTTTGATCTCCAGCCAAAGATAACTGGACATTAGGGGGCCAAGTTGGAGGTACTAAAGGGAATTTATCTAATTTTGTGACTTTGTGATTTTTGTCCCACACTCCAGGTCATCACAGGCTGTGTGAACCATTATCAATTTGGGGAAGTAACCACTGCAGAGGGAGGCTTTCCTGTTAGAGTTGGAAAGCTCCTTTTGATAGTATCAATGGAGGAGAAGGAGTTGCAGAGCCTAAGGGTGGAGTCAAGAGAGGAATCAGCCTAGAGTCTTTATGTTGTCACAAGTGTTCCAAGTCCAACTTCTCTAGATGAAGTCTGTCTCCACTTTAGAGTCCCAAAGGTGCTTTTTCAAGAGGCAACCGAATTTTCTATGTTTTTTTTTCATAAAGACATTTTACTTCTCATCCAAGAAGCTTCTTCAGCTGCCTCTTGAAAAAGCATCTTTGGGACAATCATGACCTGGAGGACTGAGAATTTCCATAGGCTAAATAGAGAGTGTTTAGCTATGTATATATATATTACAGGAGCTAGGTGCTGTGATAAAATCAACACACCCCATCCATGTTCTCATGTAGACATTTCAAAATAAGCAACATTTCAGCATTTTGCCTGTGCCATCATCCCCCTCTCCCTGCTTTTGCTGGCTTTCTTCATGCTTTCCAGGCCAGCTCAAATGCAGATGTGTATGAGTCAGCAATAAAACCAAAAATTAGCATCCTTTAAGGGAGAGATGCTGCTGCAGGATGCATTCCAACAAATAACATTACAAGGCCTAGTTATTTATTCTTTAGTCATCCTTCATTATGGCCTCTTCTGCAGCTCTTCATTTCAGAGTGTTTTACTATCAGAGTGGCACCTGGTGTTAACAGCTGGACAGTGTCTCCATTAAATCCCAAGTGCTCTTTAGTTAGCATGGATTGGCTTTTTCTGCTCCTGCCAGTTTCCAGAAATGCCCTCTTTGCACTTCTTTGAAGCTGCCTGTGACACAGGATAAAAAAAATGACAGAGTTGGAAGGGACCTTGGAGATCTTCTAGTCCAACCCCCTGTCTAGGCAGGAAACCCTACACAACTTCAGGCAGAGATGGTATTCACCAGGTTCTAACCAGTTCTGGAGAACTGGGATTGGAAATTTTGAGTATTCGGAGAACTGGCAAATCCTACCTCTGACTGGCCCTGCCTCCATCTCATCTCTTCCTCCCATTGAGTTCCAGCTGATTGGCTGAGTCTTCTTTGGTTGTCCTGCACAGGAGAACGGATCTGGAAAGCAAGTTAGTGGGGTGGGGAGGGAATGGGATTGGGATTTGGCAGTATCCTCCCCCTGCCATGCCCACCATGCCATGCCCACCAAGCCATGCTCACAGAACCAGTAGTATTTTTTTTGAATCCCATCACTGGTTGGAAGGGACCTTAAAGGTCTTCTAATCAAGCAGGAGGCCCTGCACCATTTCAGACAAGTGGCTGTCCAATCGACTGTTAAGTGATGAAGCAGTCACCGTTCCACTGGCTAATGGTGAAATCCACTCGACGGAGGGATTAGCAGCCACAAATATGTTCCCCTTCTCTCCGTGTATAAGACAGCTTTGCATAACTCCCGTCAAGTTATTTTAGAAAGAAGTTTGAATGCCTGCAGCCCACTGACGTGTCTTCAAAGAGGGGGAAAACATTTGCCTTCAGGAAAGAAAAACTGTGGGGGTCTCGGTGCTCTCTGAGCCTGGTTGCTTTCTTGTTGATGTTTCATTACCAAAACTAGATAACATCATCAGAGCTAGAAGGGAGTGAGGTTTGTTCTTATTTTATCTAATAGTAGCTTGTCCTATCAGTGTTGGTGGAAGTGTTCTCAGTGGTTCCTTGATTGGGATGCTATTTATTGTTAATCCAGTGGTGGGATTCTACCTATTTCCCTACCGGTTCAGTGGTCATGCATGCACACACGCACATGCAGCTTTCCAAACACCAGCCGAGGCTCTCCTGCACCAATCAACTGAGAGGATAAAGAACAGAAAAGCTCAAGAGTGGATGGGAAGACTGATCCTGCACTTTTCTCTTCTTTCTCCTCTCAGCTGATCATTGGAACTTTTTGGCCAAACCGGTAGCAATTTTTGCTACCAGTTTGACTGAACCGGACTGAACCAGTAGCATTTAAACCATTGTGTTCATTTGAGTTGGTGGTTCCCCTGATTGGGGTATAGTCTGCATGATTGTTGATCTGATTAATCTGGGTGTTAAACTCTGCACATTTGAATGTTGATTCCTGGAGTAAATCCCACTCCCTTCTAACACTGAAGATGTTACCTTGTTTGGTCATGAAACATCTGCAAGAAAACAACCAAGCTCGTAGAGCATCAAGAACCTCACAAGTCATCCCGAGCTACAGATATTTTTTTTCTTTCTGGATAGGAAAACAGTTAAGAATCTGTTGCAAAGTACATCCTTAGAAACATGCTTTAAGCTGCACCTATTGTGCCCTTGTGGTGAATATGTGAGCCTCTGATTGTGTATGTGTATATGTGAGAGACGGAGAATGGGAGAAAGATAAACACCAATGATTTCCATTGAAAGGTTCTGCAAGGATTTTATTATGATGCAACCAAAATTGAAAGGGTTATTGAGCTGAAACAATTATCCTATTAAATTGTGATTATCACCAATACTTAATGTTTTCCTTTGATGCCGAATTGAAGAACATTTTAGATTCTTGGACTGGTACATTCATACCCAGTCCTTAGCTGCTTCATTGTTCAAGGACTTTGCAACCACAGCATGTCACTAAACTTCTTCTTACTTTGCAGAGATGTTCCTCAGATCATTTTTTCGGCCATCAAATTGAAGGAACCTCTCTTCCTCCTAAAGAGGAAAGGGAAAATGTTGGGTATCTTTTTGATGTAACATTTATTAAAATTGATTGATCAGCAAATAACCCTATATTGTATTTTTTGGAGAGTTTTCTTCATGACAAAATGGGGGGGGGGGGAGTCATTAAAAGCAGGGGAGGGAGAGAAAGGTGGAGGACACTTTCCCAACATCTGAAAAAATCACAATAATTAGCAACACTGCTCTGGAGTTCATTTCCATAAAAAGAGAGGCGGGGGAGAAAAAAGGAGGGATCTCAGATTCTTGGTAGTTTAGACAGCCCCCACCCCCACCCCTTGTGACCTTACTCTGATATTTTACAAAACATTAATCTTCTTGCCAGTAATTATAAAGAATTGTGTGATGTAGCTGGGAGTCAGTGAGTGAGTAATAGTAATCCCATTGTTCTTTTTATTTATTTAATTTATGCTTTGGCTTACTAGGCAGATGAGGTAAGTTGGGCCTTTTTTATATTTTATTTTTTAAAATATTTTTAAATATGTGATTATTCCAATCTGGCAATACATAAAGGACCCGTTACACAAATCTCAGACTGTTGCTAAAGCCTGAGTTGATGCCTCCCCTTCAGCACCTGATCAAAGTGTCTTTACATTTTATGATGTCCCCATTGTCGAAATCTTCCCTTCCCCTTTGGTCCAGATGTCACCAGTTCTTTGCCTTTGTTTCCGTGTGAATTATATACTTCAAAGTTTTATTTTTATTTATTTTTATGTAATAGTGAAGTACAGCCATGGCCTTGACTGTGAATCGAGGGATGATGGGGCAGGAGAAAGGGAGGTATTTCAATCAATATTGACTGTTCATTATAGAAGGAAGGTGAGTGGTTTTAGGATGGAGGATGAAGGAACCTTCTCTTTGGGATGGAATTGGAAAAGGGTAACCAATTGAGAACTGCATCCCGTTCTGATCACCATGTGACCAGATGTTGAGATCCTAGAAAGAATGCAGAGAAGAACAACCAGGATGATAATGTATCTGGAGGCTAAACTATACAATGAATGATTGAGGGAACTAGGTATGTCTAGTCCAAAGGTCTTCAAACTTGACAGCTTTAAGACTTGTGGATTTCAACTCTGAGAATTCCTCTCCTGTCATGTTAACTCAGGAATTCTGGGAGTTGGAAGTCCACAAGTCTTAAACTTGCCAAGTTTGAAGGCCCTTGGTCTGGTCTTACAAAGAGAAGGACTGGAGATACTACAATAGCTGCCTTCTAATACTTGAGGGACTGTCACAGAGAAGAAGTAGTTGACCTATTCTCCAACCACTTGAGGGAAGGACAAGACGGAATGGGTAGAAGGTCATGAAAGAGAGATCCAACCTAGAACTGAGGAGAAATTTCCTGACAATTAGAACAATTAATCTGTGGAATAGCTATCCTCCAGAAGTTGTGGGTGCTGCATCACTGGAGCTTTTCAAGAAGAAATTGGACAGTCCTTTGTCCAGAATGGTACAACGTCTTGTGTTTGAACAGGGGATAGGACTAGAAGACCTTCAAGGTCTCTTCCAACTGTATTATTATGTAGCCTATCATTTGAGTTTAGAGTTTTCCATGTTATGTTAGTTCAGCCCAGGTAAACTGAAAGAATGTTTGACATAAGAAAGTACACACAATTATTCGATGTTCTAAGTAGGTCACTGAATAGGAGGATGGGAATCCTGGCTGAAAGCAGAAAAAAAAACAGGGAACTTATGATTATGCTTAGCATTGGCAGGAAGAACCTCTTCCGACAGAAAAGGAATCATGCAAGATACCTGCACAATCCCTCTATGCTTTTTGTATTTGATCAATATTAACCTCACTATTTTGGTTAATGGCCAGGGAGCCACATTTTTAAAAAAAATGTCATTCAGATCCTCCAGTGCTTATGCTTTGTGTCTTTTTTAATGTTAATTAAATGGTAATTTAATTCATTAAATTTAATGATAATTCCCAAATCATCAATGGGTTATCAATATCATTATTTTTAATAGCGAGAGCTTTGATTTCATTTTGCCTATCTTGAAAGAAATCTTTTAAAGTCTGCCTTGAAATCTTTTCCTGGTTTATAATTTTTTTTTTCTTTAAAAAAGGCAGAACCCACCCACACTCTCTCTTTAAAAAAAAAAAAAAAGTTTGTTTTTTGAAGTATAAAGAGAAGGAATAAAACCTCACCAAGTACTTTTGCTCACAAATGCTCTAACTTTGGCAGTTATTTGCACAAACCGTTAAAAAAATTAGAGTTTTTATTTTACACGTGTCATTCTGAGGCCCCCCCAAAAAACTTCTGCATTTTGTCCGATGTGCAACAAATATATGGACTGGGTTAGAAGGGAACAAAAAAATTCGATTATCCAGTATGTTCCCTCCTTACTCATTTGCATTAGCTTGAACAATTGGGTTATGGGTTGGTTCAGCATTAAAGCACACTCTCTCTCTCTCTCTCCCTCCCTCCCTCCCTCCCTCCCTCCCTCCCTCCCTCTCTCTCTCTCTCTCTCTCTTTTAGATGGTTCTAAATTCAGGAGAATTGTATGTCCTGTTCATTTCCACAGCCACAAACAATTTCATTGCTGATCCCAAGAATCTACTGTCAATTTGTTCCTTCTTTCTATGTTTTTCATAAAAGAAACATGGTGATATGTTTCCAGCATTGGTTTCCACCTGTGGGTCAGGATTGTACAACTTGTAAAAGCGGCATCTCAACATGCTAGAGAGGCCAAACTCACAAAGGAAGGAATTCTGAGTGGAAGGCTTAAGCTCCATTCATACTTTGTTGCATTGTCGGGGTGTGTATGAGATATGTAAGACCACCAACTGCTTGGAAACCCCTGCCATGTCAGGGCACAATGGGACAAATTGAAAGCTCCCTAGGAAACCGAACTCTTCAGTTGTCAGAGCTTTTGTCATTATTAATAAGATGTTTAAAGTTATCAGAGGGAAAAGGATGTTCAAAATATAAATATGAATGGAATGGCAAAAGACGCCAGATGCTCAGTGCAAACTGTCTTGCAGAGTGTTCCGAGGATTCTGCTTCCATGTGGGTGTTTTTGAAAGATTTGCAAAATACAACAACACGCGTGCTTCATAATTATTTTTCAAGATATGATTTTATTCTAGCATTGGTCACTGGCTGAAGCAAACTCTCTTCTGAATACCGCCAAGATATTCATATTCATAGATAGTTAATAGAATTCTTTATTGGCCAGGTGTGGTTGGACACACAAGGAATTTGTCTTGGTGCAAATATTCTCAGTGTACATAAAATAAAAGAAACATTCATCAATAATTAAAAGGTACAACACTTAATAATAGTCATAGGGTATAATAAGCAATCAAATCATACTAGAAAACAGTCCATATAAATCGTAAGGATACAAGTGACAGAGTTGCAGTCATACAGTCACAAGTGGGAGGGGATGGGTGATAAGGAGTGATGAGAAGATTAATAGTAATAGTAGTGCAGACTTTGCAAATGGTTGGATAGTGTTGAGGGAATTATTTGTTTAGCAGAGTGATGGCATTCAGGGAAAAACTGTCCTTGTGTCTAGTTGTTCTAGTGTGCAGTGCCCTATAGTGTCATTTTGAGGGAAGGAGTTGAAACAGTTTATGTCCGGGATGTGAGGGGTCTGCAAATATTTTTTTTATTTATTAGAATTGTTGCCATTTAGCCATTGTCTGGCTAAAGTTTGGAGCAATTTACACTGAGTTTGTATCTGTTGTGTGCTCTTGTATTGTTGCAGTTGAAGGTGAAAAAGTCATTGATTGGTAGTACATTAAAGCAGATTATTTCATAAAATATGCTTAAGTCAAACTATAGGCGGCTTAATTAATTAATTAACCCCTCTACCAAAATCATAGCTAAACCAGAGTTGCATTAACAGGGTTTATTGTAGAAATGCATTTAGAAAGGCATATTAAGTAAAATGGACAGATTGAAAGGGATAAATCACAACACAAGAGAAAGTAAAATGGTGGCACCTTCCTAGGGACAATGTGCAAAAGTTGCTTTTGATAATTGCAGTCTAAACCTTGTTTAATGATAGATGGTTAAGTCAAGGGCAGACTGTGACCACTGACCAATCAATTTTATTGCCCCACTCATATTTAAAGATATGAACTACTGTATTACAGGTGAAGGATAAGTTTAATAAAGGAAAATATTTAATAAAGGAGAATATCTGGTTTGACATGAGGGTCCTTGGTGCTCTCTGAGCTTAGTTATTTTCTTGCAGACATTTCATTACCCAAACATGTTTGGGGTCCCATTCCATTTTTGATATTCTATATTTGAAGCTATGGTATCCCTTCTCAAAGAAATCTAGACCAGACAAGTTTTTCCCTAATTCCCATTAAACAATAAACTTTATTTATTTGTAAATCACAATGATTTGTACAATTAAGTACCCTGAACCCAATTAACATCTAGCTTCTTTGAAACAAACTATGCAGAAAATCAAGATTCCTTCACACTGATAGCCTCCAAATGTGATGGCCTTCAAATGGAAGATGGCCACCAGAAGGATAGTAGGATAGATAAACATAACTTGACATGAGTGTTGATAACTAGACACACTGTATCCTTTGGCTCAAAACTAAAGAATATGAACTCTTTCTATAACTATTGAAAAAGTATGATGATTTATCCATGGAATGTCACATCAGAGTCCACGGGAGTTGGATAAACAATATATTCCAATACTGCTATTACTATTAGTACTACTACTACCACTATGACATATGTCAGTGATATCTTTAATCCCATCAGCAAGTACATCTGCCTTTCCCTGGTTCAGACTAAACATCTGGTTGACATTGTGACCAACAATAATAATAAGCTAAACAGCCAGCAGCTGTGATTTCAAATTTTTGTTTCCATAAGAAATGAACAAGTTTTGATACTTTTAGACTGGACACACAGGTCAGGATTTTGGCAAAGGGCATTGTAAGAAATAACAGTTAGTGTGGGTGTGTCTCTCTTGCTTGAATTGACTGAGTATTTTTATTCCATCCCTTTTCACAGCCCATTTATAATCTAGAGCTTTATGTACTGTATTTATAACCAGCAGGGATACTATATAGTTTGAAAAGTTGTTAAGACGTCTGTACATTTTTAGCAAGTCACTGATGTGTAAAAAGTTGTATAAAAGATTGCCAAATCTTTTCCTCCAGCAAAGATTTCCTAATCAATAGGAATGAAAAAAAAAGGCAATTTAATTAAAAAAAATTTAAGTGCTGAAGTATGGCGGGGAAAGCAAAAGAACATATTAGTCAAGAAACATTCCCCAATTTGGATACAAGTCTACATTGTGCTGCCATCTGAAATATATTATATCGTAATGAACAAGCCCTGGAAATTATTTGCTTCCAATCTTTGAGGAAAGACAGGCATTCCACTTAATTAAAGTATATTTTCCATTTGTGATTTCGGTTTGTACATGAACATTTGGATAACATAAAATGTAGATGATTATTGGGACCCATGACCTGGAAAATTTCCTTTGAAATAAGCAGATCTATATGACTGTCAAAACACAGAGTTTTCCTTTATTGCAAAAGGCTTGTCAATCTCAGAGTGTGCTTCAAATTAATAAAACTGTACAGTGAAAATCCGAATTGTGATTGTGTTTGCCACACAAATCAACTTCATATCCTACAAGCCTTAATTCACATCTTTGATTTTTAAAAAATTATTTGGCAGAAGTTGCAATACCTTTAAAGGGCTGAACTGTGTTTTTCACACAGTCCAACTTTTGGATTCTCAAGTGCCTATAGTAGAAGATATAAACAGGTCATGGAAAAATCTAGAAGCTTCAGCCTGGCCATCTTGCTCCAACTTGAAGAAGTTATTCCAGTGGGACCTCTTCTCAGCAGCTATCTATCAGCCTAGTCAGTTTTTGCAGAGACCATGAAGGTGTCCTACAATATAGTTATTGACCATCCATTCAAGGCTTCACTTTGTTTCATGGTCTTATAGAAATAATTTTTTTCATTGAGGTCCAGTAAATCTGCAGCCAGGAGGAAATCTTGGAGCTCTCCAAGGTCCTGTTTCTTGGTGGTGTCTTTGTTCTTCTCTTGCCCCAACCTTTCCAACCATGGTTGGCTGTTTTGGGACCGAGCCACTAAGCAGAACAAGATCCAAGTTGGTGTAAATTGTCAGATTGGTCAACTTCTGTGTGTAGAATGGAGAAAGTGTGCCATTATATTCAGTCAAAGGCAGCAAAGTGCATTAGATTAGCCTTTCAAGGAAGGGTTCAAAACATTGGATAACTGAATGCATAGCAAAATGAATTTGCCTTTAATCATATACAGGAATTCTGTCTCCTAAAGCTACTCTGCCATTGTTATTTCAGAGTTTTCTTCCTTAGATTTAGTGTATTTGAGACTTTTTTAAAAAAATTCCCCTGGTGCCATTTTTGGGTTTAAATTTTATTATTGGGCATGGGGAAAGAGTGCTATTGCTGGTGGTTTTTTTTTTTTTTTAAATGTGCTCCCATCTCACTGAAACCTTACCTGGGTGACCATATTTTCCAGTCCCTGATCCTCCCAAAGTATTGTCCAGTGAAAGGGAAATGTTTTCAATGTCTTTTCTTGGGATTTAATAGAAATTTAGGAAGCCAGTTGCATACACAAGAGGGTTGATCTATAATAAAATGCATTTATGTATGTTTTCCATTGTATAAATTTTGAGGTTGTCTGACCTCTTTTTTATTGTAGATTACACCAACGTGGCCATTCTAAATTGTTACACTTGCCAAAGCAGCCTCTTTAATCTAGAGAACTGTGTCTAGAACATCATTAACTGTTTCTACAGGACCATCCTTGGAATGGATCATGGTTGGGCATGGAAAAATGAATGGAATTATTTTTGTTGTTGATTTTTAAATATTCCCTTTGAGGAACAAATAACAACCTTATTCATAAACCTCATTGAGACATTCATGCTCCTTATATCATTTTTTAATGGCAGGAAACAATTTAACATTTCAGAAGAAGAAAATGAGCATAGAAGGTGGTGCTAGGTACTACTTCAAAATAGCTGTTTTGAAACACTGGGGCCACCCTACAAATAATAACCTCCTTTTGCCATTTTTAAATATTATAAAATTTTGCTACCTTATTCTGCTGTAATCGAAAGGATTAGCTTCTACCACATCCAGGAAGTTTTTTTGTTTTGAGCTTCTTGAATTCTGCTTGGCTTTCTTTCTGCCAAGATTTTATTTTCATACTTAGTTTTAATTCCCAAATTGTTCTAGACAAGCTTTGCGGTCATTGTTTTATTATTGGTTAATTTCGGCATTGGATGGGACATGATGTCACATCTTGTTTTCATCAGTTGCATTGTGTTATGTCCTTTTGTTACTAGTTCTGTGTTCTTTTAGTTTACTCAGTTGTAAAGTATTTATTCAACCAGAGGCTTGTTGTTCCAGGAAATATTTTGCACATAAGAGCAAGCACATGCAGGTGATATTCTTAATTAATTATAAATTTCACTACAGACCAACAGACTTCACACTGTAAAAGTGAGTTCATATATTATCAAAATCATGTAGATTATTATTATCAAGATTATTAATTATTATCAAGATTATTAATTCCATCTTGACTCAGATGGTTCAGTCCTTGGTTCAGGACTAAGGATGACATGATAGCAGCATTCCAGAATTTGAGGGGCTACCATGAAGAAGAGAGGGTCAACTTATTTTTCCAAAGCACCAGAAAGACAAGACAGAAAGAATGGATGGGTGGAAACTAATTAAGGAGAGAAGCAACCTGGAATTAAGGAGAAACAGTGAGGACAATTACCCATTGGAACAGTTTGCCTTCAGAAGTTGTGGGAGCTTCATGACTGGAGGTTTTTAAAGAAGAGATTAGATAGCTACTTGTCTGACATGGTAGAGGGCCTCCTGCTTGGATAGGGGGCTGGACTAGATGATCTCCAAGGCCACTTCCAGCTCTATTCTGAACTGAATTGAAATGTGTTTCTCAGCTACCGAAAACCCATCTGAATTCTACAATGCCTGTATGATGTTTAGTATAAAATGCCATAGCACAATGATTTACTCTCTGAGTCTGAAAAAACATTTTCCCTTTGCATGTGCTCTGTTTTGTCACCGGTATTGACTTCCGCTGTTTAAATTATCTTCGGATAAACAGTCTGCTTATCTTGTTTGTATCATTACCTTTCTCCTAAAGTTTGAGGTGAGATAAAAGAAATGGCTCCTTTTGCTGGAACAGCATAATTTAGCAGTCTGAGCAATAAATCAGGATGAGTCTAAATCATATCTTGCTTGGCTGGGAGCTCAAAAGATTGGCTTAAGCCTCTCACTCTTCTTATGAGCAAAGTACAAACAACAAATACCTAACACAGTATAGGCAGTCCTTGATTTACCTCTCTATATCCCACCCTCTCCCTCTCCCTTTCTCCCTCTCTCCCTCTCCCTCTCTCTTCTTCTGTCTCCCTCTCTGTCTCTTTCTATGTAGACCAAAGATACTAAGATGGCAACGGGGTCGTATTGATTGATGCCCCACCTTTTTTACATGTGTCACAATACAGACCAGAATAAATAGAGCTTTTATATTATATGGCAATAGAGGCCAAAATAAATAGAGCTTTCATATATATCTGGGAGTTGCAGTCCACAGGTCTCAAAGATGCTAAGGTTGGACCTTTTTTTTACACAGTCCCAGAAATGATGAGAAGTTCAGTTCAGAGATGATGTTTGTGATGTCACAAATATCAAGGGATACCATCCTGAGGTAAATATTGCCCACTAGATGTGTTAACATCTGGGGGATATTGTTATATCGCATCATGCCTAATTCTCTGGGTTCATCAGTTGGCATGTGCAGCCAAAAAGAAGAGCCTTTTCAATCGCGCAGAATCTCCAATGGGCCACATTACCAGCAAGATGTTCTCATTAATTCCTGTAAGAGATGCTTGGAGCTTTGACCCTGCATTGTTCTCCTTATCGGAAAGTGGCTGAGTCATCGTATTAATAAAGAATCGCTCACATAATCGGTCATTCAGTGTGCCAGGACTAAAGATAGGAAGCAGAGTCGGGGGCCTGCATTATGAATGCTTATCACAGGTTTTTGCAACAGCCAAATAAAAGGAGGACCTTGCATGGCAAGCTGGAGCTAAGGAGAAACTTCCTAACAGTGAGGACGATTAACCAGCTTACCGTTAGAAGTTGTAGAGGCTTCATCACTGGAGGTTTTTAAGAAAAGACTGGACAGTCATCTATCTGAAGTGGTATAGGGTCTCCCAGTTGAATGGCAATAAATCTCTTCTGAAGTCTTCCCACC
Source organism: Laticauda colubrina (assembly GCA_015471245.1). Classification (NCBI taxonomy): domain Eukaryota; kingdom Metazoa; phylum Chordata; class Lepidosauria; order Squamata; family Elapidae; genus Laticauda; species Laticauda colubrina. Next base: position 5,481,373 of record BLBF01000045.1, on the reverse strand, counting down.
AAAATTAGTGACAGTCTCTATGCTCAATTCACCCATTGCACTGAGCCATGTTGTGATTTGTTTGGTTTTACCTGAACTGTGTCATGTGAGCTCAACCACCATGGTTTGTAAACAATGGCTTATGGCAAAGCCTGACATGTAAATCTAGCCAACAATAGCTTGTTTAATATTCCCCAATTAAGACAATTACAGCTTGGTGTGAGCCCCATCTAAGGAAACGTGCCTGGAATTGCATTATCAGATGCCAAGAATCTGTGCTCTATTTTAGTCACAAACCAGGTTATATAGATGTATTGTGCTTACCCAAAGCACATTTCACCAAAGCTTGCAGAACAGGCCAGAATTGGCTTGTGAACATATCAGATCATAATATAAAGCTTACAAGCCACAATGTAAACCCAAATAAACTGCAGTCCACACAAGAATGTAGCCACGAATCTGTCCACCCTCCATCTCAGTTTTGAACAAATGAATCTGAAGAAGTTTAAGATCACTTTGCTGCCCCCAGTCCTATCTCCTTTCCAGAGTCAAGTTTTTATTAATAAACTCACTGCTGGCCAATTTTCTTCCGTCTCCATGAAGTATATCTATCTATATATTTCATGTTAGCCTAACAAACACAAAGACTGATGTAATTCACCAAGAGAACACATTGTCCAAGCTTCATTCATGTTTGAGGGCATTGTTACAGCCTGGTACAAAGGAATAATCTGATTGTGGCTTTGAAAGCAAGAAGCGATTGTGATTGAATGCAACTTCGACTTGCAATCTTAAAATTTTACAATGGTATATAGAACTTGTGAAGTGTAAATGTCCAACAGAAAAGCATGAGTGGAGGAGCTAAATTTCAGGTGCTGGTTTCCTATCAAATAACTAGTATGAGGGACTTCACAGAAATTTGCAAGCTCATTCAGAGAGGGAGAGAAAGAAAAGGAAAAAAATAGAATAAAAAAGGGTAGGACTCTTTGAGGACCAAACAAGGTGAAAAATCTGGAGTGCATTTCTATTTTATTCTGAAATGCATACAAATTTTATTTACCTCAGTTCTGCTGAGGTAGAAAAGAGCCAGGGGTAAGACTACCAGGTGTCCAAATTTGGCTAACAGCTTAATATTTGGGCTAAACAAGAACTGAATTAAGATTCCATATTTTCTTTTGAGCATGTAAACATGTTTAATAGGAGGATCCACCAGCCGTGCATTTTGTAGTTTGGTTTTACCTTAATTGTTGAAATGGGTAGCAACTTTTGAAGTTCTCTGGAAAGTGCAATTTTTGAAGTCCTCTGGAAATTTGGTAGGCACAGCAGGCAAACTTTAGGAATACATTGCTATGTTGTCATGGGGATTGGCAGTAAACCTAAACTATTTTCAGTTCTGCTAGAAGATAATATTTATAGTTTGGGGTTGCACTGTGGGATCCTTAATGCTCCCTGAGCTTGCCTGTTTTCTTGCTGACTGCAGACATTTCTTGACCCAGCTAGGTCACATCGTCAGTGCAGTGATGATGTTACCTAGTTGGGTCATGGAAGGTCTTCAAGAAAACAACCAAATTCAGAGAGCACCCAGAACCCCACATTTTCAGTTCTGCGTATCATATTATCTTAAGGCGTCTAGGGAAAAAATGCTATGAAAGTCACAATATCCAAGCAGCCGAGATATCTGGATTCCCAATTTCTTATGTCTGTGCATGGTTATTGGTGGATTGCCATTCTTTTTCTCCTTCTCCCTTGATCATAAAATATTCCAACCAGCACTGCTCTGGAGGTCTATGGCTTGCATTCATCTCCCCATTTGTACATTTTTTTAGTTGTGATCAATCTCCTGTTGTGATCAACAAGGGCGCCCAGCTTGAGCACTTGTAAATCCAGGAATATGCGAGAAGGAGGCCGATGCAGAATTTTATTCCATTTTTTAGTTATTTGTATTGTACTTTTCCATTTACAGATTTTCCAGAGAACCTCCCCCCTCCCTCCCCCTCCCCTGTTGTGTTTATATTTTCTTTTGCAAGCATTAAGGAGTGAGCACTGTGAAGGGGCCAAGGATGGGATAAAAGGGACTTCATTTATATGTTAATATTAGCTGGCACCCTAACTAAACTGACAGAACTATTTCATGGGAAGCTGACAAATTTACAAAGTTACAATGCCTGCAATAATCTTGATTAGCAAAACAATTGGGCTGCCTTGGAGTCCTGCTGGTTTGAAAGTCTTCTAGTGCTGGGGTTAGAGTTTGGCAAATGGGATGAATGGACATCAGAAAGTTTTTGGTATATCTATGTAGAAAGAAATAGAGATAGATAGATAGATAGATAGATAGATAGATAGATAGATAGAGAGAGAGAGAGAGAGAGAGAGAGAGAGAGAGAGATGATAAAAGGTAGAGGGAGGAATGGAGAGGGAGAGATGGAGATATGTATATATTTATATATATATCTGTTGCAAAAGTCTTCAGTTTAGACAAACAAAGACAACTGTTCTGCATCTTGGACAAAAGGGTTAATTTGATTGACTGTGTATTTTCCCCCTCCTCATCTTACTATAATCATTTACTTACTTAGCAAACCAAGAGACAGACTTTCTCTGCAAACAGGTGGGGTGATGAAAAATTTGGCAGAGAGAGAGGAGAAGAAAGTATAATTCTGATCAGAATTAGCATTCTGTGTGTGTGGGAATGTATATAGTGGGGAAGAAAAGAATAGGGGATAGGGGAAGAAGGAGAAATGAAAAAAATTTGGGGATTGCAACTAATTTTTTAATTAGAGGCTATTGCACCAAAGAAAAAGGAATTGGGACAAACATGATGGAACAGTGGGAAAATATGGGTCCCCACTTTGTAAATGACTGTGGATGGAGATTTTCTGGAACTTGGGTGACCCTTTGGATATTCCAGCAATACAAAAGAAGTGGAACCATTCATAATTTGGAAAATCAAATGAAAATCAAATGTTGTGTGTGTGTGTGTGTGTGTATATATTTGTTTTTTTAAGCTTTCACGGGTACTTACTTACATGTGTGCTGTTTAGCTTCCTTCGGGTATTATCCCACGTCATTGTAGTTCTGTTAAAGTTGTAGCAACGTTTCAGCAGAATCTCATCTGCCATCATCAGGCTTCTGTATTGAGTCAGAAATACATACAGACGAACTCAATGCAGAAGCCTGATGATGGCAGATGAGATTCTGCTGAAACGTTAAAAAAGCTACAACTTTAACAACACTACAATGACGTGGGATAATACCTGAGGGAAGCTAAACAGCACACACACACACACACACACACACACACACATATATATATATATGTGTATATGTTTTTTTTTAAACTCAATACAGAAGCCTGATGATGGCAGATGAGATTCTGCTGAAACGTTGCTACAACTTTAAAAGCACTACAATGACGTGGGATAATACCCGAAGGAAGATGAACAGCATATATATATATATGTGTGTGAGTGTGTGTGTGTGTGTGTGTGCGCGCGCAAATGTTTCAGATACTGTAAAATAATAATAATTATACACTTGGGAAAAACCTGATGGATATGAAGGTCAACAAGCAGCTATGAAAACTGGCAGCTGTAATTTCACACTGTTGTGTGTATAATTGTATTACCTTTCATACTTTTAACACTGACAAACAACAACATCTGCCAATTTCAGGTCTTTGGAAAAAATTTAATAGGTGGATAAAAATGTCAAATCTGGTCCCAACATCTGGCTGATTGATTGTGAGACAACAACAACAACAATCATAATTCATAATATAATAAAATGCAGATATTTTTAGTATCTGCCTAAATTAGCAACATTATCATTAGTCCCTTATAATTTTGAATAAATATAATGCCTGCTTTCTAGAGATATATATTACTTGCTCAAAAGTGTAACTAATCAGTTCGAATGATATAAATGTTGTGATGCTGATTTATATCAATATTTATCTAGCATGACTTGTTTTCTTTTTCAGAAAGCTACAAGCATCTCATTTATTTAATTCCATCTTGATGTACGGGACAAATGTTTTTTACGCACATTTTAATTTTGAAAAAATTAATGTTGCACTTAATTAAATTTTTCATTCAATTTCATTCTTTGGTCTCAGTTATTTCTCTCCTTTGCACTTTTCTTCCAGCTGTTCTTGTTGGTGGATGTTTTCATAAATATCTTGGCCATTGGTCCTCCCCAAAATGAAATTTCTGCAGCAACTGACATCAAACGAGAAGCACTAATAATTTGACGCACATTTTGAAAAGCAAGATAATAAAGCTGATTTTGTTCCAAACTCTTTCTGTTCAATGAGCCCCAAGGACAATGTTTAGTTATAGATTAATAATCCAAAGGACAAATAGTTCTGAGCAAATTGTGGAAAAACATAAAACCACAATATTAAGCAAACTGAAGGGCAAAGGCCAGGCTAGATTTACTAATCATTTGTAGACTTATATCTCCCTCCCCCTCACCCATTTTTTAAGCTGATGACACAAACTAGTCTTCATAAAAACCACTGAACTTTGCAACACAAATATGAAGGTGAATTGAGCCTGAATCATAGAGGTTGCAAAGAGTAATGAAATGTAAACTCAAATTCGGTACACGCAGTTCCCAAACAATGAGAGGTGAGATGAGATGACCCAATCCCATCTGTTTGATTCACAGAAAAATGAACATGATGCTTCGGTAACAAATAAAAATGGATTTCCACCCCCCCTCAAGGAACATATCTTTTTCAATCTGTTATATGAGATTGGAACACATATTATTTTAATAAGACTGGAATGGCTACACTTTTTAAGAAGGGGGCATATGAGTTTAGTATTATGCCTTAATCATTCTGTTGGCCTCCCTTTTAACTTAAACCTGTGAAGTCCATTTGGGGAGGAAATACCATTCAGTATTTTCCAACAGGATTGTTTAAAGAAATAAAATAGTTTGTCTTGATTAGGACTTGAACTGCTTTATAGCACTAGCACTTAGACTTATATAGCTCTTCATAATGCTTTACAGCCTTCTCTAAGTGGTTTACAGAATCAACATTCCCCCCCCCCCACCAACAACCTGGATCCTCATTTCACCAACCTTGGAAGGATGGAAGGTTAAGCCAACCTTGAGCTGGTCAGGATCGAACTCTTGGCAGTGGGCAGAGTTAGCCTGCAATACTGCATTCAAACCACTGTGCCACCACAAGGTGGGTGAAATACCATGTTATGATCCCATCCTTTTCTTGCAAGCCCTTGGAATGCAAATTGTACATATCCTTCTGAAATGCACGCTTGTTTCTCAATGGGAATATGTCCCAAATTTTCTGTGTTCAAGTGATTTGAAGGCTCTTTAACTTGATGCTTTATTGGCTTGCCAATGGTTTGCATTTTTGCTCAAAGTGGCTTGTGAATGTTATTTGAGTCCATCTGTTTTCAGTCTTTGAGAGTTTCAGGTTTCTATATATCACATGGAAATGAGTGTAAATTGTACACCTGTACTTCTTCCATCCCAGAAGAAATAAACAAACTCCATTGCAATCTGCCAGATGGTCACACTGAAGTATCCCACCAGCAATCTAGAAGCTTCTGGGTTCACCCTTCCTAAACGTCTCTGAAAATGGCCATTGGGAAGGAGCTAAACCAAGGCTGTCCAACCTTGGCAACTTTAAGACTTACGGACTTAAACTTCTATGCTGGCTGGGGAATTCTGGGAGTTGAATAATAGAATAAAAAAGTTATTGGAAGGGAATTTGGAGATCTTCTAGTCCAACCCCTGCTCAAACAGGAAACCTTATACCAATTTCTTCTTAAATGACTGTCCAGTCTCTTCTTAAAATCCTCCAACGATGGAGCAGCCACAACTTCTGGAAGCGAGTCCTTCCACTGGTTCTCACTGACAGGAAATTTCTCCCTAGTTCCAGATTGCTTCTTTCTTTATTCAGTTTCCATTCATTGCTTCTTGTCCGGCCTTCAGGTGTTTTGAAGAATAGGTTGACCCCTTCTTCTTTGGGGCAGTCAAACTGCACAAGTTTTAAAGTTGCCAAGATTGGACATCCATGAGGTAGATCTTGCTACAGGCCCTTTTCTTCCTTTCTAGAACAAACCTGAGAATGAAGTAGCTCATGTTTGGATCCGAAGACTCATCCAATCACACACAATAGATATAGAGGGATATAACAATCCCAAGAGCAATTTTTGGTAACTTTCCTTTCCTCCCTTGATGTCAACAGCATCTCATTTGGCAGTAGTATTTTCTCCAGCTCCAGTTCAAAGAAGTTGGCCTCTGGACAGATGTTCCTGGAAAATGCAATTTTATTTTTCATTTTGTAACAATTGTAAAAGCAATTATGGCATTTTTCATTTGTGATACGAAATTGGAATATGACTAATCTTACTTGGCCTTCGTTCCTATATTATCAGTCTTATATTCAGATTTATCAACTTTTTAAAACTTTTGGAAGCATACAAAGGATTATTTTTGAAGGCCCCTAGCTCGTGATCTCTTCAATTCATACCGAAACATGAATTGAATCAAACATTGCTCAAAAGATGAGTCATTCATTAATCATAAACAAAACATGTCTGGCATTGAGGACACATCAGCACACATCATGTAAAAAGTTAAACTGTTGCACCATCTTTTAAAATTTAATATTAACTATATTATGTTTCTATGTAATTTCGGAGAATTTCGGAGAAAGCCTTTGCTCAATTTTTTTTTTTTTTTTGTATACGCAGAATGAAAAGGCCCAGTTTTGGGAAGTTCACTGTTTTGTTTTCAGCAAACTTTAAATTAGGATCAACATTTTACCTTCTGTAATTTAAAAAAACAGATGAAAAACTCGATTGCAGAAAATATGACTTTAGTAACAGAGTGGTCAATGTCTGGAATACTCTACCTGACTGTTGTTACAGCCTCAACCCCTCACAGCTTCAGCCTCAAACTGTCTACCCTGCACTTCACCCCATTCTTAAGAAGTCCTTGAAGGGGGTGTGCACAAGTGCACCAACATGCCTACTGTCCCTGTCTTACTGTCCTTGTTTATCTGTATTTGCTCCCTTTGTTCATGTTTGTATTCATACCGATACTTGTTATGTCATACATATTTGATAAACAAATAAAATAAATAAAGAAGAAGAAGAAGAAGCAGATGAAGAAGCAGGAGGAGGAGGAGGAGGAGAAGAAGAAGAAGAAGAAGAAGAAGAAGAAGAAGAAGAAGAAGAAG
>BLBF01000045.1:5455494-5468502 GCA_015471245.1 Laticauda colubrina | reverse complement strand
ATAATAATAATAATAATAATAATAATAATAATAATAATAATAATAATACAGGAAATACTGATGCTTTGATGGTTATTTCAAAAAATCCTTTCTTTTAGTGAACATCTAGAAGCCAAGAGGAATATATGTGCCAAGTTTGTAGGCTTGACGGTTCTGGAGATTTTGTGATGATGTGTGAGTGGTATTTTGCTTTTAAATAGATAGATTTTCTCACACAACTTCAATCTGAAGACATAGGTTGGGCAAAGAGAATAATTGATCCAAAGTCATCCAGTCAACCATTTATAGTGAAGAAAGGTATTCCTGTGAATGGATGTTTTGTTGAGGACATGGTTCTTTCACGTCAATGCTTAGAAGCCATTAGCCTGTTTCACCAGATCTGATTGATTGGCATTTTCCAGATCTCTCCCCCTTTAAATTCTGTCATCTTGCAGGACTTAGGAAGTACACCTTCTTGGTGGAAGTCACTGCTTTGTAGAAGATATTTTCCTCTGAGATCTGACAGAACTCCACCATTGGGGTAAAATGAGGCTGCAGCTCAGTACATTTGACTACAAAGGTGTGGGTGTCAAGTGTCAGAAAAATCAGGAAACCCAGGCCATTTAGATGAATATCAAGGTTTATTGCAAGCTTAAACTCTTGACAAGAATCTGAACTACTAACAGTCAAAGCAAATTGGCAGCAGATAAGGAATTCACGGTGGATTGGACTTAGATCACTTGCTGGCACAAAGGGATTCAAGACAGATGACATATTTGATCCCTCCCTCGGTCTCAACCTGGTGGTCTCTTACAGTGGAAGTGTGTTACCTTTGGGATGCCAGGAGTTTGCTTTGTAGTTGTTATTTTTTTTGGTTGTTGTTGTTCAGTGAGCGACCAATGGTTATGGTGCATAAGACGGGTGGCTTTATAAGTGTAATAAATAAAGGAAATGAAATGAAGCAAAAAATACTGAAAAGGAAAATTCAGATAAGGTAAAGAGTAGAAAAGCCTTGGAATTCAGTGTCAACTCTGACAGTGATTCATTTGTGAATCTCGACAATTTTTTTTTTTTAAATAAAGAACGAAAGGGACCAAAAACAAAAAAAACCTCACAGCTTTCAAATACTTGAAATTATTCATCTTAAACTGATGCAAATGGCTAATGCAAAACTAGAGTATAAGATGAGCTACCACACAGGTAATATTTGATGGATGGTTATTAAGAAAACTGGATTACGGCTTCTTCCCTCTGCAGCTTAATGAATAATGGTTGACAGCTTTGTTTTGTTTTACTCGAGAAAAGCAATTATATTTTAAGAAAAGCAGGTATTTCATTAAACTAAAGTGTTTTAGGAGATACCCCTGTCTTTGGTTGATTTCAGCCCTGTAACACAAGAAGGTAACATTTTCACAACAGAATACCCTAAAGCACCAGACTTGAGATTCTTGCCTGAGACAACCTTGAACTACGCCAGCTAAGATTGGACTTAAGCATAGTACATAAAATCATATGTTACAACATCTTACCAGTTAATGAATATTTCAGCTTTAACCACAACAACACAAGAGCACACAACAGATATAAACTAAATATAAACCACTCCAAACTCGATTGCAGGAAGTATGACTTCAGGAACAGAGTGGTCAATGTCTGGAACTCACTACCTGATTCTGTTGTCACCTGTTCAAACCCCCCACTCCTTTACCCTCAAACTAACCTCTGTTGACCTCACCCCATTCATAAGAGGTCTGTAAGGGGCTTGCATAAGCGCACAACTGTGCCTACCATCCCTGTCCTATTGTCCCCAGTTATTACATATTGTCTTACATATTGGCAAAAAAAATCAGAAAATAAAATACAAGCTGAAAAGTCAAGACCTTGTTGATGATCCAAGCTCTGGAAAGGACCTTGGAAGACTCATCTCTAATGATCTAAGTGCTAGAGCCCACTGTAACTACCGAGCCAAAAAGGCATTAAGAGTTGTTAATCTAATCCTACGTAGCTTTTTCTCTGGTAATATCACACTACTAACTAGAGCATGCAAAACATTTGCTAGACCAATGCTCGAATACAGCTCATCAGTCTGGAACCCACATTACGTATCTGATATTAGCACAGTTGAGAAAGTCCAGTGAAAATATTTCACAAGAAGAGTTCTCCGCTCCTCTACTCGTTGCAGAAAACCTTATGCCACCAGACCTGAAATTCTAGACCTAGAAAACCTTGAATTATGCCATCTTCGGTCTGATCTAAGTATGGTCTATAAAATCATACATTGCAATGACTTACCTGTCAATGAACCCTTCAGCTTCAATCATAACAACACAAGAGCACACAATAGATACAAACTCAAGGTTAGCCGCACCAAACTTGATTGCAGGAAATACGACTTCAGCAACAGAGTGGCCAAAGTCTGGAATCCTCTACCTGACTCTGTGGTTTCTTCCCCAAACCCCAAAAACTTTAACCTTAGACTGTCTACTATTGATCTCATCCCTTTCCTAAGGGGTCTGTGGGGGGCTGTACATAAGAGCACCAACGTGCCTACCGTCCCTGTCCTATTGTTTCTTTATTTTTTTCTGATATGTACCCATTTCATGTATTCATAACTATGTATATACTTATACCTATTATCTTGTAAGTTATTAACAAATCAAATCAAATAAATAAATAAATTAGTTTCTATTTTTTGTATTTAAAATTATGTTTATTCTTGTTTCTGTTGTATTGTAAGCTTTTGTCAAATAAAATAAATAAAATAAAAATTTGCCAACCAAATTTGATGACCACTGGCCCCAAATCTGAAGGTTTCTTATCTCCACCTTGTAACTATTTTGCTCCACTCTTGACTAAGTTAACAAAGGAAGTGAATTCTCTGAAGCCTTGCAAAGAACAGGTGCATTCACATGCAGGTAACCATTGACTTAGGACCACAATCCAAAATTTCTGTCAGTAAGTGAGACAAGCAATGATTGGCCCCATTTTACGACTTCCCTTGCCAAGGTTGTGAAGTGAATGCGTCGCACAGCTGTGAAAATGAATCTGGCTTCCTCATTGATTGCCTATCAGAAGATCCCAAAAGTGTCTCCGTCTTTTATTACATTGCCGTCATAAAAACGAGTCTGTTTGACAAGCGCCTGGATTTTGATCACCTGACCCTGGAGGGGCTTCAATGGTCATAAGTGTGACTTTTCAAGTGTGAAAAATGGTCATAAGTAGAGGTGGCATTCAGCAGGTTCTGACCAGTTCTGGATAACCAGTAGCAGAAATTTGCAGTAGTTCTGGAGAACCGGCCAATCCCACCTCTGACTGGCCCCGCCAACCCCATCTATTCTCCGCCTCCCATTGAGTCCCTTTGGTTGCCCTGCCTAGGAGAACAGAGCTGGAAAGCAGGTTAATGGGGTGGGGAGGGAAGGGGGATTTTGCAGTATCCTTCCCCTGCCACGCCCACCAAGCCACGCCCACAGACCGGTAGTAAAAAATGTTGAATCCCACCACTGCTCCACAGTCATTCAGCAAAAGAGAAAACGTGAACATACTTGCACACCTGCACACCCACACAAATCCCTCAACATGCTTTGTCGGATTTGCTCATGTACAAGTCTTGCAGCAGCTGGGAGCAAGTCCCTGCTCCATCCTAAACTCTATAGAGAGACCAGCCAGGGCTGGAGGCATGGAAGATTCTGCTCAACCTCCCTTTATTTAACCACTTCATTTAGTTAAATGCCTTAAATCACACTGCAGATGTTCTGCTGTCAGTGCAGCCACCAGAGCCTTAGTGAGAGGAAGAAGCAGCAGCCTTCTTCCTGATGGAAACATTTTATGCACTCTAAATAAACAAACACAATCTGGTTAATTAGTTAATGAATTTTTTTCTTAAATGCTCCATTAGCCTCTTTATATCCGGAGCTACTTTACTTCCTTTTAAATAAATAAATAAATAAATAAATAAATAAATAAATAAATAAATAAATAGGGACCCCCGTTGCAACACGTGGAACATTTCGGCGTGCATCTCATGAAGGGCTAATTATTGGTACGGTGCTGGAGTTTAATATGATTAGAAGTTGCTTGCGGTATTTCTGGCTCACAATTTGTGACTATTTAAAAGTAAGATTTTGCAAGGGGGACCATCAGCGAAACGCTATGATACGGAATACTCCTCATCAGGAAGCCAGCCAGGCTCCTGTCAAAGATGTACACTTTGACGTTTATGTTTCAGAATAAGAGTTGGAAGGGACCTCGGAAGGTCATCTAGCCCAACCCACTGCCTGGGGAGTAGACTCTATCCCGTTTCACAAACAAAATGGCCGTCCAGCCTCTCTTTTACCTGGCATGAATCATGTAAAGGCAAGCCTAGGCTCACACAATCAGTCATATCGCCCAACCCAAGGCTTCCCCAGGATTATGAAGGTTGTGGTTTCACCCAGTGGTGGGATTCAACTTTTTTTTACTACCAGCTCTGTGGGTGTGACTTGGTAGGTGTGGCAGGGCTTGGTGGGCGTGGCATGGCATGGCTTGGTAGGTGTGGTTTGGTGGGCATGGCGGGGGAAGGATACTGTAAAATCCCCATTCCCTCCCCACTCCTGCGGGAAGGTTACTGCAAAATCCATTCCCTCCCCACCCCATTAACCTGCTTTCCAGCTCCGTTCTCCTGTGCAGGGCAACCAAAGAAGACCCAGCCAATCAGCTGGGACTCAGTGGGAGGCAGAGAAGAGACGGGGTTGGTGGAGCCAGTCAGAGGTGGGATTGGCCGGTTCTCCGAGCTACTCAACATTTCCGCTACCTGTTCCCCAGAATGGGTCAGAACCTGCTGAATCCCACCTCTGCCTTCACCCACACTCACTTCAGGGAACCCTTGCCTCCCTCCCTAAAACTCCCCGCCCCATTTCCGACTAAGTTGGAAAGGTTCTGGGAGGTCATCTAGACCACCCCCTTAGCCGAGCAAGAGACTCTCCACTGCTTCAGTCGAACAGCCATCCAGCCTCTTCAGTGACGGAGGCTCCTTCTCCCCCACTGCAGCCTCTGAGCAGACAGGCATGCCACAGCTTTCTCTCCCCCCCCCCCCCCACCGTTCCACCAGGAGGAAGAAAACCCCACCAGTTGAACAGCCTCCTGTCCTAACCAATTGGGAAAGCTGCAGGAGCCTGAGATGGAAGGGAAGGCGCTAAGGCGGTACTCTTCCATTGCCATAACTGGAGTACGCAATTTCCTCCCCAAATGCAACCCTTGCAAGTCCTTGACTTCTCACAGTTCATTTAGATAGATAGATAAACAGAGTTGGAAGGGACCTTGTAGGTCATCTAGTCCAACCCACCCCCACCCCCGCCGCCCAAGCAGGAGACACACACACCATTTCTGACAGATGGCAGCCCGGTCTCTTCTTGAAAGGGACTGTTCCAAGTTACAATGGCACTGAAATAAAAGTAGTTTATGACTATTTTTCACACTTATGACCACTTCAGCATTTCCCTGGTCATGTGATCAAAATTTGGATGATCGGCAACTGACTCATATTTGTGAGGGTTGGCAGTGATCCCCTTTGGCAAACTTCTGCTAAGTAAAGTGAAGGAGGAAGCCAGGATCGCTTAAGAACTGGGGCAAGAAAAGTCGTAAAATGGGACAAAATTCACTTCCCAAATGTTTCCCTCAGTGACCAAAATGTGGGGCTCAATTGTGATGTCAATGCTCAAATCACATTATGCTCAAACATTGAATTCATTTCTGCCATGCTGAACTTTACAAAAAAACAAAGAGATGCCTACCCAAATTCACATATTTTGGAATACATTTTTCACAGAAACAATACGGAGAGTGTTGTTGTTTTTTTGACAGACATCCCACTTAAAATGTAATTTTTAGCTACATGATACTTTCTAAAGACTTTACACTGTCAACTCGACGGCAATAAAATTGCAAGTGTGAATTCTTGCATTAACAACTAAATCCAGTCAGTTCATGGAAAAGATAGATGGTTGTTACTAAATTATTAAAAGGAAGTTTCTCTCCCTCCCCCCCCCAAATTGTTTAGACCTTTAGCTATAGTAAGAATGCACTTACTGAGTAAATAGGATATCTTAAGAGGGCCCCCAAACTGTCTGTTTGGGGAACATGTGGAGGACAAAACTTACCCAAAACACCTATGCATTTTATCCAGGGGTGGGATTCAAATTTTTTAACAATTGGTTCTGTGGGCGTGGCTAAGTTAATGGGCATGGCTTGGTGGTCATGTGACTAGGTGGACATGGCTTGGTGGTCATGTAATTGGCTGGGGGTGGCCAACTCAATATCACTCACATCGAGGCACGCAACTCCTTGCCTGGCCTCTCATGACTGAGGGGATGCTGCAACAGTCATAAGTGTGAAAAGTGGTCCTAAGTCACTTTTTTCAGCACCATTGTAACTTTGAATGGTCACTCCACAGAAGCAAAGTACCAGCAAAGGAGGGGAAAAAAACTCCAGAGACGTTCCTGAGACAGGAAGTCTAGTCCTGCCAAGAACGTAATCAGGGTTAACGGAGAGGCAATTTCTGTAAGCAACACCAGAATGTTTCCTTCCTGCCTTCCTGACAGGATTAGCCCAGTAATTTCTTCTAACAACCAGTTCTACGAACTGCTTGGATTGTTAACAACCGGTTCTAGCGAACAGGTGCGAACCAGTAGAATCCCACCCCTGATTTCATCTCTGTATCAGGGCAAACAGAAGGAAACAAAACTCACATCAAAATTCCAACTTTTCCAAACCTTCCCAGCCAAAGAAGGAAGGGAAAAAGGGAAAGATCTTGCTCTAACTAAGAAAAGTAAAATTGCAAAGGGGCATTTCATCCAGAAAGGGTTTTTTGGGTGGGGGGGGAGTATGGGAAAAAAACTTTTAGAATGCATAAAATTATTTTGAAAGGGAAAAAGGAGAGAGAGAGAGAGAGAGAGAGAGAGAGAGAGAGAGAAAAGAAAAGGTGGTGGGAGGGGAAAACCTACACAAACGAGGCTGGGTTTTAGGCAAAAAGCCCACTGTTTGCTCTACTTTGCTTTATTTATTAGTTCTTAAGGTATTTAAAATGCTAACATTAAAACGGTGGGATGATTTGCAAATGAATGCTGTTGGAGTTGTGAAAATATAACTCACACATGAATGTGGGTTAGTCAGACAAATGGCCGCTTTGTTAGGCGAGGGGAAGTGAAGCGCTGGGTTAATTTATTACAAGCTGCAGCATTTCAACCCTGATGTCCAGGCAACAATGTTTTTTATTTCGAGTAATTTATAAGTACTTCCCATTGCACTTACCGGAGGCGCCTTGGCTGCTTCTCCATGGAATCAGAGAGTATATGTATTTACTGTGGGAATTTGTTTTTAATAAAACTCTTTCTAAGGCATTTTTATTCCCCCTCTTTGTTGCATTAAAAAACATTTGCTGCATAAGTAATGGATTTTATCCCTTTCTGAAAGGCTGAAAATAATGTCGGAACGGTATTTTATGGCTGGGAAATAAAAGCAGAGTCAAGAACACTTCCTTCTTTCTTTTTTTTTCCTTCCTTCTTCCTCCCTCCCTTGCTCCATTCCTTTTTTCCTTCTTTCTTTCCTCCTCCCTGCTTCCTTTCCTTCCTTCCTCTTCCCTCCCTCCATTCCTTTCCTCCTCTCTCTTTTTCTTCCTCCCTCCCTCCCTCTCTCTTTCCTTCCTTCCGTCAGCATTCCAGCAAACCTCCATTCTGTCCCTCCTTCCTTCCTCCCTCCTCCCTCCCTTGCTCCATTCCTTCCTTCCTCTCTCTTTTCCTTACTCCTCACTCTCTCCCTCCATTTCTTCCTTCCTCTCTCTTTTCCTTTCCTTCCTTTCCTTCCTTCCTTCCTTCCTCCCTCCCTCCCTCCCTCCCTCCCCCTTCTCCTTCTCTTCCTCCCCCTTGAGCTATTTCCAGAATATTTTGGAATAAGACTAGGAGCAGATACTATGTACATTCTGGAGCTATAAACTGAGCAAACGTTTTTACAACTATCTCAGATATGTTCTTGGTCTGAGATGGGATACAGCAAATCAACTGACTATTATACAGGTTTCTCCCACACTGATTTATTTTCCAGACTTAAGTTCCATTTGTCTCTTTCCTGGCAGCAACCGGCAGTGCTCCTAGTTTATTGGATGCTTCTTCCAGCAGATCATGATGGCTATCATGCTCAGAGTAATCCATTCTCTGACCAATAGTTTCTGACAATGGTGTTACAGATTATTAGCTCCTCAGCTTGCAAAACTAAACTCCTCATGACGACTGCCCTCAAATTAAAGATTTGTCCTCAAATATTCTCCCTGTTTTCCAACGTATTTTTGCAGCTCTGGGGGGCAATAACTTAGAGAGTTCCCAGAGTGACTTTTTCTTTTTCCATCACCAGGTTGCTTGGTCCTTCAGGAGCATTAAGTCTTACGAGTTAATGAATATTTCAGCTTTAATCACAACAACACAAGAGCACACAACAGATATAAACTTAACATAAATTGCTCCAAACTTGATTGCAGAAAGTATGACTTCAGCAACAGAATGGTCAATGCCTGGAATGCACGGCCTGACTCTGTTGTTACATCCTCTAACCCCGCATTTCTTTAACCTCAAACTATCCACCATTGATTTCATTCCATTCCTAAGAGGTCTGTAAGGGTCGTGCATAAGTGCACAGTCGTGCCTACCCTCCCTGTCCTATTCTCCCCATTTATTTATACCTATTTCTTATATTTAAACTTATGTTTATTCTTATTTATGTTGTATTGGAAGCTTTTGACAAAATAAATAAATAAATTAAATGAAAACATGTTGACTTCCTCCTCAAACTATTCTGTAAGGAGCATCTTGCTGTTTTATTAACGGGGCTTTAGATATGATCCCAGTCAAGCATTGATTCGAAATATGAATGTTCTGATGACAAAAAAGTCAACAGAGGATTCAAAGTAACAGCATCAATGGCTAAATCAATGTTCTGCTAATATAATTTCCAGAAAAACTGCAACATTCATAAGAATATGGCTTGGGGATAGCAAGTTACCATGAAGAAATACAGCTTTAGTTTTCTGCTTGTTAGCGGCCTGAAATGGCAAGAGTAGATACATAAAACATCCAGCATTTTCCAAGCAAACATCCAATGTTGTATCTTGTAAGATACTACAGATGCTTCCAGATAGATGCTCTTTTAATGAACGTTCCTTCTGGAAAAGAAAAGTTGCATCCATTGACCAAATAATAGAACACATGTGCAATGTATTCGGGGCTATGCTGAAAATTCCTTGTGCATTGTTTTTTTCCACACAGTCAGTTTGACGGGGAGAAAAGCAATTTTTTCACTTGTTTTTTCTTTTCTTTGTTTGTGAACGAAAATAATGTGGTGAAATCTTCACAATATTCTCCATGAGATAGGACAAAAACAGTGGCCAAAGTATCTGGATTCATGGTCGAGTTTCAAAGTAGTGTCTTTGCCAATTCCAGGCTCTTATCTTCATTGCTAAACCATGGAATTTCCCCCCAAAAAATCATACTCTGATTCCCTATTCATTTTCCAAATTCCAAACCTTTTTATCCTAGCTGAAACCTAGAAAATCTCCTTCCAAGATCATGGGGAAAATGGACACTCTTCTTGAAAGCCTGTTGCTCATTCTAATAGAATAACGTAGAGTTTGAAGGGACCTTGGAGGTCTTCTAGCCCAACCCCTATACCATTTCAAACAAATGTCTGTCCAGTCTCTTTATAAAAACTTCCAGTGTTGGAGCATCTACAACTTCTGGAGGGAAGTCATTTAACTGGTTAATTGTTCTCACTGTGAGAAAAATTCTCCTTACTCATTGACAGTTGTGGGGATCAATCTTGGGCTATGTTAAACAACATTATGCACTGGCTCTTTTCCTTGCACAGATCAGAAATAAGCTCACATGCCATAATTTTATTGATTGATTGATTGATTTTTATCCCTTGTTTGTTGTTTTTATAAAGAACTTCAGGTGGCGAGCATAATTAATGCTCCCTCTTTCTATTTTTACCACAAACACAACCCTGTGAGGTGGATTTGGTTGAAGGAGAGTGACTGGCCCAAGTCATCCAGCTGGCTTTCATGCCTAAGTGGGACTAGAACTCACCGACTCCCAGTGAATGGCCGAAAGTCACCTAATTGTTTTTCATGCCTAAAGTGGGACCAGTGGTGGGATTCAATTTTTTTTTACTACTGGTTCTGTGGGTGTGACTTGGTGAGCATGGCTTGAAGGATACTGCAAAATCCGCATTCCCTCCCCACCTCCTGGGGGAAGGTTATTGCATTTGCTGGTTCTCTGAACTGCTCAAAATTTCCGCTACCAGTTCTCTAGAACTGGTCAGAACTGGCTGAATACCACCTCTGGGTGAGACTAGAACTCAGATTCTGCTGGTGATTGGCCCAAAGTCCTCCAGCTGGCTCTCATGCCTGAGTTGGAACTGGAATTCACTGTCTCCCAGTTTCTAGCCTGGTGTCTTAAGCACTAAATCAACCTGGCAACTCCCAGCTCATCCCAAATCCTTCCTAAAGCCACTGTTGAGGGACCAGGTGGACTGGAAGTTTGCTGGGAAAGGATGAAAATCCTGCTACAGTTAGTTACTCCTGTTGTCTTCACTGTGTGGGGTGGGAGGGAGGCGATACAGCACACACACACATACACACACAACTTTTAGAAAAATTTCATTTTTCCCCTCCTGAGACTTTCAAGATGCAGAGTTTGAGGGAGCATCACATTCGTAGCTTGAAGGCTGCCTATAATGGGAGGGTCAGAGATATGTTTTTTCTCTGTGTGGGAGATCTCAACGGAATATTGACTTTGGTAAGAGAAACCTAATAACAAAGAGGAACATTAACTTGTCAAATAGTGGAGAATGAATCAAATGGTAACTGATGATCATAGCAGTTGGGGAAATCCTATTAGGATGGGAAAAATCAAATGCCCTAAAGGACTGTGATGTGACCTATGCCATCCAGATGTGTAGGATTTCCACTCCTGAGCTGTTAAATTATGTCGATTAAGAGGGGATTTTACAGGAAGGCAGCTGTAGAGAAACTGTGAAGAATGTTTAACTTTACTGGGCTTGGGAAATATGCTATCAAAACATTTTTGAGGTTAATTGGACAGATGCACACTTTGTCCAAGATCTAAATTCGCTTCAGTGCATTACCAGTGGTTTGCTATCACAATCACGTTATCACCACAGCTTTGTAATCTGGGGCATGAAGGCCACTTGCTAAAGAGTTGACTGTTGTTGTTTTTTCAGATTGTGCCAAGCATTGACGTGACTTATCCAGTTATGCTTAACACCTTCAGTGACCTATGCCATGATGGTTTATATTCCAAAGTTTAAGGCTTAGCACAGTTTGGGGGGGGGGGGGGAAGGCATCAGACTGTTTCCTCTTCAAAGTGCATGTGTCAGCAAGCTATGGAAATGAATGACATGGAAATCAGATCTTGAGTTCCCAAGAAACCATTGAACTGACCAGGCAATCAACAGGATGAGGAACGATGGTTTTAGATTGCATCCCATCAGATCTTAGGTGCCACCATTCTCAAGGAGTTTGGGTTCATAGCAGGCACAAATCAGAAAATATATCTCAAGATTCATGTGTGAAGGGTTATCCAGTCAGAACATATTAGCAGAATAATGGGAAATATTTTCATTTTGTTCATGAAAAGCTGAAAAAGTTATAAACATGGGGGATTGAATTATATTTCCAGTGTTCCTCAAGAGAAGGCTAAACACAGTAAAAAGAAACAGGCAATATAGAATAGAATTCTTTATTGACCAAGTGTGATTGGACATACAAGGAATTTGTCTTGGTGCAAATGATCTCAGTATAAAGAAAAGACACATTCATCAAGAGTCAAGAATCAGAAGGTACAACACTTAATGATAGTCATAGAGTACAAATAAGCAATCAAATCATACAAGGAAACAATCAATATAAATAATAAGGATACAAGAGACAAAGTTATAGTCATACAGTCACAAGTGGGAGGGATGGGTGATAAGGAGTGATGAGAAGATTAATAGTAATAGTAGTGCAGACTTAGTAAATAGTTGGACAGTGTTGAGGGAATTATTTGTTTAGCGGAGTGATGGAGTTCAGAAAAAAATGTCCTTGTGTCCAGTTGTTCTGGTATGCAGTGTCCTATAGTGTCATTTTGAGGGTAGGAGTTGAAACAGTTTTTGTCCAAGATGTGAAGGATCTAACATAGGATTGGAATAGAGTTATTTTCTTTTTTGACAGAAAGTCAAGTTTTCTCTCTCCTTTTCTCTTTTCAAGAAAGAAAGCAATACATACTGCGAACATTCAACTCATTTTTGCTTCTTTATTTATATCTCAAACTGAACATCCAGAAAGCTCTCAACCTAGTTAGAGAAATTCATCCATTTCAGTTACTCCAATGTCTACAGAGTTTCTCAGCCATCCAGATCATGGTTGTGCCAAAGGTGCTTTTTTCAAGAGGCAATCAGACTTACTTGGTTTTTCCTTGAAGACATTTTGCTGAACTGAAGAAACTTCTTGGATGAGAAGTGAAACATCTTGATGGACAAACAAAGAAAGTTGACAAAGCACCTTTGGGACTGTTTCTCCAAAATATACTCTGTTTTTTAAAACGATAACACATTTCCTCTTGTTTTGGAAGACATTAACAAATTTTCTCAAATTCCCATCTGAAAAATAAGATGAAATCTAATAGCTGCATTTCTTTTTTTGAATTGGCCGACTGAAGTTTTGAAGAAAGCAATCCAGAAGAAGAAGAAACATTAGCCATGGCTGGCTTCCTTCCTTTTTGTGTGCATGTGTCAAGATTTGAATGACTTTCTCTCTCCACCATTCCTTTCTTTTAAATTCTCAACCAGGCTGAAGAGAACCATGAAGAAACAAGTTTATTCTTCTTTCTTTCTTTCTTTCTTTCTTTCTTTCTTTCTTTCTTTCTTTCTTTCTTTCTTTCTTTCTTTCTTTCTTTCTTTCCTTCTTCTTCTTCTTCTTCTTCTTCTTCTTCTTCTTCTTCTTCTTCT
>BLBF01000045.1:5412973-5435629 GCA_015471245.1 Laticauda colubrina | reverse complement strand
ATCTATCTATCTATCTATCTATCTATCTATCTATCTATCTATCTATCTATCATCTATCTATCTATCTATCATCTCTCTCTCTGTCTAACTTTCTTTTTTCTCAATCATTTGCTGAGGTTTTTTTTTTTTTTATCCCCTGCTCCTTCTTAAAAACTCCCATTGTATTTTAATCACGGTACTATTTTCCTATACCAGTACTTTGCTGGTATTTTTCAAAAGAAAATTAATGATAGACCATCACAGTAAAATCATTTTTTCAGAAAGCAAATGCAAAATAGCTGGGATCTCTACAGCAATTTCACAGACTGATTAAAGACATTAAATGTAATCCTTTCAGTGACTTCTTATTATTTGTCCCACTTTTGCAGCCAGAAACCAGAATCCAAGAATGGTTCATCCCACTGGCCCATCTCAAAAATTTTCAAGGAGGAGAAATGACATGAATCTAAGAATCTTTTTGTTCTAATAAAGAACAAAAAGAAAGACAGAAAAGAAAAACTTCAGAGACTAATTAGGATTGCAGAAAAAACAATTACTACCCACCTGCCTTCAATCGAGGACCTGTATCCTGCACAAGTCAAAAAGAGGGCTGTGAAAGTAGTTACAGAACCCTCACATCGCGGTCATAAACTGTTTCAACTCTTTCCCTCAAAACGACTCTATAGAGCCCTGCACACCAGAACAATTAGACACAAGGACATTTTTCCCCAAATGCCATCACTCTCCTAAACAAATAATTCCCACAACACTGTTCAACTATTTACAAAGTCTGCACTACTATTACTGTTAAACTTCTCATCACTCCTTATCACTCATCCCCTCCCACTTGTGACTGTATAACTGTAACTTTGTCGCTTGTATCCTAATTTATACTGACTGTTTCCTAGTATGATTTGATTGCTTATTGTACCCTATGACAATCATTAAGTGTTGTACATTATGATTCTTGACAAATGTATCTTTTCTTCTTATGTATGTACACTGAGAGCATTTGCACCAAGACAAATTCCTTGTGTGTCCAACCACACTTGGCCAATAAATAATTCAGTTCAGTTCAGGTTTCAGACATTAGATCAATTCAGTAAAAGAAGAAAGGAAATAATCCACCAACGACAATGTGATACAATACAACAGCAACTAGATTTGCTAACTTTTTCATTCTTCCTCGTCTTGATCTGAAGATACTTACATCCAACATTGCATAATAAATAATTATTTCTGGGGGAGAAACCTCTTCTGAACAGCTGTCCATCTCCTGAATGAATAACCAGGCTTTAAAAATCCACTCAACACAACGAGGACACCCCAAAATGTCATGAGAAGGTCACTTGTGGCATTTCTTCTGCTGCATATTGGATTCCCTTCCCTTCCCCCTTTCACATCCCTTTCTTCTTTTATCTCCTGTTCTAAAACTTACAGTCCTGTTTGAATGGTTGGTTGACATAGCCGTCAAAGGAAGACAACCCTTGTTTATTAGCCATGAATATCCTTCCTGTAATTAACCTCCTTTTCTTGGGCTGCTCATAAACAGAAGTTCCATTTTGGTTATTGTAAAGGCAGATGAGTCACTGGAGGAAAACGCTTACCTCCAGCCAGAATTTAACCATCTTTTGTCTGAGATATTAGTCACTAGCACCTAGAAGATGAAATGAAAGAAGATTTGGGTCTTTCCCCCTTCCAAATTCCCCCTCCCCCCCCCCCCCCCCCCCAGCCTGTCCTTTTCAAGTCTTCTGGGTGCTAGGGAACAGTCTCAAAGTGGTGGGAAAGCTAAAAACCTACAAATTCTTTCGCCTCTTCCCTCCCCCTCCTCCAATTTCCATTAGAAATGCCATGTATGATCACTGAATCATAACCGGGAATTCGGAGCTCCAATCAGCATATGGGGAGTCTGAACAGCTGAATAAGCAGGTGGTGAGTTTTTTGTAGGGCACCAGGAGACAATGGTCAAAAATTTGTTTTTCACATTCTGCAAGCCTTCAAAGGAGGCTGAATTACAAGAGCTTCTTTTATCTAGAACTTCCAGGGAAGGGGGAAGCCCGATCCAGGATTGGAAGCCAAGGGAGAAAAAATAATATTGGACAAGTACAAAACAAAACAGAAACAAAAAACTGGACCATTTCTGAAGAGATTTCTTGCAGGCAGAAATGTACCATTTGCTGAAAATATATATATATTGCAGAAATAAAACTCAGAATCAACTCATACACAGTACAGCTGGGTGATTACAGGGTTCAGGTGGGTTTATTCATCATTGGGTTGGGAGGACACTTGGAAATTGTGTAATGCAAGTCACTATGCAGGTATCAAATCAACAATGAATCTTGAAATACTCAGGAAGGTCAACCTTGATTTAGAACTGAGGGTACCTTGATGCTCTCTGAACTTGGTTGTTTTCTTGCAGATGGTTCATGACTCAAACTAGGTAACTTCACTGTTAACTCCACACTGATGGTGTTACCTAGTTTGGGTAATGAAACATCTGCAAAAAACAACCAAGCTCAGAGAAGACCAAGGACACCTCATTTCAACCTTGAGCTACAAATACTCTCCTTTACTGGTTTAGTATTATCAAAAAGTTCTAGAGATGCTCTCAGTCTTAATAACAACACAGATTCTTTTAAACCCATTACCTAGAATGTCACCAGGTTGGTGAGACAAGGAACCATCCCTATATTGCTTCTGAACTTCATCAATCTACTAGTTGCCCATGCATTTCAAATGTTAACCGAGAAGGGCCACCAACCAAATCTAGAAAGATTCATCTTATAAAAATATCTTATAAATATATTGGAACATTGCTATCAGGACCAGGGGAGACATGTTAGCAATGTTACAATATTTGAGGGGCTGCCATAGACAAGAGGGAGGTCAAGCTATTTTCCAAAGCACTTGAAGGCCAGACAAAGAATAATGGATGGAAACTGAACAAGTAGAGATTTAACCTGGAAATAAGAGACTTTTCTGACAGTGAGAGCAACCAACTCATGGAACAGAAGTTGCCTTTGGAAGTAGTGGGAGTGTCATAATTGGAGGCTTTTAAGGAGAGATTGGACTGTCATCTGTCAGAAATGGTGTAGGGTCTCCTGCTGTGGGTTGGACTATATGACCTACAAGGTCCCTTCCAACTCTGTTAACCTTCTGAAGTCCTAATTTCTTAAGCCAATCCAAGCAACATTGCAACAATATTTTATCCAAATCCTCTGTAATGCATCTCTTTTTAATGTTTACAATTTACTCCCCAGTCAATGACATAAGTAAACTATAAAAATCTTGGGAGTTCATCCCTTTTGGAAGGAGCCTGGTTTATTTGTTCTCTTCTGGTGGGAGGGAAGTGGCCAATGAATTCTGTGACTCTACCACTTTAGTTTCTCAATATAGAGCTTCATATTTATAGACGCTGAAGATGGATAGCATACTGACACATTAAAGAAACACGGGCAAGACATCTAGGACTGAGAAGAAACCACAATTATAAGCTTGTAACCAAGTTTCTGGTCAGCATTAAGAGAAACGCCACAGGGCTTCTAGTATCTGCATCTTGAGCCAAAGATCTGTCTGTCTAGGCCACAAAGCAGGTTCATTTAACATCCAGCTCTTAGTGTCATGACATGGAAAGAATAAAAACCAGATCATGTGTCGGCATGGACATGAGAAACATTTACCCTAAGCCACAACTACTCAGATATAAAACTCCAAACAGGGTTGTAGGTATTAATGTTTTCCAGCCAAACCTCTCCCTTAGGGTGTGTTGTGTGACGGAAATGGGCTGTCATATCTTAGAGGTCTTTGGGGTCTGAAATAAACTGCAGTTGACTCAAATGGAAAATACTGGAGTGGGATGTGAAGAATTATTCTGAGCCATGGTAATTCTCAATGTTGGCAACATAAAGACATGTGGACTTCAACTCCCAGAATTTCTGTAGAGGTGTAAAATGGATGGAAACTAATCAGAAGTGGTATTCAGCAGGTTCTGACCAGTTCTGCAGAACCAGTTGTAGAAATTTTGAGTAGGTTGGAGAACCGGCCAATCCCACCTCTGAGAGGTCCCGCCCTCCACCTATTCTCTGCCTCCCATTGAGTCCCAGCTGATTGGCTGGGTCTTCTTTGGTTGGCCTGCACAGGGGAACGGAGCTGGAAAGCAGGTTAGTTGGGTGGGGAAGGAATGGGGATTTTGCAGTATCCTTCACAGGTGGTATTCAGCAGATTCTGACCAGTTCTGGAGAACCAGTCGCGGACATTTTGAGTAGTTCGGAGAACTGGCAAATCCCACCTCTGACTGGCCCCAACCCCATCTATTCTCTGCCTCCCATTGAGTCCCAGCTGATCGGCTGGGTCTCCTTTGGTTGCCCTGCACAGGAGAACGGAGCTGGAAAGCAGGTTAGTGGGTTAGGGAGGGAATAGGGATTTTACAGTAACTTTCCCCTGCCATACCCACCAAGCCAAGCCACGCCCACCAAGCCATGCCCACAGAACTGGTAGTAAAATATTTTGAATCCCATCACTGAAGTTAAGGAGAAACTTCCTAACAGTGAGGACAACTAACCAATGGAAGAAGTTGCCTTCAGAAGTTGTGGGTGCTCCATCACTGGAGGTTTTTAAGAAGAGACTGGACAGCCACCTACCTGAAATGGTATAGGGTCTTCTGCTTGAGCAGGGGCTGGACTAGAAGACCTCCAAGGTCCCTTCCAGCCCTATTCTGATTGATTGAGTTGAAGTCCACACACCTTCAAGTTGCCAAGGTTGAGGAACACTGCTCTAAGCATTCTCCCCGAGACCCTTAAACTGGTTGAATACACTTGGGTGCGCAGGGATTAATATCTCTTTTGAAAGAAATGCAAATAACTGGTGAAGTTAAAATCATCCATGCAATGAAAGAGAAGAGAAAGAAGAGGAGAAGATATCTTTCCATGAAGGCTTGCTGCTCATTTTGCTAATGAGCTACTCTTGGAAGGCCACATTGTCTGGAAATAAGGAGAAATTTTCTGACGGTGAGAACAATCAACCAATGGAACAGAAGTTGCCTTCAGAAGTTGTGGGAGTGTCATCACTGGAAACTTTCAAGAAGAGATTGGACTGCCATTTGTCAGAAATGGTGCAGGTCTCCCACTTGGGTGGGGGGTTGAGCTAGAAAACCTATTAGGTCCCTTCCAACTCTGATTATCTGCATAGCATTCATGTTTTCTGTCTCTGTTGTCCTCCAGCCCAGATGTAGCTTCCCTGTGTCCTCCCTGATTTTGTTTCTTCAACAAAAGGGGCTGTTTCTCCTGCTTTCTGTTCTTTTATGCTACTATGTCTGCCTCTGATCTGCGGCCTAAATGAAGTGTCAAATTGCATCATTCAATACGAGCTCCCAATCCTTCCAAATGTTTCAGTTGTTTAGATCAGGAAGTTGCAAAATGCCGAAAAGAAAAATGCAGTCTTCCTTTGTGTGTTTTCTTGAAAGCACGCACCTGGTTCAACTGTATTTAAACAATAACAACAACAACCCACAGCCTTAGAGAAAGGAATTTTCTATATATAGGACCAAATGCACAAGTCAAGAAAAAGTTTGTGTACACACATAATGTGCTCACTGGAGCTATTAGAGTAGATACTTAATGCTGAAAATCGAAGCACTGCAATTGTGACATATACATACATACATACATACATACATACATACATACATACATACATATATATATATATATATATGCTTTGTTCAGGTATTTTCCCACGTCATTATAGTTGTGCTTTTAAAGTTGTAGCAACGTTTTGACTTTGGTGGATCAGGCCTGTGATTTTGCTTTTGTGGAAGCCATTGGCTGTCAATACTTCAGTCAGGGTGCATAGTTCAGTCTTTATGTGTGTCTTGTCTGCCAGGCGTTTGGTTCTGGCGATTAGTGTTTTGGCCACGGAGTTTATCTGTGCTGGGTGGTGGTGGGATTGGGCGTTGAGGAAGCTGTTGGTGTGTGTTTTCTTTTGGTATATGGTGTGTCCCAGTGTGCCATCTGTTTTTTTGTAGATTAGTACATCTAGGAATGGTCGTTGTTTGTTTGTTTCCGTTTCCATGGTGAACTTGATTTTGGGGTGTGTGCTGTTTAGGTGTGTTAGGAAATTGTTTAGTTTTTCTTTTCTATGGGGCCAAATAACAAGTCTGACTCACAGATGAACACAATATAGAAATCTGATGATGGCAGATGAGATTCTGCTGAAACGTTGCTACAACCTTAAAAGCACAACTATAATGACGTGGGAATATACCCAAACAAAGCTGAATACTATACATGTAAGTACCCGCGGAAACTTAAGAAAACAAATATACATATATATATATATATATATATATATATATATATATATATACAGAAGCCTGATGATGGCAGATGAGATTCTGTTGAAATGTTGCTACAACTTTAAAAGCATTACAATGACGTGGGATAATACCCGAAGGAAGCTGAACAGCGTATGTATAGATAGATAGATAGATAGATAGATAGATAGATAGATAGATAGATAGATAGATAGATAGATAGATATGGATATGGATATGGATATAGATATAGATATAGATATAGATAGATATATGTGTGTGTGTGTGTATGTATGTATGTATGTATGTATGTTTGTATGACACACACACACATACACAAACTTCATTGGGTGTTCCTTCCATATTTCAGTTTTTGTGAGTTGCTAGGCTAACACCCACTTCTTTTCCCCATCTGCATTTTGGACCAGTGCAACTGAGAACATCCCTTGAATCAAAAAATCTTGTGCTTTTATACTTGGAAGTAAAACCACTCTTCTTTCTTTCAACAGAATTGGCCTCCTAGTTCATATATCTCTGTTGTTCCTCTCACGACACTCAGCTTGTTTTTCAAAGTTAAAAGTCTTTTGGAGGAAGAACCTTGAGTTGTGGGAGATCTCACCCCATCTTCCTTCAGCCTTTTGTTTCTGTGGTTGACTTAATTACAGCCCAACAGCCCCTCATTATGTCAACAAGTTGTGAAGTCCTCCTGGCTCAAATCTCCTATCGTGCCATCTTTCTTCCTTGGAGGTGTTTTGGGGAAAATGTCACCGTGAAAATCCATCTCTCTCTCTCTTTCTCTCTCTCTCTCTCTGTTTTCTTTCCTTACGTTGAGAAAACAAAACGCAGCTGTTGCAAAGTTGCTTGAAAGAGCAAATGGGTCCTCCTGTCTCAGGTCAGCATTTGCAAGCATGGGAGATTTTGTGTGAAGACAATGGGGGAGAGTCCCCCTCTTCTCTCCCCCCCTCTCCTGACCCCCACATCTGGACTCCCAGCTGTATTTCTAATATACAGAATACATCTTTTTCGAAGAAGAAGGAGGAGGAGGAGGAGATAAGGAGCACACCTTCTGGATGGCAAGGTGGCCCTTAAAGATGCAAAAGTCATTTTCTTGGGCTTAAAGAAATGCATATTGATGACTTGGCTCAAATTGGAGAGAAAGAGTCAGATGCCTTTTAAAAACATAAACTTATCCAAATGGTCAGTGGTTGTTGTTTTTTTCAGAAATGTGGAGAAAACTGATGTTTGTTTTTTTTTAAAAATAACCCTTGCCTTTAGATTAGCAGGTTTTTTAAAATTGGTTTATTTTTCACACCCACGTTTTATCTGGACTTGTTCAAGGTTTGTTTTGAGTCAGGCGCAGATAAATTTCAACTCTTGCTGCCACCTCATACCAAAACATATCCAAGATGCCTCCTCCCTCTTCCTTTCTTTGCCCGGGTTTCAACATCACCTCATCAAACTGAAATTTGATAACGTCCTAGTTAATAAGACCATGTTTTGCTATGAAACTGGCCCATTTGTGCAAAAGAAGCTAATGCATACTCTGCTTTGAACCTAAAACAGATTTTGATACAACCCACAAACTTAAATCTATCCCATCGGCTAAATAGATTGAGCCACCAAGGCAGATGGTTAAATCCAGTGATGTTTCAGACTTGAGTTCCATAGATTGATTTTGAGCACATCTTGCTTTGATTCCATAAAAAGTGCTACGATCCAGAATTATGGATTGTTCTCCAGATCTGTTTTCCAAAATCCAAAACTGTTCTGCAAGCCATCACCATTGCCATTGAATAAGATCTACAGCAAGTTGACCTATACTACTAATGACTCCACAGTTATATCCAGGTTGTTTTCTTGGCAATGTTATGGAACTGTTTTTTTCCCCTACTGTTTTATTCTCACACTATTTTTGGAGGAAACATATTTGTATTCATGGTTACCTGTATTGAAATGATTTTTCTGATTTTTTTTTAAACTTTACTAATCCAAGCTACAATCCTAGGATTTCCTAGTGGTCTCCTGTTTAATCTTTCCAGGTACACCTAAGGTCAGCTAGGTGCTGCCACCTGCTGGGTTAATATTGCTATACCATACCCTTATCTACAATTTACAGGACAGAAGTGAGATCGAAAGAAGCAGATAACTTGTGGGATTCATTGAGTTGTCCTGGAATCTGGCCAAGAAAAAAACAGAAAAAAATACTCTTTAGATATTGTGAAATTCTATTTCCCAACAGTCCTACTCAAATAGATGGGTGTCACATGTTACCCAACATTGTACACAAAGCAATTGCTTCCCAAACCTTGAAATAAATGATGCCATGTTAGATAGCGTATTGATACTTCTGGGGGCATAAATTGACATAACTTAAGGGTTACACAACTCTTTTCTTATAGATCTAGTCTGATTTTTTGTACTAGAATTTTAATTTCTGTGAATCCCATTGCAAAACAATGCCATCCATAATGCTTCAAGTGATGTACAGGTTTCAATTTAGCAATCAAATAGAAGTTGCAGTTCTCTGAAGCATCAAAGTGGCAGTTTTGATGCATCAAAATGGTTATTTTTATACTGTACTAATCTTAGAGAAAATGCACACGTACATGTAGATACAGAATGCAGAATAAGAGAGTTGGAAGAGACCTTGGAGCTAATCCAATGTCCCATTTGAGGAGAAGACCCTATACTGGATACGTGACCATCTGATCACTCTGACAGTGTGATCATTGTGATTAATTAAATTTTGATCATTGTGAGGAATTAAATTTAAGAGCTTAGAAAAGCCACTGGTTCATCTGGAAGCAGAATGCAATGTACCATGGGCAACACCAGGGGTGGCATTCAGCAGGTTCTGACCAGTTCTGGAGAAGCGATAGCAGAAATTTTGAGTAGTTCGGACAATCAGCAAATGCCACCTCGGACTGGCCCCGCCAACCCCATCTCTTCTCTGCCTCCCATCGAGTCCCAGCTGATCGGCTGGGTCTCCTTCGGTTGCCCTGCACAGGAGAACGGAGCTGGAAAGCAGGTTAGTGGGGTGGGGAGGGAAGGGGGATTTTGCAATAACTTTCCCCTGCCACACCCACCAAGCCAAGCCACGCCCACCAAGCCACGCCCACAGAACTGGTAGTAAAATATTTTGAATCCCACCACTGGGCAACACACAACTATAATAAAGGCAAGACCTAGTGATTTATATTCCCACCTTTTCCCCAAGGGGAAATCCATGAGAAGTACATAGTTCCTTCTAGCTTTCCAGGTTATTTCTTCAACAATCCTTATGGGAATATTAAGTGAGGGGAAAAGATTGGGCCAAATGTCTAAATAAACATACATATTCGATGTACTTTTAAACACAGGTCTATTTCAATCATTTTGTATCACCGCAAGAAACACGAAACACATTATCTAACAAACGTTGGGCCAGTTATTACTTTAACTTCAGTTCCTTGTTTAAAGGAGGTGGAGGAAATCAGTCAACTTCTTGGCATTTCCCTCCATGAAAACAAACAAATGAAAATGTTGATATGCCCTTATAAACAATATGTATTGAATGAAATCCAGCCTGCACATACCAAATTTATTAGGCATTCCTAACACAGAGGCTACCAGTTCAATTACAAACAAGATTGAATTGTATTGTTTGTGCAAACTCTACTACAACCTATTGGAAAAAGCAATTGAATGCTTATGATGTTTAGGATTAACTTAGTATGGAGATTTCTTTTTATATCTGTCTTTTTTTTATTAATAAAATAAATAGCCTGCCTATAAGGGTATCATAGATCCAAACTGTATTCCCATAGGAGCCTGTCAGATTGAATTTTGTTTTCAGCAAGTAATACATGAAATTGAATCAAACTGTAAATATTCAATGGTAAAACTAGGACTTTAGTCTAATGAAGAGAAGGACCAGGGGAGATAGGATAGCAGTCTTCCAATATTTGAGGGGCTGCCACAGAGAGGAAGGGGGTCATGCTATTTTCCAAAGCACTTGAAGGCCAGACAAGGAATAATAGATGGAAACTAAACAAGGAGAGATTCAACCTGGAAATAAGGAGAAATTTTTTGACTGTGAGAACAATCAACCTATGGAACAGAAGTTGCCTTCAGAAGTTGTGGGACCTTTATCACTGGAGGCTTTCAAGAAGAGACTGGACTTGCATCTGCCAGAAATGGCGTAGGGTCTCCTGCTTGGGTGGGGGGTTGGACTAGATTACCTACAAGGTCCCTTCCAACTCTGTTAATCTGTAATCTGAATACATAGAGTCAGTTTTTTTTTTAAAGTTTGGAGCACCTGGACAGTCTTTGGGATTTCAAAAGTCTTGGGAAAACATGCCTAAACCTAACCCCACAACATTTTGATTATTTCTAAGGCAGTGTGGAATTGTCACGAATTGAAATGGTGTTGCTAAAACATATTGTTCTCTAGCTATGTTAGACTATCTAGTGAGCTAACAGCTACCTAGATAGTATGGGCTTTGGCCATGCTGAGTGGCTGATTATGCAAACTAAAATCCAATACTTTTCAGGTGGTTTCAGATTGAGAAAAATTGCTTGGTAAATATTCATGTGCGCTGTAAATATTCATTGTTTCATCAACTAAGGTCACTAAGTTGGTATCTGGTATCATGTCCCCAATGTTTTCTGGAGTTCTAAGTTGTAATCTTGACTCTATTGTGTGAACTCCATCCATGAAAACATATTTTGGATTAGCAAGTCATTTTTAAAAATGCTAAAATCCTTACATTGGAAAAAATGAGCACTGTGGTGGTTGAAAGTGGCTTTTTCTATAATAAGAGTTGAAAGGAACTTAGAGGTCTTCTAGTCCAACTCCCTGCTCAAGCAGGAAACCCTGTAGCATGGTGGACAAACGTCTCTACAATCTCCTTCAAAGTGGGACAAAGAGAAGGTCAGTTCTTAAAGTTAGCCATTGTGGCACATCCCTGCCTTGATCTAACACTCTTATCCAGGAACTCTGAGCTCTTCTTTTTGGCTTGTGGTCATTTCAGAATGTTACACTGAACTAGGAAATGGCTCGATGGTTCTTTCCAACAATTGGTTGATGTTGTTGTTGTTAGTTGCAAAGTTGTGTCTGACCCATTGCGATCCCATGTTTCTCCAGGCCTTCCTATCCTATACCATCCTCCAGAGTCCATTTAAGCTCACACCTTCAGCTTCAGTGACTCCATCCAGCCACCTCATTCTCTGCCATTCCCTTCTTCTTCTATTGCCCTCAATCTTTCCAAACATTAGGCTCTTCTCCAGTGAGTCCTTCCTTCTCATTAGGTGACCAGACTATTTGAGTTTCATCTTCAGGATCTGGCCTTCTAAAGAGCAATCAGCATTCAACAATTAGATTCTATGAATATAACATGGAGACAAAAACAGTGGTTGAAAGATAAATCTGGCGAGATTAGCAAAGCATCCCAACGTATGGAAATAACAGAATAACAGCATAACAGAATTTGAAGGGACCTTGAAGGTCTTCAACCTCTTGCCCAAACAGGAAACCTTACACCATTTCAGACAAATGGTTGTCCAAAACCTCCAATGTTGGAGCATTCATAACTTCTGGACACAAGTTGTTCTCACTGTCAGGAAATTTCTCCTTAGTTCTAGGTTGTTTCTCTCATTGATTAGTTTCCATCCATTGCTTCTTGTCCTGCCTTCAGGTTCTTTGGAGAAAAGGTTGACTCCCTCTTTTTTTGTGGCAGCCTCTTAGATATTAGAAAACTGCTATTGTGTCACCTCTACTCCTTCTTTTCTCTAGATTAGCCATACCCAATTTCTGCAACCGTTCTTCACAGTTGGATTCATGGTTCATGGAAGAAAGTGCACATCCAAACACCCTTCCACCCTTCTCAAATGTTTCCTGTCTTTTTCAGTTGAACTTTATGGTTAAAAAAGGTTCAGGAATGGCTTTGGTTGACTGACCTATTAAGTCAAAGCCAAGGTCCTGTTTGCTAGTGATTTCAGTAGAGTTCAGGGATGACCTTCCTTTTGAAAATGCCGCACCTGACTATTTTGTCAGGGCAATTCCAAAGAAGTGTTTTCATTTCCTCCACTTGGTCTCTCTTGAAAGATAACTAGACATTCAGGTAACCACTTAAATGGAACTCTTGGTGTCAGGTTACCAACTTTTCTCTTTGTTTAATGTCCCGAGGGCAAAGAGCAACTGTTAATGACATACTCACCGGAAAGAAGGTTAAGTCAGTTGACACTTCCACACTTAACTTTATCCTGATTCAATATGCTAAAGCCAGTTAAATTTTTTCAGTTGCAAAGGCTTGTGATCTAATCAAGTTGAGTTATTTCAGGATTTAAAAAGGACAAATTGTTTTGAGCATTTATACCCTCCAAGCTGAATATTAGACCCTCCAATCTGGATATTTCCAACAATCTTCATCTTTGGAGACATAGCAGTCCATCACTCTTTCCCCAAGCCAAGCCTTGGATTGAGATTCCATGAAACAAACTAGAATTTCTCTCTGGTGGTATTTTTAAATCTTATAAAAGAGGAATCTTTTAAAAGGCAAGAATAACAATCCTGCTGACTGCTTAAATTTTGTCCCCAGTGAATGGAAACGGCACAATGGCATGGCTATAGAAAAGACAGAAGAAGATTTAACCCATATCAAAGGAAGCAAAGGTTTCAAATCATAGCTACAAATCTACTTTTATTCCTCATGGATCACATTCACATTTTTAAAGGTGATTGATCAATAAATCTAGCCAGTAGAAATTAGCCTTTGTCTAAAACCCCAAATTCAACAAAGTCCAAAGGTTTGCATGAGGAGGATTCAACTTTTATTGGTTGCCACTTATGTCCTGAACCATGGATAAATCTTCTAAAGGTAAAGGTGTTCCCTGCCAGATATATCCGACTCTAGGGCACGATGCTCATCTCCATGTCTTGGCTGAGGGAGCCAGCATTGTCCAAAGATATCTTCCATGGTCATGTGGCCAGCATGACTGCTTGCCAAAGGTGCATGGAACACTGTTATTACTTTTCCACCAAAGTGGTGTCTATTTAGCTGCTCAAATTTGCATGGACATGTGTTGCAACACCCAGAAAAATACGGCATACTTCACTTAATCCTTCAATAAAGATTGAAGGCAAACGAGTTCCAGACAGAAGAAGAACATCATGGATTCAAAATAGAAGGAGGAGGAGGAGGAGGAGACATAATAATTTGTATGCTTTAGAAGAGATGGGCAGAAGCTGAGGCAAGGACAGGAGCTTACCCTTTGGTGTGGCACTCAGGTCTCGAACCAGTGCTATCAGCTTTAAACTCAGTACATTAACTGCTGTGCCATCATGTCCCTTAAATCTTTAGGGAGTCCTAAATGCATTGGTCTCACACCTAGGTAGCCTAGAAGAGATGAATAATCTAACTCCCAGAAGCACTCCAATAATCTGATCTGACAGATTTTCTCGTGACCGCAGAGAAGATATCACATTAATAGAACAACATGCTCTGTCCATGAAGAATGCAACACAGACACCTGGCCTATTTTACCACTGTGTTTAGACAATGTTTGCAGCTCCTTTTCTTTTTAACATCTAAATGGATGCTTTGGATATAGGCATACATTCTGGGTCTTTTAAGTTTTTTTTTTTAATTAATTGGAAATATAAGAGCAACCATATTCTGGATAATAATTCAGAGCATACGGTCAAAAATATTGTTTTCTGTGCCTCATGGGCTTTCAATGTCTCATTTTAAATAGAATTTAAATAAAGTGCGAAAAGGGATGGTTTTACAGCATATAAGCGAACTAAAGTGGTCCTATTCTTTTTTTCTTGACGTTGTTAAATGGTGATTTTAAAAACATTTTATACCACCTTGGTCTCTTGGATGTTTTTCATCAGGAAATGGGAAGGAAAGAAAAAAAAACCCTCAACTTTCCTGTATTTTAAACTTTGCTCACTGCTAAATTAACTTTCTAAGATTCTTGTTTTTAGATACATTATATAAGAATCCCATTCATCTAAAATGCCTGGAAGCTAAATGCGGCTGAAATTATTCTGATTTCTTTGTAGACTTTTATCCTGACACTTTCCCAGAGATATCATAATAACGTATGATACCCTGTTTCCCCAAAAATACAACCTACCCTGAAAGTAAGTCCTAGCTTGATTTTTTTTACACATGTGCCCAATATAAGCCCTACCTCCAAAATAAGCCCTAATTAAGATCCCACCCACTTCAGAGTGGATGGGTAAAAATTAAGCTAATGTGGGGATGGTAAGGGGTGGAACTGCCCCACTACTTACCTTCGGACAGTTGTAGCCAGGCCTTGCACACCCCTACACCTGCCTTGCCAGCCCATTTTTTCTGCAGCTGGCAAGGCTGATAAGGCTATCTTGAAGGCCTTTGTAGCTGATAACAAAGCTCTGGATCGATCCAAAGCTCTGAGGCCTTCAGGACAGCATTGCTGGCTGCAGAAGAAGAAGGCCTCTGGCAGCGAAAAGGAGACCTGGGGTGACGCGTGCAAGTGAGGTTAGTCAGTGGATGACATCCCCTGAAAATAAGAACTGGTGCCTTTTTTAGTGGCCAAAAAATATAAGACAGGGTCTTATTTTGGGGGAAAAATGGGTAGTTTTTTGAAAAGGTATATATGTCTCTCAAATCTCTCCCAATTTATTTCACTGAATGTTTCCCAGTGTTATCCATTGAATGTTGATTTGCAAAGCAGCTTTTTCTGAGGTTCTTTTTTTATAGGTCTTTTTTTATAAAATTAATAACCACAAAAGTTTCTGCTTCCTTTTGTTTCCCTCAAATAAAAGAGAAACTATCTACTTTCTTCCAACTTCTCCCCAGTCTAAATTTTTAGGGCTGCCACATTAGCAGCTACATGCCAGTGGCCAGTCCATTGCATTTAAAAAAAAAAAAATTAAAATGTAGCTTCATAACCTTATTTCTGAATGTGTGGCTTGTCTCACAATATTCAAGTCCCTCCCTTTCTGCTTCATATTTTTGTTCTCGCGACTTATGATTTATAATTAAAAGGGAGGCAACCCCAAAATGCAGCAGGTTAATGAAAAGATTTGCAATTGTGTCCAAGTGAAATAAAATCACAGTGCTGTAGAAAATAAATGTTTGCCAATATTCCTGGTTTTCTTTTCTTTTTTTTTTAAAAAAAATAACTGTCCAATATTCACATAGAAAAGAGACACTCTGAATTTAAGTCACAAAACAACACTGAGGAGAATAATGGCAACCTTCTCAAAGTGACAGAGAAGATCTTTACCTATACTTATTTTGGGATCTACCATAAGTTGGGCAGCTGCTACCAGTTCTCCCTAGTTCAGGCGAACCAGTATATAACTGGTGGTTAATTTTATGGCCGGTTCAATGAACTCGCAAATCCCAACCCTGGCTGACCCTGCCCACCCCTCCCAGGAATCCCCAGGTGGCCCGTTTTGGACCTCAGGTAAGTACAGGGCTTGCATGGAGGCTTGGGAAAAGTGAAAAATAGTCCTCCCAGAGGCTCTGGAAGGCCAGAAATGCACCCATTTCCGACCTCCAGAGGGCCTACGGAGCCCGGGGAGGCCATTTTCGCCCTCCTGGAGGATCGAGGAAAGCCTCCGGAGTCTGGGGAAGGCAAAAACGCCTCTCCACTATGGTGCAGGAGGCCAACTAGGCCATGCCCACCGTGTCCCCACCCACCCAGCAACCTTGCAGAGAACCGGTTGCTAAAATTTTTGAAGCCCACTCCTGACCATAACTATGTATCTATGTTTGGGTATTATCTGTACAGCACACTTTTCCTGGTGTTGGTGCTTAAGACAGCTTCTTCTGATGTGGTTCTTCCATGATTTTCATCTTGATGAGGTCCAGATCACAACCTCACAGAAATTATCATTAAGATCCCTCTCCATCTGCAATGTTGAATGTTGACAGATGAGGAATGGGGCAGAATTACGCGTCTTTCTTTCACTATTCAATCGGCTACAGGTTCATAGATTTCATGGGAGCAACTTAGAATGGTTTTCTTTTGCTTCTCCTATAACATTAAAACATTGCAGTGTTGTTTTAAACAGACGTGAGGGTACAAAGGTGGCTTTAGTCTCCCTTCTGTTAGCAAAGCCAGAATTACTAATGTGTAAGTACTTCACTGTTGGAGTAAACCGCTGGTCTTTGAGAGAATAGCTATAAACTCCGCTTGACGCATGATGTGAAACATATAAACCCTTTCCCTGCAAAGGTCTGAAATGACTGCTCAGCGGGAAGTAAACTACTCGTGGTTTTCATCTAAGTGGCTTTTAAGCTGAAGCTCAGCATGGATTGGGGTATATCAAACCATACCATGCTTTTAGATTTTTTCTTTAAAAAAAAATACTTTTTTGGTGGGAAGACATTCCCAGGAAACATGCAGCTGCAACTTTTGACATATTTAGCCACAAGAAAACTGTCTCCAAGCCCGAGAAATGATCAGCTGTGTTGTAATGGCTACACACTGAGCAGGTGTGCTTAGTTTGGTAAAATACAGGTATTCCTTGACTTAACCATTTGAAGTTACGGTGATCTTGAAAAAAGGGACTTATGATCGGTCCTCGCACTTAGGACCACCTCAGCATTCCCCAGAGTCACATGAGCAAACTTCACACACTGATATATGATGTGAGTGACATGTGATGGCCATGAGGCCAGTTCCAACAAGCCAAGTCAATGGGTGAAGCTGGATTACCTCCTAATATACATAATAGATCCCTCTTAAGATATATATATTAGATTCCTCTGAAGACATGTAATTGATCCTACCTTAGACACGTAATAGATCCCTCCTAATATACATAATAAATCCCTCCTGAGAAACATAACAGATCCTCCTGAGATACATAACTGATCCCTCCTAAGATACATAATTGATCCCTCCTGAGATACATAATATCTCTTTCTTAAGATATGTCATAGATCCCTCCAAAGATACATAATAGATCCCCGCTGAGCTACATAATAAATCCCTCCTGAGATATATAATAAATCCCTCATCAGATGTAATAAATCCCTCATAAGAAATGTAATAGATCCCTCCTTAAATACTTAATAGATCCCTCCTAAGATACTTAAGCTGTGCCCAACTGCTCAGCTAAAGTGATTGGTAGGGTACTTGCATTCCTTAGCATGCCTTTCTCGGTTTTTTAGTGTAACATAAGTAACAGCGCTTACAAATTGTATTAAAGGGGTCCTTGACTTATGACCACAATGGAGCCCAAAATTTCTGGTGCCAAGTGAGATTGTGGTTCAGTGAGTTTTGCCTGACTTTTCCTGCCAAGGTTCTGAAGTGAATCTCTGCAGTTGCTAAGTTACTACCATGGTTGTTAAGGGAATTTGGCTTCCCCATTGACTTTCCTTCTCAGAAGGTCACAAAAAGAGGTTTGCAGGACCATGGGACACTGCAACCATCGTAAATATGAGACGCTTGTCATATATATGAGTTTTGCCCACGTGACCATGGGGAGGCTGCAATGGTTGTAAGTGTGAAAAATGGTCATATGTCACATTTTTCAGTATGTTGTAACTTTGAATGACCACTAAATGAACTGTTTTAAGTCAAGACTACTTATAGCTGGTTTTCCTTTTACATTCATATATAGTTCCCTATACGTACCTTCCTCTAGCCAAGTCCCATTTGTAGACCAAGCTTATATTTCATTTTCATGACGATCAGCTGAAATAGGCAAAAAACATCTTGGCTAAAACCCAGGATATAAATGTTCAATCCTTTGATCCCATTTTTTGGAGGGGGAGGAGTGATTTATTAGTTTTTAATCAGTGCAAAGCATGTTAGAAGTTCATACTATTTTGTAACACAGAGAGAGCCAGAAAATTGTACTTTTCTTGTTTGGAAGATTGCTACTAATCATTAGCAGCCCGATTTTAGGAAGCTTGAAGCACAAGGAAATAAACTCATAGATGACCAATCTCATTTGCAAGAGTAATATGACTTCACTAAACTTTTTTCCACTTGACGTTCTCCAGATGTTCCAGACCACCATAATTCCAGCTAGTATAGAAGTGAAAATATTGGACACACCATGTTGGAGAAAGCAATTTTAGCCCAAAGATTATTTAACTTTCTGAATCATCCAGATCCAATCTCAATCAATTAAAATAGATCTGGATAGGATCTTGAAGATTTTCTTGTCCAACCCCTTGCTTTAGCAAGAGACCCTATACCATTTCAGACCAATGGTTATCCACCCACAATTTCTGGAGGCAAGTTGTTCCACTGATTAATTGTTCCCTCACTACTGAAATTTTCTCCTTACTTTTAGGTTGCTTCTCTCCCTGATTATTTCCTATTAATTGTTTCTTGTCCTGCCCTCAAGTGCTTTGGAGAATAGGTTGACCTCCTTTTCTTTGTGGCAGCCCATCAAATCCTGGAACACTGGTATCATGTCACCTCTAATCCTTCTTTTCTCTTGACTGGTCAAACCCAAATCCTGCAACCATTCTTCATATATTTTAGTCTTCGGGCCCTTAATCATCTTAGTTGCTCTTCTCTGCCTTACCCCCTTCACCCCAAAACCTGCATTCAACAATACTCCATTCTGAAAATAATTTATGGGGCAATAATTGTTACCATAGAGATAACATTTGATGAAAAGGACCAAAAATATAGGGCATGATAAACTCTATGCTTGGATGAGACACTTGACTTCAACGCTTGTGTTCAAACAAGGCATGCATGCCAGGAATTTTATTTTATTTTATTTTAAACAAAAGACAAAATTAAAACGTACCACAATCGAGTCATAACTGACAAGCTATTGTGCACAGGCTGTTAACATAATGTTCCATATATTTATTGTTTGTCATTTTTCTGGCTGCATTGAGAGGCTCATTGAGTTGTAAATCACGCTCTTTAAAAAAAAAAAGCCTCTGGAAATGGAAGCTGTTTTGGGGAGAAAAGAAGAAAAAAAAAAGGGAAAGGAAAAAAATCTGTGACACAGAATCACTATGTAGGGGTTTCTGTTGTGCTACAGACCATAACTATCACATCAAAGATGACACTTGAGAGTTGGCATAATTACAGGTGTTGACTCATGACCTAAGAAGAGAAAAAAAGAGTTGTTGTTTTTTTAAATCTAGCTTGTTACTGCTTTTAAAACTTAAAGCCTCTTTGTTGGGAAATGGTTTATCACAATCTAATATATCTACCTCCTGTTTACTGGCCAGGAAAAGTATAATCTGTTCTCAGATTCAGCCCATCTGTGGCTTATTCAATTATTGTTTAATTTTCTCCCCTTTTCAACCAATTAATTAATCTCTTCCAGAGAAAAATAATGGCAAGTTAGAGAGAAAAATAAAACTTTCTGGAAACAGCTTTTAAGGGTTATCAGAAGAACAAAAACTTCTCGTGACTCAACATATTTTACAAACAATTGTCCTCCAATTAGGTTTTGAAGATTTCATACTTCATG
Organism: Laticauda colubrina; assembly: GCA_015471245.1. NCBI lineage: Eukaryota > Metazoa > Chordata > Lepidosauria > Squamata > Elapidae > Laticauda > Laticauda colubrina. The sequence continues at coordinate 5,415,899 of BLBF01000045.1, read as the reverse complement.
GAATGGGCATTCAGGAGTTTTTTCTTGGTTCCTTATTACTCTCCCAATCAAAGCAGCTTTTAAAAAGTAGGGAAATTCTGCAATCAGGTCTACATTCCACTACACAGAAATAAAGCCCTCAATCAGCCAAAATTTGAATTTATAAATAACCCATCATAATATTAGGCAAAGAGGGAATATTTAGATCAGAGAAAGATGTTGGGATGATAGAGACATGTGGTGAATTCACGAATTTTTTTAGCACATTCTTTTTGTGTGTGTGACAAATTATTTGTGTTTGTTTGCCTTTGTGGTATGGGTATGGGGAATGTGGAGGTGTTACTCTGAGTTGTCCTTCAATTCTGTGTTGCTTTTCTAGTTTAGTGACCTTTCTTTATCTTACATATACATGTTGACTATTTCTGAAATATGCAGCATCTGGCTAATATAATCTTCAATGGAATGATCACACCCTGATCAAATAAAACAATTTTGCAAATATCTCAGAGAATTAATTTTAAAAGCAGCCTCTCTGAGTAAACAAAAGATGTTCAGCTGAGGGAACACCTCCAGCTCAGTTCTCTCCTACGCCACCCTCCCTCCTTAAAATTAGAAGTTCATATTTCATACACAATTCTTTTTACGCAAATCTATTTTCTACCAAGTATGCTTTTTCATCGTTTTCAATGAATTGATGAAATCCAATCAGGCGGTCACCTGTGCTTTACTTTTCTTTCCCAGGCTACTGAGAAACGGTTATAAAAGATCTAAAGGTGAATATTCAGTTGAGATATAATCCCACCATCAGCTTAAGTGCAATCAATACTAACTTTTCATTCCCCCCCCTTTTTTTTTTTACAATTAGTAAATAAAACTATAGATGGGGTTAGAAGCATGCCTTATCATTTGTTCTGGCTTGAAAAATACCTTTTCAACCCTTGTTGTCTTGCTTTAATGATAGACAAGCCCTGGAGCAGGTGCTAAAAATGATTGGGGATACAGACATACTCATATACCAAAAATGTGTTTTGTGTGTGTGTGTGTAGGTGGGTAGATAGATGATAGACAGACAGATTAAGTTGATAGACAGTCAGACAGACAAATAGATGAAAAATAAATGATAGATGATGGGTAAGATTGGAAGAAATTGCCTTCTGGGTTCAGTTCCAAGTGGGGAAAAAGATGCTGGATTCATGGAAGTTGCTTGGAAAGAAGGTTTAATGCTGGATAGGATCACATGCCTGGGAGCTGCAGGAGAAAAAAAAGGGCAGAGATGCTGAGAGTCCCTGGGTTTTATGCCCTCTGTTGGGATTTAAATTTGAGCTTGTATTCTGATTGGTTGTCAGACTCCCATGGGACCACGCAGGGGCAACTCTGTAAGCTGTCCTGAGGCCCAGGCTTGGTTGAGCCTTGCTAGATGATGATGTAATGGAAGGGCTTTGGGCAATTCCTATCATGGCTCTACCTGGAGGAGGTAGATCTTTGTTATATAAAATAGACTGGCCCAGGCCTTAATGGCCCATTAGCAAAAGTGGGAGAGGGCTGAGCTTCTGCCTTTCTGAGTTTCTACTTCTCTTTTAGGGGAAATATTCTGTCTTTTTAGTATATCTTAAAATATTTCATTTTCCTAGGAGAGGGATGGGTTTTAACTTCCAACAGTAGATATAGATGATAGACGATAGATAAAATATATAGATGGATAGATAGATGGATGGATGGGTGGGTAAGTGGGTGGATAGATGGATAGATAGATGATAGATAGATAGATAGATAGATAGATAGATAGATAGATAGATAGATCTACTTTTACCTTGTGGGTGGGTTTCAAGGTTCTGGAACTCAGCCAAGTTTCAATGTCCCTTAAAAAAAAGTGACTAATGAACGTTTTTCTCACGGCCATTTCAGCAAACCCATGGTCACATGAACAAAATTTGGATACTTGGCAATTGACTCATATTTATGACAATTGCAGTTTCCGAAAGTCATCCCATGATCTCCTTTTGCAACCATCTGACAAGCAAAGTCAACGGGGGAAGTCAGATTCACTTAACAATTGTGTTGCTCACCTAACAACCACAGTGATTAATTTAAAACTATGGCAAGAAAGGTTGTAAAAATGGGGCAAAACTTATCTAACACCTGTCTCGCTTAGCAACAGAAATTTGAGGCTGAATGATAGTCATAAGTCTACCTGTACTAATGAGTTCCAGTGTTTCCCTATAGCATTTTGATCCCACAGCATTGGCGATCTCAACGCTATTATTTTGCTGCAACAAATGCAGGAGAAATAAGTTTTGGCTTCTCCAAGGCCCGCTGGTTTCTCTTTAACCTTGACACATGTATGTTTTGCTAAACTTCACGAGAGAGCGGGGAAATCCTCAATTCTGTGGGAGAGACACTGGGCTAGACTTTGATCTGTATCCAAATTTTGCAGATGGTCTTTATCTGTATAGGAGCATCCACAGCTCTGAAAACAGGGGGGAAAAAAAGCCAGGATGTTTGAAGTTTCCGTTTTTTCCTTGGATAAGATCCCCCCACCCCATCATATTAGGTAAAAAAGAAATAAGGCTTAATCTACTTTTACCTTGTGGGTGTTTCAAGGCTCTGGAACTCAGCCAAGTTTCTTTTGCTAATAAAAACATAAGTTTGCTAGAATACTTTGGGAGGCGAAAAAAAATGACATCTTGACCCAGTTTCCTGTTTCAATATGAGATTATCTGTCAATTCTCTCTCTCTCTCCCTCTCTCTCTCTCTCTCTCTCTCTCTCTCTCTCTCTCTCTCTCTCTCCCTCCTTCAGTCCAACTGTCTATCATTCTGTCTATCTGTCTATCCTCTATCATAACCAGCCATTGGTTAAATGGAAAATAAACTTTATGAATAAATAAAATCTCTCTCTCTCTTATCTATCTATCTATCTATCTATCTATCTATCTATCTATCTATCTAT
>BLBF01000045.1:5374463-5391767 GCA_015471245.1 Laticauda colubrina | reverse complement strand
ATTCTATTCTATTCTATTCTATTCTATTCTATTCTATTCTATTCTATTCTATTCTATTCTATTCTATTCTATTCTATTCTATTCTATTCTATTCTAACTATGCCCAATTCTGCAACCGTTCTTTATATGTTTTAGCCTCCAGTCCCCTAATTATCTTGGTTGCTCTTTTTGCATTTATCCAACTGTTGTCATTCAGATTGTTGCATGTGAAATTCTATTTTTCCTCCCAAAGGAGAAAAAAGAATTCAGTGCAATTAGCTGGGTAGATGTAGAATATTTCAGGAAACTATTAACCATTCAACTAACTTTGATGGATTTGACTATGAACCAGTCAACTGAACATAGAAATAATTGAGAAATGAGTTTGGGTTTCACCTGGCATACTTGATACAAAGGTGTGTCCAGCAAACACAGCAGCTGAAGTCAGGATAAGAAGCAATGGATGGAAACTAATCAAGAAAAGAAGCAATCTCGAACTAAGGAGAAATTTCCTGATGGTGAAAATAATCAGTGGAACGACTTTCCAGTGGAAGTTGTGGATGCTCCATCACTGGAAGCTTTGAAAAAAAGATTGAACAGCCACCTGTCTGGAAGTGTATAGGGTTTCCTGCTTGAGGAGGGGATTGGTGTAGGAGACCTCCAAAGGTCCCTTCCAACTCTATCATTCTGTTTTTCAGATTGGTTTTTAAAAAATGACTCAAATTGTCATACCTGTTGAAATATTATGCCCATTTCAACATGTAATTTCAGTTCAGAGATTTCTTTCAAAGCCAGAACAAATTGTCTTTCTGAATCTCATGTGAATATTGAACTAAGTTGTCAAATTAAACCGGATGCCTCTTCATTGATTGGATGAGTGAAAGAACTTTAGCACGTGCCCCAAATCAATTAAGAAAATCAAATTCAATGTTCCAGATAAATTCACGTTACTTACCTATATTGAACCGATGATCTGAAATGAATATGATCTTCAAATCACATAGAAGCAACCTACACAAACAGACAATTTTGGCACTCCCTAAATATTTCAAACAAATAAATATCACACACACACATACATACCAATACCTATACCTATATATGTGTGTGTGTGTAATCACAGTCCAATTTAAATACATAGCAGAATAACAGTTCTTGAGAATTAACAAAATAATTAGAACTCAGAATAAAATAAGTTCCTATTATTTTATTCTGTACTATTTATAAGATTCTGTAAAGGGAATCACTTTCAGATTTATTTTACAGCACTTTGATTAAGGTTTTTGAAGCCTTCAGTATTAAATCGCTGTCCAATATTAAATATGAGTTTGTAAATCACACCATTGTTGCATGTGTAAAAAATTCAAGCTGACAAAACCCCATTTTTCCCTCTCTCTCTTTCTCTCTCGCCAGTCAATCCTTTTTTATATCTCATGATAACGACGCAGGTGAATTTTATCATTCTTTCCACCCTACTGGTAATGAACAAATTCACTGCTTATTACTTAGGACTTGATCTCTGGCAAAACACCCCTGGAACAAACAATTTGATTTGTCAACCCCTCTGCAAGAAGTCCTCAATCAGTGTCACTAATCCAAATTTTAAAAGCAAAGTGCATTTGACTGCAGGACCCCAAGACTGATTAGAGCTCCAGGTTCACTGAATTGCACGAGACAGGACAGCAATCAGATTATTAACTCCACTTGAAAATACTTGCTGGTACCTGGGGATTAGCATGCATATTTTGATATAGATCGATAAGCAATCTCCTTTTGATAAGAAATGGCTACAACATTCATTTGGCTGATCAAAGGTAGATATCAGTGTTCAGTGACAGCTGGCTATTGTTTCCTGCTTCCTCTACAGGAGAGAGTCTCTATTTAAAAAAAATAAAAGCAAGAAAAACAAAGAAAAACTCCAGCTTCTTTATACCAAAGCCAACAGAAAGTTGAGAAAAAAAATAAAATGCTTCTGGAGACCCAAACACAATTAGCAGAGAAAGAAGTTTTACTTCTTCAGAAGGTATTGCAAGCCATCGCTGTGAATGTGCCAAGAATGTACAAAGCACCAGGAAAAAAGGTTTCCATGGAACTCATCACCCTTAAAAGGATTTGTTCCAGCATTTTCTGGAGTTTACAACTGATAACAACAGGCGCGGTGGCATTGTTGGCTAAGAGGCTGAGCTTGTCGATTAGAAAGGTTGGCGGTTTGGCGGTTTGAATCCCTAGCGCCGCGTAACGGAGGGAGCTCCCATTACTTGTCCCAGCTTCTGCCAACCTAGCAGTTTGAAAGCATGTAAAAATGCAAGTAGAAAAACAGGGACCATTGGTGGGAAGGTAATAGCATTCCATACGCCTTTGGAATTTAGTCATGCCAACCACATGACCACGGAGGCATCTTTGGACAGCGCTGGCTCTTTGGCTTTGGAACAGAGATGAGCACCACCCCCTAGAGCCGGAAATGACTACACATTTGTGTGAGGGGAACCTTTACCTTTAACTGATAACAGAGGCCCAAAGGAAGTCTGGGGAAGGTGAAAAACAATGCTTCCTGAAGTTCTGGCAGGCCATGCCCACCATGGCCATGCCCGCCCAGCAACTGGACAGAGAACTGGTTGTTGGGATTTTTGAATCCTACTCCTGGTTCTTTCCAATGGTTCTTGGTTCTTTCCATGTCTTTCCAATTTTCTCATGGAGGAAATCTACGAACATTTCTTTCTGAAAATTAGGGGTGTACAAAGCTATTGGTGTTGATTTCTCATTTTTGCAAATCTCTCAATGTCACATCAACTCAGTCATCCATTTCCCCCCTCCCCATTCATTCTATAAGTTTGTTTCTTTCCTCTACCAGGTCGATTAAATAATAGTCATATCCACATTTGCCTAGACCAGGTCCCTGAAAAGGACTCGCTAGTTTATTACTCACATAATAACTGCCTTGCTCACGTAAATTACTCACGTAATAACTGCCTTGTTTTGGAACAGAACTTCTGGTCCCATTCTACATTGTAAACTGAGGATTATCTGTATTGTATTTAATTGGACTGCTGTTCATTGTCTGAATTTAAATAGATTTGTTTCCTCATAATGATCCTTTTAAGATGTCCTCTACCTCAAGATTCAGCTCATGCTCCCAGTTGAATGACAGGCTCTAGGAAGGTTTCCGATGACACTATAAGTCACCGTCAGCTGAGAAACAGAACTTCCTGATTTATTTTTAAACTCTTCTGTACACTTGGTTGGGTTAAGCAGAGCAATCCATTGTTCTCCCTCTTGCTTATTGCAATCTTGCAAAATTTTAGCAGCCCAATCCTGAACCACTTCCAAAACCAAGCTGTCAAAACATGAATATGAAGGATAAAGCATACAAAGGATGGTTGCAAGGAATTGGCCATGCCTAGTTTAATGAAAAAAAGGACCAGGGATGACATATAAAAGCAGTCTTCTGATATCTGAGGGGCTGCCAAAAAGAAGAGGGGGTCAGCCTATTTGCCAAAGCACCGGAAGGCCAGACAAGGAATAATGGATGGAAACTAATCAAGGAGAGAAGCAACCTAGAACTAAGGAGGAATTTCCTGATAGAATATATTAATCAGAGGAAATGTTTGCCTCCAGAAGTTGTGGCTGCTCCATCACTGGAGGTTTTTAAGAAGAGATTGGACAACCTTTTGTCTGAAATGCTTGAGCAGGGGTTGGATTAGAAGACTTCCAAGATTTCTTTCAACTCTGCTATTCTGTTCTGTTCTATTCTAATATGGTATATTTGGACCTTTAAAAGGCACATGCACAGTTAAGGGCTAGCTACAGGAATATAATTCAGGCACCTTGGCCAATGCTAACATTCCCCAGTCTTTCAGCTGAGGAAAATCAGAATAAAAATCTGATTAATAATTTAAGAATAATATGCCTTAGCCAACACCATCTAGTTTTGAAAGAATGAATATATAGCTTTAACACTTTGCTGGCTTAATGCCCAACAGTTGAAGCTAACTTCTGATAAATCTTTTTCTATTGTGGGACGCTGGAAAGTTGATTTTCCTCATCTGTCAAAATGAATCACTTAAGAACCTACATTCTTTGGGAAATGAGCAGTTTTACTTCCGAATACAATGTCTATTTAGCATCAGAGGGAAATGTTGTACCTTCCCACTCTCTTTTTAAGCCAAATATGTTAACTAAATGCAGACACACAGAGACGCTATCATTTGACCATTTCTTTCATACATTCTGCTTATTTAATTTACAGAGGAAAATATTTTTTTTTTAAAAAAAGAAGGAAACAGGAGGAAGAACATAAAGGAATGATGAAATTATTCACCTGGTCTACATTTCTGATTCCAGGCTTCTGAATTTGTTATCTGTTTGCAGACCCAAAGGAGCTTTTGTAAAAGGCAACTGGATTTATTTTTGTTTTCCTTGAAAATGAACTTTCATCTTTAGTTCTGGTGAATGGTGGGGATTGAACAGTTCTGACTCAATAGTGGGGATTGAGCTACCATTCAGGCAGAACTGAAGAAGCTTCTTGGATACAAAGCAAAACATTTTCAAGGGGGAAAAAAACAAGGAAGTCCAGTTGCCTTTTGGAAAAGCCTTTTGGGACAACCAAGAGCTGGATGGTTGCATATCTCCATAGATATCTTGGCAGACATGATTGATTGATTGATTGATTGATTGATTGATTGATTGATTAGGTGTCACCTTGCCAGATTTGACTCTTAGTGTCCACCTGGTTAGATTTTCTCCAGGATGATCTGAACATAACTTAGTCTTTCAGCTCTCCCAACAGTGCCCCACCATTACTATAATTGAATCTTTCCACCATGCTGCTCATCGACCTTCATTTCTCTTTCCTTCCACCATTCCCAGCCTAAAAGCCTTTTTCAGAGACTGGGAGAGGGATGGAGGGAGGGAGAGACACAGAGACAGGGAGGGAGGGAAGGAGAGAGAGAGAGAGAAATAAGTTGGTGGAATTCAAGTTGAATATATCAGGGTAAAATTTGGAGTAGACAAAGCCCCCATAAAAATGAAATTAATCCCAAGGCTATTACCTTTGTCCCCAATGTGGCAGATATTAGCTGTTTTCAGGAAACCAGAAATCCCTACAAGAGTGCTTTTAAGGTTGTTGTTTTTTTCCCCTCTTTTCAGGGAGGGAGAGAAAGGCTTAAGTTTAAACTTCAATAAAATCCAAATTTATGTGCAATCAGATTTATCACCGGCCTTCCATTATTGCTGAGACTGGCTGTTCCCCCCCCCCCCTCCCTTTTTCATGAACTGGAATAAGATATAGGCTGTTGCCTTATCAGGCATTTGGTTACTGATGGCACAGAGATCTTTCATAACTCTTGATAAATTACATTAAGTGCTTTTTCATGTCTCTGCCCCCAACACAAAACCCACCCAGATGTATTTTTACAGTGATGGTAATATGAGTATAAAATAGGGTTAAAGCATGAACCAAAAAAATGGGTTCCATAATATCATTAATATTGTATACTTATTTTTTATTAAACATTATATATTAATAAGTATTTATAATATTCAGTCATATTACTGCTAATAATAATAACTGATCCCACCCTAAAAAAATCTTGGCTGGCCTTTAGAACATCTGCACATTAGCACATTTGTCAATTACAAAATGTCACATTGCTTGCTTCTACACATTTACTACAGGTAGTTCTTGATTTACAACAGTCCATTTAGTGACTATTTAAAGTTATAATAGCATGAAAAAGTAACTTAGGAGCATTTTTCACTCTTTATATTTTAGCATTAAGATGTAAGTTATCATGATTTGTTTAACTATTATCAGACAAAACATTAGTTAAAACATTAGTGAAAATATTTGCCATGTTTTAGGCAAATCATGGTTGAAATGAAACCCCCAGGAGGGCAGAGAAGAGCAACAAAGATGGTTAGTTGGCTGGAGGATAAAACTTATGAAGAACGGTTCCAGGAATTGGGTACTGCAAGAATCTAGTCTAGAGAAAAGAAGGACTAAGGGAAAATGTGATAGCAGTGATCCAGTATTTGAGGGGCTTCCAGAAAGAAAAGGGGGTCAATTTATTCTCCAAAGCACCTGAGGGCAGGAGAAGAAACAATAGTTGGAAAGTAATCAAAGGGAGAAGCAACCTGGAATTAAGGAGAAACTTCCTAACAGTGAGAACCATTAACCAATGGAACAGAAGTTGCCTCCAGAAGTCGTGGCTGCTTCATCACTGGAGGTTTTTAAGAAGAGACTGGACAGCTACTTGTCTGAAATGCTATAGGGTCTCCTGCTTGAGCAGAAGGTTGGACTAGAAGACCTCCATGGTCCCTTCCAACTCCCTTCTATGTTCGATGACTTTACCCGGAACAACTTACATCCTGTGATGGGAGCTTTAACACCATCAAAAGCAACATCTATTTATCCCAGAGAAGGACTCAGTAGATGCATAAAAATGCCAAATTCAGTCTAAATGCTTGACCAAGTATAAAACAAACCAAATGTTAAAACGTTGTGATATTTATGTACTTCCTTAGCACATCTAAATTATATCCAAGTAACTTTACAATCCCCAAGGCAGGTCACAAATTTTGAGCATCCCTAATGTTTGGAAATTTAAAGTTGAAAAATTTGACACACCCTTCCAACAAACTATCATAATAAGCAAGGATTTGGGAGAAGGAGGAAAATATACGGTTAAAATAGGATAGGAGAGAACAGTTCCGACTCCTTTTTGAAAATGTTCTCTGATTTTTAAAAATTTTATTTTTATTCAACTCTGGAACCAGAAATTCTTATTCTTCTTCTTGATAGGGACGTCCTGCTGAAGTGTTCTCTTAAATGGCAAGAGCTTTGATAAGAAATAGAATTGCTGGATATTAAGAAGATCAAATTGTCCTAAATTTCACGGGATATAATTTCTGCTTTTAGCAAATATATTCTTAAAGAAATATTGAACAGCAACAGGCTCAACTGAGCACCTAACCATAACAACTGGCTGCCTGGTGGTTCTTGTTTTATTTGCATTTGGCCAGAAAATGAGAAGAGAAAAAAGAGACCGTAAAATCTATAGGAACAGTATAGTCTAAATTACATGTCCAGTTTCCTTTTCCATTTGTTGGTTTCAAGCTCCATGCTTTACAATAATGTATCAAGGTCCTAAGCATTCTTTTACTGCATAAATCCTTCAAAGCTTAACATGAAAAAAAAAACTCAAGTAAAGCTGGTTTCTATATTGTTTGGACATAATGCAGTGCTCAGTCTAAATCATAAGGGAATAAGGCACTTAAAATAGGGTGTCACATTTCCTGGTAATAAATAGCAGATTGATTCAACCTCCCAGTTGATCCCGCCCGTTTACTTATGTACAAGATGGAAAATATACTACTGAAGCTACCGTGATTTACTCTTAGGGAATGAGACACTCTGTATTAGCTTAAATAATTGCAGGAGTCCAGCACTGACAATTTATTTCAGCCTTAAGCCAACCCAGGCTTGGATAAAGTTGCTGTGCATACAACACTTGCATTACAGCTTCAAGAAAGCTCGCTGAAGAACCTAAACACGCAGTTTGTTTTGCCTTAGGGAAAGCATTCATTTTAGCCCAGAGAAGGTCCTAAATTGACGGGAACTGTGTTTCTCGATTGTTAAATATTCAGAAAGTTTCATTTAGGTGGGTTGAGGGACCGTGTCCTGGAATAGCCCTTCTCAACCTTTCAGCCCTGCCTATTTTATGGATTTATTTATTGCAGAGTAACAGACCTTGGAGGTCTTCTAGTCTAACCCCTATATCACTTCAGACAAATGATTGTTCAGGCTCTTCTACAAAGCCTCCAGTAAGGAAGCTCCCACAACTCCTGGGAGCAAGTTGTTCCATGGATTGGTTGTTCTCACTGTCAGGAAATTGCTCCTTAGTTCTACATTGGTTCTCTCCATGATTGTTCTCCATCCCTTGCTTCTTGTCTTGCCTTCAGGTGCTTTGGAGAATAGGTTGAACCCCTGCCCCTCTTCTTTGTGGAAGCCCCTTAGATATTGGAACATCACTATGATATCACCCTAGTCCTTGCATTTGTATTGCATTATTATCAGATGGATAATCTGATGAATCTCAGTGGTTTGGATGGTAGATAACAGAAAAATATTGAAGTATTAAATATTAATATTTAATCAATCAATTAAATATTTAAATATTAAAACAATCATAACATGATTAAAAAAACAAAAATATCAATCATAAAAAGACCCAATGGAACCAAAGTCAAAGACCAAGCTCATAAGCCCATGAAAGCACATTGAAAAGAACTCAAGATCCCATCAGGGTTTCATTTCTTTCATCTAATATTTATTGGCAGTACATGGACCCATAACATGATTAAAGAGATAGGAGAATCCATTGCTTAATGGTAGAGCCCATGATTAGCACAGAAAAAGTCACAGGTTTAATCCTCTCATACTTGGTAGGATCAGTAAAATTTGGTGTATCCCATCTGGAGGGTGAAGATTAATAGATGCCCTACTTGTTTACAGAATGGTACTACATTTATTGTCAGCTTTGAAACCTATTTAAAGAAGAGATTTAAACATAATCATTATCTTCTATCAAATTTCAAGTAAGGATTTTCTTTGCTTGGAGCTAAATCAGAAAAAAATCAGGTGTATGAAACCTCTGGTCACTAGTATACCTGATTGTCAACTTATTTCAATTTTTAAGAAAAATTTTACCCCGTTTGTCCGTGTGTGTGTGTAGGTATTCAACTTTGTTTGGGTATTTTCTCACGTCATTATAGTTGTGCTTTAAAAGTATAGTGACATGGGAAAATACCCAAACAAAGCTAAATACCATACATACATACATACATACATACATACATACATACATACATACATACAAGCTCCAGCCAAAAGGTAGTATAGACACTATTTTAAAAAAAAAATCAGTTCAATATAATTATTTGTGGATGTGCATTATAAAGATTGCCAAAGGAATCCCCAGAAGAACAGATGTTTAAGGTTTGAGTCAGGCAATCAATGGTGGGCTGGTTCTTTAATCTGCTAAATTTTTGCTTGACAACAATTTGTCATCCATCCCTGAGCATGGAGCCAAGGGGGAAAATGCAAGATACATTACAAGCATTAACGATTGCAAAAGAAGATCCTGTATATAACTGGGAGGCCATAAAATTCCAGCTGATCTTAACATCAAAGGGTTTGCAAGAGAGGGCAAACTTCTAAGAAAAAGATTAGATAATGGCCACAGAGAACAGGTGCAATTTAAGGATAGTAAATTGGGTTACAGGAAGTCAGGCAAATATTTTGCTTTCAGAAACAAAAAAGCAATAATTTGTCTTCTTTTCCCATGAAGTGGTTCCTTCTAAGGAGCACGTGACAGTTAGAGTTTGTGACAGGAAGGAAATGTTTCCATTGTGTTTTGGAAATTCAGTTCTTACTAATGTTATTATTCTTAACTATTTTCAGGAACCAGAGAGGGACCTTATGGCTTTTTGGTAGCTGATAGGAGTCCAGATCTTTATGAAGATGCTTAGCTGACGCTGAGGTTGGTGTTGAAGCGCTCTTGCTAAGGTGGTTTGCAAAATAATATCCCCATCTAATTCTTCTCCAGAATTCTGTTTCAACATCTCCTCTGATAGATCGATGTTCCTACAGTCCCTTTGGATGCAAGCTAAATTTAGACAATACTGCTGCATGGGTCCGAGAGAAATTCCTCTTTGCTCTCATAGATGCTGGAAGAGACTGTGAGGAAGAGAGAAATACAACTAGGAGGATACAGTGAGGTAAAGTAAAAATGTTCCACTGTAGCCAATGAGGCCTTGCCTGGATGAAGAAAACTGTGTCACTTCCAAGGTGTGGAATTCTTTATCGAAGCAAATTTTAAGCTACCTAACACTGGAATAGAGCTGAGCTAATAATTTGCAGTGGCTATTTTGGAAGCATTCAGACAAATCAACCACTAAGAAGCACAAGAAATAAACCTCTATACACACTATTCAAAAGAGACAACAAGGCAATGCGCAAGGACCCCCACGCCCCCTGCGCATGTGTGTGCAATTCTCCCTTGCTGCCACCCCCTTACCTTCATTGTACGTCCTAGGTGATTTTTGGCCCGTTCGAGGTCTTTTTCAGCCTCCCAGAGGCTTTAGGGAAGCCCCTGCAGCCTTTGCAGGCCGAAAAAATGAGCTCATATCATCACTTCCAGTATTTCCCGGAAATACAAGAAGTGATGAAATGGGCCTATTTTTCCAGCTTCCAAAGGCTGCAGAGGCTTACCTCAAGCCTCTGGAGGCTCAAAAAGGCCTCAAACAGGCCAAAAATCACCTAGGAGGTATGGTGAAGGAAAGGGAAAGCATTCATTTTAGCCCAGAGAAGGTCCCAAATTGACGGGAAAATCAGCTGGCAGGTGCACACATGCACAGTGAGGTAAGCTTGCCTGGGGCTTGTATGCCCACACAAATGGCTCTGCGTGCAACCTGTGGCACTCATGCCATAGGTTCACCATCATGGGGCTATAATATTGATCAGAAGTTGGGTTCTTTTTTTTTTTTTAATTTGGGAAAATGTTTTCAAACAGGACATTGTAAGGAAATGTGGAGTTATTTAATGAAGCTGAAAGTGAAAAAGGAAATGCTTCACTCAGAACACAACAAACTAGGGATTTTGTTCCCCAGAGGCCAACTACATTAAGATTGATCAGCCCTCCCTCAACAGAAGAAGAGGGATACGACACCACCTATCTCCTGTTTATGTCAATTGTTCTTTCAGCAGTTCCAAGAAGGTTCCAATTTGCAATCTGATTCAGATGACCCTGAGCACGCAGATAAACCCTCCAGTGGCCTCAACAACTCTCAGAAAGAGTGCAAATGACCAGATTATGACAAGGAATATAAATCCTTCCATCCCTCCACCGTTCAGACAGAAGCGAAGAAGCTTCAAGGGAAATGTCTTCAAAGGAAAAAAAAAATACACAAAGTTGTCTTTTTTTTTGGGGGGGGGGGGGGAGAAACCTTTTGGACAACCATGACCTAAATGACTGAGAATCTCCACAAACATTAAAAGTATTGATTCACTGCTACAAGACTTTGGAAGAGGCACAAACTGAGATGGCTTGTTAAGGAAATTGGAGAAATTTCTTGAGGACAACAAAAGAGAATCCTTAACATGCTCATTTGGGTCAACCAACAATCAATCTTCCTTAGGTTGTCCCCAGAGGTTGAAAAATATAAAAACTGAGAATGCTGAACAACACTTTAAAGCTAAAACAGAAAGTGTAGCCTGTGTGTAGATGTCTTAAAGAGTCCTCTTAATGGGAAGCTGATAGCTTAGTGAAATTTACATCTTAATCAGTTTATTTATGATGGAGGGAACTGCATTCCCCCATATTACAATAATACAGAGAACCTTCTTAGCTGGTAATTTTCATTTTTCTCTCAAGATGACAGCAGAATGTATCTCATTCAACACAAGAGTATCATTCTTTGTACAATAGGATCTCCTTATGTGCTGATTAACCCAAGAATCAAATTCATTTCCGCTGTAAACTGAGAAGCAAGGAAACATTTATTTGAAATATTTTACAGTAGCTGACATGCACAATATTTCATTCCATTCTCATTTTAAGTGGGGTTGCAAACAGGCCTGGTACGAAGCAATGTCTCTGATCAGGCTTACAACTGTAGACAAATTTGATTATATTTCTCCCCTTTGATGTTTGACTTCCTGGGCATTTTTTGCATACGAACATAGAAGTCCCTGGAAATGAGCTCTCTACCACTGGAATAAAAAGCAGCCTGAAGCAGCTTAAGAATCTGGTGCCCCCAAATCCAAAGTGTGCCAAGGCCTGAGCCCCCAGATATAACCATCATAAATGAAATAATTTACATTTTATTATTTCTGTTGTGAGTTTTGTTAGACCAGTTCACACTGCTGAATTAACACTTTCACATTTTTCATTTTCTAACAATTTCTTGGGGAGGGGGTGTCCTTCCTTCCTTCCTTCCCTCCCTCTATTTTCCTTTCTTCCTCCTTTCCTCCCTCCCTCCCTCCTTCCATCCCTCCCTCCCTTCCTTGTACAGATCTATTGATTCTTCTGTCAATTTATTCAACATTCCACGTGGCAGGAACATAGACCATGGTATTTCTTCATTAATTCATGGTTGCATTATTACAATTCATAGCTAGTTAATGGGAGATGATAACAGATAATCAAAATTGGAGGGGACCTTGTAGGTCATCTAGTCCAACCCCCTGCTCAAGCAGGAGATCCTATCCCATTTCTGACAAATGACAGTCCAGTCTCTTCTTGAAAGTCTCAAGTGATGAAGTTCCCACAACTTCCGAGGGCAAATTCTGTTCCATTGGTTGATAGTTCTCACTTTCAGAAAGTTTCTCCTTATTTTTAGGTTAAATCTCTCCTTGTTCAGTTTCCATCCATTCTTCCTTGTCTGGCCTACAGGTGGTTTAGAAAATAGCTTGACCCCTTCCTCCTCCTTGTGGCAGCCCCGCAAATATTGGAAGGCTGCTATCATGTCTCTCCTGGTCCTTCTCTTTACTAGACTAGCCAAGCCCAGTCCCTGAAACCGTTCATCATATGAAACGGAGTCCCATTTCCTTCCTTCCTTCCTTCCTTCCTTCCTTCCTTCCTTCCTTCCTTCCTTCCTTCCTTCCTTCCTTCCCTCCCTCTCTCTCCCCCCCCCCCAATCTATATCTAATATCTGGGCCTACAATTTATTTTGTGGGGAGAGAATTGAGGAAAACAATGAGTATGTGATCAAAGGGAAGAGTTCATCTATATCTAATTTCCTTTTTCCCTCTGTGGATTTTTCTTGGGGATGGGTCTTTCCTAGCAAACACCTGTTTTCATCCAGCATTGTTGTTATGTATTCTCAATGCATCCAAGAAGAGTGAAGGAGGTGGAGATGGCAATAGGTCTATCTTCTGTTATGTAGTGTGGTTTCCCAAGCACCATTTTCCCCCTTTAGATCCCTTATGGATGTGTCTCCTTTCTCCTTTTCCAATTATTTTCTTCCAATTCCCTCCATCATAAATACACTGATTAAGATGTAAATTCCACGGAGCTATCAGCTTCCCATTAAGAGGACTCTTTAAAACATCCTCCACACACAACACACACATGTACATGCTTCCCTATCATCATTAATCAACCTGAGAGATATGCAGTGAAGTTTTACTCATCAATTGTAACTATTTATGACAGTTAACAGAGTTTTATATTTGCCCCCAAACATGTGCTGATCAATCAATTATGCCAGGGTTCACCCTTATGCTAATTGTACATTTTTGTCCTTTAATGCATTTTTTTTTGCTCTTATCTCATAGGCTAATGAAAGCTAGAAAATCAATAAATATAAATTATACATGCAAAGAAGGACTGCTGTGAACATAAAGTTTCTAATTAATTGCACTTGATTAATTTATATCCTTTAATTATCTCGCTAAGCCACAAACAACATAAATATCTTTGCAATCCGGTTATTGCTATGTCAGTCATAAAAAAAAGAAAAAAAAAAAGAGCAGACACAGTAAATCTGTGAAATCTTTGCAAAGTGTATTGCCAGAAAAACTCAGTATGGAAATGCACATAAAACATAAAAGAGACTTAGTGGAGACACCTATGAATAATTTTCGTGTGACAAATCACCACTAAATATGGTAGATGGCTGTTTGACTAAGATTATAATGATATTATTAGTTTAAATGTAGCAGGCGGAGGGAGCCGTAAAATAAAATAAAATGTTTAACCCGGAGGATTACAAAAAACCAGTATGAAACATTTGGGAATGAAAACGTTTGATTTTCATGAAAATGGTGCAATGGGATAGCAAATTGCATACTGATTTTCTGATTAAATGTTTTCTCCTCCCCTCAATTTCTGGGTATTTATAAAACCTGGTTGGTGCTCTCTGAGCTTGGTTTGTCCAAGAACTCCTCACTTCAGCCCTGAGCTACAAATATTCTCTTTTATAAAACTTTGGATCAAAGATAAATGATATAATTTCTAGGATGAAATTGAATTTCATTTTGATCGAGGAATTAGCCTCCATCCCATAATTAGAAGAATGGCAGGTGGGATTCCCACATAGCTGAAACAATGAAAAATGGATGGGAAGCCGTAATGTAAATGGATCTGCAGTTAACCTAAAGAGTGCTGTTATGATTTGGAAATGACGTTTTATGCTTTAGTATTAGGTGATAGCTAGAGAATCATGATTTGTTTAGCTCGCTATTATCAGACAAACAGTAACAGAACAACAGTGTTGGAAGGGACCTTGGAGATCTTCTAGTCCAACCCCCTGCCTATACCACTTCAGTCAAATGGTTGTCCAACCTCTTCTTGAAAACTTCCAGTGTTGGAGCATCCATAAGTTCTGCAGGGAAGTCAGTTAAAGCTAAGAAATTTTTTTTTTTTTAGGCAAATCATGGTTGAAATTAAACTCCCAAGCAGGCAGAGAAGCACAATAACGATGATTAGGGAGCCAGAAGCTAAAACATATAAAGACTGGTTGCTGGAACTGGCTATGTCTAGTCTAAATGAAAAGAAGTAGTGACAGTGAGAACAATTAACCAGTGGAACGACTCACCTCCATCACTGGAGCTTTTCAAGAAGAGATTTGTCTGAAATATTTATAGGGCTTCCTACCTGAGCAGGGAAGTTGGACTACGATAGTCCTCCAAGGGACATGGTGGCTCAGTGGCTAAGACACTGAGCTTGTCGATCAGAAAAGTTGGCAGTTCAGCAGTTCGAATCCCGAGCACCATGTAACGGAGGGAGCTCCCATTACTTGTCCCAGCTTCTGCCAACCTAGCAGTTCGAAAGCATGTCAAAAAATGCAAGTAGAAAAATAGGGACTCCTTTGGTGGGAAGGGAACAGTGTTCCATGCACCTTCTGGGTTTAGCCATGCCGGCCACAGGACCATGGAGATGTCTTTGGACAGTGCGGGCTCTTTGGCTTTGTAACGGAGATGAGCAACACCCTCTAGAGCTAGAAATGACTGGCACGTATGTGCGAGGGGAACCTTTACTTTTACCTGTATTAGACCTCCAAGTTCCTTTCCAACTTGGTTGTTCTGTTATTTATTGATTTGTTTTATTTATTTCCTAAATTTATTTGCTACGCATCTCATCCCAAGGTGACTCTGGGTGGCCTACAGCATTAATAAAAATAGTGCTTAGACTGATATACCACTTTGCAGTGCCTTACAGCCCTCTCTAAGTGGTTTTACAGAGTCAGCATTTTGCCCACAACAATCTGAGTCCTCACTTCACCCACCTCGGAAGAATAGTTGAGATGAAATCATAACAATAAAAATACAAGAGTCCAATTAAAGGAATGCAAAATGATAATTAATATAAACATAGGTTGCTCGTGTTTAACAGCAGTTTACTAAGCAAACTTCAGCTTAGTACGAATCTAGAATATGATGCTTTTCCTATCACAGGTAGTTTGAGTTTGAGAGTTGAGCTATTCTGCGCAAAGCACACCTAAATTTTGCATGTAAACTATCTTCTGAAGGATATAGCCCTTTATTAAGCCAACCATCTGTCCCAGATCAGAAATTTAATCCACTCAGTCTGGCCAATTTACTGCTTGATCATCCTCATCTTCTGTCAGGCATCAACTTCAATATGTATATCTACAACTTTCATAACTGTGTATCTGTCTACAGGAAGATGCAGACAGAAACCATCTGTCACAGGCTAATGCAATTTTGTGTTTTGATTTGTTTAAAAAAAACTTTTCATCTGGGATTTGCCCTTTGCAGAGTAAACCCACTTAACCTTCTGAGAAGATTAACAGTTATTTGTTTCCATTAAATAAAAGTAACCCTGCTAATACACGTATAATAGTTCTTCAACGATGAGAAAAATATACTTTGATTAGCTTTTTTTTTTCAGATTTTTTATGGAATCTTGAAATGATAATACATAGAAGAACTTTGGGGAAGGTTGTTATTCAAAAGAATTGTGACTTTCCAATGTGAACATTGCAAAGGGAAACAGTTAATCCAGTAGAAATCATCATGGTCGTCGTCATCATCATCATCATCATCATCATCTAATAGCAATAACACTTAGACTTATATACTGCTTCACAGTGCTTTCCAGCCTTCCCTAAGCAGTTTGCAGAGTCAGCCTCTTGTCCCCAACAATCTGGGTCCTCATTTTACCCACCTCAGAAGGATGGAAAACTGAGTCAACCTGGAGCCTGGTGGGATTTGAACTGCCAAATTCAAACTCTTCAGAGTACTATACTCTTACCACTGCTCCAGCGTGGCTCATGATGGTAAGCAAATTACTTTTCTTGGCTCCTACAATTCTCCATCTTCTCCCTTTTGACCTAGAAGGTGAGAAGATGATGACTTTGGGTGGATTGCACCAGTAGTGGGATTATTTTTTTTTACAACCAGTTCTGTGGGTGTGGCTTGGTGGGAGTGGCTTGGTGGGTGTGGCAGGGGAAAGTTACTGCAAAAGACCCATTCCCTCCCAACCCCACTAACCTGCTTTCCAGCTCCGTTCTCCTATGCAGGGCAACCAAAGAAGATGCAGCCAATCATCTGGGACACAATGGGAGGCAGAGAAGAGATGGGGGCAGGGCCAGTCAGAGGCAGGATTTGCCAGTTCTCCGAACGACTCAAAATTTCCGCTACCGGTTCTCCAGAACTGATCAGAACCTGTTGAATACAGTGCTGATCTATGATAGTAGTTCTTACACTTCCAGTTGCTCTCATTAAGCGAATCCCACATGGTCATTAAGCACAAGATGATGTCCCAAAGATGCCTTTTAACTTTCAGCCGGGACCTGGATGACTGAGATGACTGAGAAGGATGGAAGGCTGAGTCAACCTTCAACCTGGTGAGATTTGATCTGCCAAATTGTAGGCAGCCGGCAGTCAGGAGAAGTAGCTTGAAGTACTGCACTCTAATCCCTGCACCACCAAGGATGATGATGATAATAACAATAATACCTATAATAACAATAATAACAATAACAACAACAAATTGTAATTGAGCAACTTTGGAAAAAGAAATTGTGTGTTATTCCAAGTGTAATTTGAGCCCTTGGAGCAGTACCAAAAGGGCTACCTCACTATTTGGAAATTCTGAATTTATCAGACTTGAATACCCTGATTCTACAAAAAAACCCACCCTACTTGGAACAAATTCCAACCCTCCCTGAACAGTTCTGAGGTCCTTGGTTAGGATGCGAGCTGTTGAGCTACCAACCAGCCCCAAAGGATGTGAATCTCACTAAATATTAAATCATCATCATCATCATCATCATCATCATCATCATCATCATCATCAT
>BLBF01000045.1:5351046-5364583 GCA_015471245.1 Laticauda colubrina | reverse complement strand
AAGAAAGAAAGAAA
The DNA here is from genome assembly GCA_015471245.1 of Laticauda colubrina. NCBI lineage: Eukaryota > Metazoa > Chordata > Lepidosauria > Squamata > Elapidae > Laticauda > Laticauda colubrina. Next base: position 5,364,569 of record BLBF01000045.1, on the reverse strand, counting down.
GAAAGAAAGAAAGAAAGAAAGAAAGAAAGAAAGTCCTGCACACCTCAGGTAGAGATAACACAAATGTTCTCACCATAAAATACAATCAAAATTGGCAACTCACTGTAACGGTTCCTTAACCTTTTTCTCTTCTAGAGTTGACACCCCCATTTCTGCTTATTTCATGGTCCTGATGGTAGATATTCTCACAACCATGTTACCACCTGGGAAAGGAAAGTGATTGTTTATTTGTTTATGCATGGCATGTTTGTTTGCAATCACTTTGATATATCTGTTTGATTTAATGATGTGAACTTCTGGGATTTGCCACAAATCGGATTCATATAAAATACAAGCAAATAGAAGAAATGTTTTCCTATTGCTTGGAAGGAGAGGGAGGTAGTGGCAGGAAAAATTATAGCTTCCAGTTCTCAAAATACCAGGAAGAGCCACAGCCCCAGAAAATATATTTCTTCCAGAATAAGCAGGGGATTGGACTAGAAGACCTCCAAGGTCCCTTCTAACTCTTCTCTTTTCTTCTCTTGCGTTTCCTTCCCTTCTGTTCCAATTGTGTTTGCTTCCCTTCAAAAGAATGCAACCACTTTGACTATCTTAATATCAGTTAAGATAAGGAGAAGCATCTCAGATCAATCTTAATCTGGTGACTTTTTTGCAGAGTCGAGAAGTTTTGGGTCTTGAATGAAATGAGATTTTCATCTCCATCTGCTGGTGTGGCAGCAGGATAAAGCATTTTTCTCTGAATGCTGTGTCAGGCTGGTGGCATTTCAAACTGTCTTGACAAAAACCCCTCCCATTATCTTCCCAGCGTTATTTCTGAGCTTTTTTAGCAAAAAAACAACAAAGTCCACCTCCTCTCTGGAGTCCTTCAAAATGGATCCCCTGAGCTCACCGCCCCATTGGAAATTCTCCCTGACTTCTGATCACTTGCCTTCCAATTCCTGACCTTCTTACTGAGATCAGGTTCAAGTGGCTGTGGTTAATGAGATAATTAATTCAAAGTCGACGCTCATGGATTGCTCTTTAGTCGCTAACGTAGCCGATGGCGTATTCATTCCATCATAGGTCATTATGCTTGTTATTCAGCCTGTAGCTTGTTCTCAAAATGGCTTTAGGAGTTGGAGTGAAGCAGGAGATGGTTTGCGATGATGACAGTGGACTTTGGAAGAGAAAGGGGTGAGGACCATCTTATCTTGAACTTTTGGTGGACATTAGAAGATTTCCTGAAAGGCAGGACCAACCATGTGTTCTAGAAGGCTAAATTCATTCAATTAAATGTTGTCTAGAGCAATTATAGTTTTGCAATTAAATCTTTATATATATATATATATATATATATATATATATATATATATATATATACACACACATACATACACACACAGTGGTACCTCGGTGCTCATTGTTAATTAGTTCCAGGAGGCACATTGAGTACCCAAAACAAATAATTTTTTCCGATAAGGAATACTGTGATAAGTCACAAGGCAGGAATACCAACAAATTCTAGTTTGTGTGTTGAGTACTAAACAAACAATGAGTACTGGGACAACAGTTTTGCATCAAAATGCATGAAGTACCAAATTCCATGAGTTTCAAAGCAGTTCAATCCCAAGGTACCACTGTATATATGAGCACCGGTTCAGATTTAGCATCAACACAACAATGAAATTGAACTACCAGACAATGGCCATCAAGAGATGGCTACCACACCATGGTCTTCCTCTCATTGGCTTGATTGTGAGTGTGTCCACACAATGTGTGCTATATGACTCAAGAAAGCAGTTGTCCCAGACAACAAATTCTAGGAGATGGAAATAATGGAGCAGAAGAGAGGTCTAAAGAATTGATCAGGTCAACGGGGAAGCCAGATTCACTTCACAATTGTTCCTAATTTAACAACTGCAGTGATTCCCTTAACAACCGTGGAAAGAAAAGTTGTAAAATGGGGCAAAACTCACTTAACAAATTCCTCACTTAGCAATGTAAATTTTGGGTTCAATTGTGGTTTTAAGTTGTGGACCATCTGTATTTTCCATTTTTCCAGATGTTCAGACTAAAATATTGCCAATGGACATCTTCCTCCTCCTCCTTTCGTTCTGTTGAGGATGCAAAATAACTTTCCTCTAGGAGCAGGAGTTACCTCCAGTTCTAGCTTGTAGCTTCCAAGGGAACTTTATGTTATTCCCTTTTTAACTGCAGCTCTCAATTTGGCGTGCAGACACACGATGAATATCAAAGTATTATCGTAATCTACATCAGGGAGCCTGTCAGGAAATTGTTGGGAAAATAAAGTGAATCAATAGCATGTCAAGAAAATCAAATGTGGAGAGGGGGAAAATGCTGAATATTCATGAACTTGGTTTCAAGGGGCTGCCAGAGATTTAGAGAAGGCAAAGCAGCTTATGAGATTGTTCAACTTTCTGGGAGACAGGATATGATTTAATGTCTTTCAGGTTCACTTTCAAAATTTCTTTTGAAAAAAGGGGGGGGGGGCATGGGAGACATTGTCATAGAGGGAGATCAGGTAGTCCCAGGGAGGTCTGCTGGGGGTTCACAGGGGTTCAGGAGAGTCCCTAGCGAAGATCCTGTACTATTCAGAGAACCCCCAAACCCCACTCCTGGCTGGCCCTGCCCATGGCCCATTTTGGATGCAGGTAAGTGCAGGGTGTGTGCAGAGGCTCAAGGAGCGTGAAAAACAGGCCTCCTGGAAGTTCAAGAAAGCTGGAAATGGCCTCATGTCTGATTTCCAGAGAGCCTCCGGAGTCCGGGGAGGCCGTTTTTGCCCTCCTGGAGGCTTGAGAAAAGCCTCCAGAGCCTGGGAGGGCAAAAATATCCCCCCACCATGGTGCAGGAGGCTGACTAGGCCACATCCACTATGGCCATGCCCACCCAGCAACCAGGCAGAGAACCCGTTGCCAAAATTTTGGAAGCCCATCCCTGGATAGTCCTCACAAAAGATCCATAATCAAGCTTACTTTTTAGTCATAGCTCATGATGGTCATTCATTGAGCCGGTCACATGACTGACCTGAATTTACTTTCACAGCAGTCATTAAGTGAATGTGGCAGATATAAAACCAGTGCCATGGTTGTAAAACGATTATTAAGATAATTAAACAAAACCATCGTTTGCAATGGCCTGGTTTTTGCCCACAACTGGAAATCACAACCAGTTTTGGGTAAAACCATCATAAAATGCAGTCATGTGACCACAGGACATTGCAGATGGCAACAAACATAGCCATATTACTCAGTAACCAAAATACAATCACATGACCAGTGAGGAACCCACTGAACTCCACTTCAGAACTGATTTGTAAGTTTTTTTTTTCAGTAGGTCGTAACTTCAAACCATCACTAAGTGACTACTTGTAAATTGGGGGTTACCTATAGTATGCTCTTGCAAGTGTTTAGTGGCTCAGGAATGTGGGGGAATGCCCTGCTTTTCATTGGGCATTCCTTTCTTCTAAAAAGTACAGTATCTCTGCTTTTCACATTTCCATTAAGCCAGGGGTCTTCAAATTTGACAGCTTTCAGATTTGCGGGCTTCAACTCCCAAAATTCCTCCTCCAGTCATGTTAGCTCAGGAATTCTGGGGGTTGAAGTCCACAAGTCTTGAACTTGCCAAGTTTGAAGACCCTTGCATTAAGCTTTCATGAAGTCACAAGAAGAGTCATCTTGGGTCCCCTCTTGGGTGATTTTTCAGACTGGGATGTAGGGGCAACCAGGGAGGCACAGAACAATAGGAAGAGGTGTCACAGGAGACAACCTGCGCTCCGGCATCTCCAACTCTCAACCAAGCTCAAAAAAACCTCCAAGAGAATTTTAGAAGAAATGTAGACACCTGACCCTTGGAGGTGAGCAATGGCACTTGGGAAGCAAATTCTAACTCCCTTTTTCCAGGTAGATCATAATCTTGAATGGTCATTAACCAGCCAGTCGTAAGTCAAGGAGTGTGCTCTTGTGTGTGTTTAGTGAACAAGTGGCTGAGGAATTAGAGAGGGGGTGGGTGGGAAATGAAAGAACTTTATTTCATTTTTTTTTATTTTGTCAAACATGTACAAGATAACAAGTATAGGTATGAACATAAACAAAGAACAAAGGGAGTAAATACAGATAGATGGGGACAGTAAGACAGGGACTGCTAGTGCGCTTATGCATTCCCTTTTAAGGACCTCTTAGGAATGCGGTGAGGTCCACAGTAGACAGTTTAAGGTGGAAGCTGTGAGGGGTTGAGGCTGTGACAACGGAGTCGGGTAGGGCGTTCTGTCATGCCCCTGGTGGAGACTGACTCTGAGGGAAAGGAGGAACAGCCGACAGAGGATGGAAGTGTGGCTGCAGAGGTTGAAGAAGAGGCTGGGGAAGGGCAGAGGCTGGCCAAGCAGTCAGAGAAGGACCCAGGCCCATTCCCTATCCATCCTAGGGCACAGGCAGAGAGGATAAGGGAGAGATGTGGTCTACTCAGGAGGAGAAGGCGGATCTTCTTCATGGGCTGCAGCTGTGACAACTGAATAAGAGGACAGACTTGTGTATGGGCGAACGCTGGAAACAAAGCATGGAAATATCTCTAGTTTATGGTTCCTCTCTGAGTTTGGTGTCCTTCCCAGTGTGTGTTATCTGTGGAAGTCCTCCAGTCCTTCTTTTGCCTGGTTTGTGTTGCTTTTTTCCTTCTTCTTGTCACTGTTTGTGCAGGAATTTTTGTCTTCCATCAAGAATATTCGGAGCTTGGAAGCAAAGTGAAGGAATAAAAGGGGCTTCACCTGTTTTCTGTGACTGTGTTTGTTTTGTATTCCACCCTGGGTCATCACACACATTCCAGGCACTGACCACTCTGTTGCTAAAGTTGTATTTTCTGCAGTCGAATTTGAAGCGGTTTACCTTGAGTTTGAATTGGTTGTTTGCCCATGTGTTATTGTGGTTGAAGGCAAGACAGGCAAGACATTGTAGCAGGCAATTTTGCTACAACTTCTCAAGCATCCTCTTCTGAAACAGAGAAACAGAAGCTTGTAAGAAATCACCAAACACATATTAGCAGAGAATTCCTTCGCAACCTGAAATCACCCAGACAGATTTTACTCCTTGTTTCATTTTTTGAGTAACCGCCTTCCTACCTCCTTCCACATTAGTGCTGCAAGACTTAGGTTTCTCTCCAGCAACAAGCAATTCTTTCTTTCTCCTTCTCTTCACTTTCCTCCTTGGGAACATACAATTAGGATACAATCAAGCAACAATATAGTTCAGGTTAACTCATTTGGAGAGCATGTGAGCACATACCGGCTATCCAATCTTTCATGGAGCCCCAACTTTCTCACCATTCTTAAGTAACTGAAGGAATAATAATTTCAAAACAGCTTAAGGAAAGGGGAAAAAAGACATTTCATTTAGGTTTGTCAAAACGGTCCCACCTTGGCAGCCTATTGAATTTCAAAGAGAGGATGAAGTTAGCTTATGGTCCACCTTAATCCAAACTTTACAATTCAGAGAATGGTTCAAGGGGAGCATTTGGCTTTTAGAACACAGCCAACTGAGGAACGTGTCATTCCCTTTCTTAAAGCAAGGTTTTGTCAATTGTCAACAGCTTTGAGCTGTGTGGACAACTCAGCCAACATTGAGAAACTCTGTCCTAAAGTGTTTTTTTTTTTTTAATCTAATGTTGTATATCACCATTATTTAATAGAACAAGTAGGGCTGGAATTATACTTAAATCAAAGATACTCATGTCCACATTGCATTAATGGGGACCTCAAAACAGCCATGATCATACAACTTGGGTCTTCCAATTCAGCCAACTGACCTCTTCATGAACTGATTTCACATGGTTTCAGATTATTCAATTAGTCTTCCAGCAGTAATGTTTTTATATGATGTCTCGTTATACAACTACATCAACTTATGATGGAAATTTCAATCCCTAATGGAATTATTATTTTTTATTGGCCAAGTGTGATAGGACACACAAGGAATTTGCCTTGGTGCAAATGCTCTCAGTAAAAGAAAAAGTACTTTTGTCAAGAGTCAAAAATCATAATGTACAACACTTAATAATAGTCATAGGGTACTATAAATAATCAAATCATACTGGGAAATGGTCAATAAAATTGTTAGGATACAAGCAACAAAGTTATAGTCATACAGTAATAAGTGGGAGGAGATGGGTGAAAGGAAGGATGGGAGGATTAATAATAATAGTAATGCAGACTTAGGAAATAGTATGACAGTGTTGAGGGGATTATTTGTTTATCAGAGTGATGGCATTTGGGGAAAAACTGTCCTTGTGTCTTGTTGTTCTGGTGTGCAGTGCTCTATAGCATCATTTTGAGGGAAGGAGTTGAAACAGTTTATGTCCAGGATGTGAGGGATCTGTAGATATTTTCACAGCTCTCTTTTTTACTCCTGCAGTATACAGGTCCTCAATGGAAGGCAGGTTGGTAGTAAATGTTTTTTCTGCAGTCCTAATTACTCTCTGGAGTCTGTGTCTGTCCTATTGGCTTGCAGAACCAAACCAGACAATTATAGAGGTGCAGATGACAGACTCAGTAATTTCTCTGCAGAACTTTATCAGCAGTTCTTGGGCTGTGGTCATAAGCTGAGCTTTCTTTGTGTTCATGGGCCGTTGTCCCTCCTGGATAGGTGGAGCTATCAAACATGGCTGTCTTTCCCTGGCATTAAGCCTCCTGGTTCTGTTATATTTCATTAAGTTTTTGGCACTGTCTTTTATCCTTTGTATTAACTTTTGACTGACTGGAATGTTGGCCCTTCTCCAGACAGACAGCCACTGCAACTATTTCTTGGACAGCTCAATTGTTTGTTGAATTCTAAACTGGCAGTCCTGTGTGAGAAAACATGTTCTTGTTAGAATCTAAAGAACATTTAGTACATCTGTCATGTTTAGAAACTGCCAGCCAGGGTAGAAGGAGGGATCATGTGAGGGCCTAGCTTGGTATCCTTGAACAGAAGCCTTATTGGTTGTTCTCAGGGGCAGGCAAGCAATCTGGTGAGATTCATGTCAGATGCAAGCAACCAGAGCCACTTGTGAATAACAAAATGAATAATGTTATTATCTACCTACCTAGGTTACAAGAATCTCACCAAACTGCTTGCCTTCCCCTGGCAATGACCAAATAAGTCTTCACAGATCTTGGGGGAAGTCAAGCTTATGTCATTTGTGGCTACACAAGAACTCTAAGCTAGACCCTCACTTGACCCCGTCTTTCCAGCCTGGCTGCCAACAATCATCTACTTTTCATATTTTCTTCCACATGAGGGAGGTAATTTGGGGCAGGTGAAGATGGTGACAGAAATGATGTTGAGTAGGATCAGAACTTCTGTTCAATTTTTCTGCGGAGTCCCACTCTCCTATTTCAAGTGGAAATAACTGTTTAAAAACGTAAGTGAGATTTCAGGGCGCTTTTTCCTCTGACCTTCCAAACAGTAGTAGTTACTCTTGCAATAATCCTGCCAAGGAAATACTTTGCTTCTGCATTTGTGTCCTGTGGTTATTCCCCGCTGTACTGGCAGCTGATCACACTGGAGAAGCTAAAAACTTTGCCTCTGGGACTACATCTGCAGTAAATTACTGTTCTTTGACCCCGTATAGGCACAAAATACAGTTTGAACATTTCAAATCTTTGAGGTTGGAAAATATGGAGTCTCCTCTAATGAGTCTGCTGAATGCTGGCATCAAAACTCCTTCAAAACACACATCTGTATATACACACTACACACATCTGTATACACACTTCTTTTTTTAAAAAAAATATCCCTAATAGCAAAAGCATCATTTAAAGATCATTTCCTGAATTGTTTTGCCCACATTATGCAAAATCACCACAGCCATTGGCCGCAACCATGTTGGAGGTAGAAATTTTCGAAGGCAAACAAGTCTTTATAGATTCCTGCTTTTTTCAAGGTCTGTCTCTAAGGACCGTTTGAATCTGTATTAATTTCCTTTCTGGCAGTTATGCGGCTGAGTATGAACTGCACTATTTCACTTTTAATCTGTCAGTAATTTAGTAATGTGCAAACTAATTATGCAAGATATTAATGTAATCGGTGTGGGGTGCTATAAAATCAATGTGTTTTTACAGACCTTGTTGCAGAGGAGTGTCTTATTATAATCATATGTCAATTACCGATCATATGCTGGGTTTCATTGATGTGTTAATATAAACATAACCATCTATCATTTTCAATGACATATTCATTACATTTTTAAAAAAGATTCCAACTGTTTCTTTTCAACAGTTGTTTTTTAGAGAATATACTGTTGTGTTTGTTCTCTGGCTTCTAACCCATCTAGCAGAGTAATTTTATTTGCAGTTACACTATAAATCTGAAGTTCTACACCCAGGTACCACATTCTACATCCAGACCAGATGATGGAGAACTTCTTAGTTTTGCATCCTTCTCTCGTTGGTTAGTTTCCATTCATTGCTTCTTGTCCTGCCTTCAGGGGCTTTAGAGAATACGTTTCCCCCCTCTTCTTTGTGGCAGCCCCTCAAATATTGGACGACATGTTCTCATGTCACTCCTGGTCCTTCTTGTCATTAAACTAGGCATACTTGGTTCCTGCAACCATCCTTCCATGAGTTGTTACCAAGGACCTGGGATAGGCAAATCTGGATGTTTGAGGGTGTTACAGATATCACCGCAGGATGGAAACTGTTCCAAGTAAAGCTGCCTTCTGCAATTGATGGCAGATTTGTCAATGACAATGATGGTGTTCAAGTGGTGCTCCAGTTTTGGGATTGAACCCAAGGTGCCTATTGCTATTGGTACTACCCTTGCTTGCCTTTGCCATAGTGGTTCTATTTCTATTTGTAGGTCTTTGTATTTTGTTATCTTCTCCAGTTCTTTCCCTTCTATTCTGCTGTCGCCAGGCACTGCCACATCCACTATACAGACTTTTTTGTCTTTCTTATCGACAACTGTTAAGTCCGGGTGTTTTGTGGCAGGAGCCTGTCTGTCTAGATTCTGAAGTCATAGAGCAATTTACCTTTTTCATTTTCTATGACTTTTTCTGTTATAATAATAATAATAATAATAATAATAATAATAATAATAATAACAACAACAACAACAACAACAACAACAATAATAATAAGATAATATCTTTAGTGAGATTCACAGCCTTTGGGCTGGTTGATAGCTCAACAACTCAAGTCCTAACCAAGGACCTGGGATAGGCAAATCTGGATATTTGATGATGTTACAGATATTGCTGCATGATGAAAGCTGTTCCAAGTAAAGCTGCCTTCTGCAATTGACTGATGGCAAATTTGTCAATGCCTATGGTGTTCAAGTGGTGCTCCTGTTGCTTTTGCTTTTGTTTATTACTATTATTATTATTATTATTATTATTATTATTATTATTGTTGTTGTTGTTGTTGTTGTTGTTGTTGTTGTTATTTCAGCATCATAAAGAGGCCATTTCATTAGAGTAATGTTTGCGTGTGAAGGGAGGGTATTCTCATACTTCTGAAGGACAAATATTGATCCAGCAACAAAGCCGGGATGAGAACATGGCATGCTATTGACTGCCTCTTCTGTGGTCTCCAAATATTATTTATAGAAGCAAGCAAGAGTCATGGCATGAAAATGTTCTCCCTGTAATCAGAGGTAATTGCTGGGAAGTGAGGCATTGCACTCCCTGTTAACCTCTGCATGCTGAAACAACAATGGATTATATTAAAGCGATCAGGATTGATGCTATCAAATGACATAACTGCATCATAGAACGAAAGAAGCTCAATTCGAATCATTGATTTTTGATTACAACCTATCTTTTAACTCTCTGCAGAAAGAGTCCCTGCAACGTAAATTTTCTGCAATATTTCACAAGTGGAGGAGCAGGGATAATAACAAGAACAACAACAATAATAATATAAAAATAATGAGGAGGAGGAGGAGGAGGAGCAGGAGGAGGAGGAGGAGAAGAAAAAGAAGAAGGAAGAAGGAAGAAGGAAGAAGGAAGAAGGAAGAAGGAAGAAGGAAGAAGAAGAAGAAGAAGAAGAAGAAGAAGAAGAAGAAGAAGAAGAAGCAGCTATATATTCTATATATATAAGCTATATATGCCAGAGGCCAATAACAAAATAAAAACAAAACAGAACCCAAGAACTTACTGTTTTGCAGAATTACTAGCCAGAATAACCTTTAGGATAGTGGAACATTGTGTTCCAATTTGAATTAGTCAATTTTTTGTTTTTTAGTTCACCCTCAAGCCGGTGGGAGCCCGTTGTCTTACTGAAGTCTACTTACTATTAGCATACCAATAGTAAATGTGGGGGGTATGTAGGAAAGAGGATTATCAAAAACAAACAACTCCCTTCAAAAAAATCTGTCTGTCTGTCTGTCTGTCTGTCTATCTTCTATCTGTCTGTATGTCTGTCTATCATCTATCTACTATGTATCTATCTTCTCTCATGTATCTATCTTCTATCATCTATCTATCTACTATCATCTATCTATCTTCTATCATCTATTTACTATCTATCTATCTAGCCATCCATCCATCCACATTACATATTTATTATTGTTAACATTTTAACAATTATATTTGTTCATAACTGTTTTTTTTATAATGTAGACTATATCTATGTATTTTATTTTATGCACTTAAATGTATTTTTCTCAGAAGGAGTCTGCAAGGTTCACAAGATTCTCAAAGGCAATTAAGGTTAAGACAGACAAGAAAAGATCAAGAGTCCTGCCTTAGAGTAACAAATTGTAAGCATTTTCAGGCATTAAAAACCAATACCGGGATGTTAGTCAGAGTCTAGCAACAAACAATTATCCAACATGACTCCATTTTACACCCAATATAATACAGATTTGAGCATCCTTAAATCTTCAGAAGGAAAAAGTTTTTTGGGGCTGCTCCTTCTCCTCCTCTTCCTTCTCATTAACATGTCACAGAGGCGTCAAAAAATGCGAGCCAGTTCACCAAGTGCAATATGAAATATATTAATAGTCATCACAGAAACATAATGAGCCAACAGTTCTAAAACAAGATAATGTGAAATCTTAACAGAAGAAATTATTCCTTAGCAATGACAAACATCTGCTGTATTCTATTTTTGTCAACTCAAAATAAAATAAGTGTTGATCATAAACTGACTATTGTTATTTTACCTTTAAAAAAAAAAAAAGCATTGGATATTTTAAGATAGATTAGGCATTGTGCAGTCGAGCTACTAGAGCCCCTATGGATTCACTCCAAAAACTCATTTAGACTTTTCAGCTTTTGTGTCAAATGTTTGAAATTTTGAAGGATGCTCTCTCATCCTATTGTATCTTTCTCCTGTCTTTTCCCAACCTACCTTCTTTAATAAAATGATCTTGTGAAATGCTACTCTAAACATGATCTTCACTTAAAGGAAGAATTCTGGCATCTGTAATTCTATTTATTAGACCCTATAGGGATGGTTTTATTTTATTTCAGAGCAACCTACCTTTGAATAGTAGGGAAGGAATGTAGTAGTGGGATTCGTGGAAGGAGACTGTATAATACTATAGTATAAAGTATAACACCACATAATAAAATAGTATAAAGTATAATACTCCATTATAAGTAGAACCCAGCTAGAATAACTGGTATTTGACTTGAAAGGGGTCAAGTTTTATAGCTGAAGGATTTGTATCTGAACTGACTCAGCAAAGGATCATATGAAATTAAATTTTGTGGCATGGTCAGGATCTATGATGCTTATTGAAAAGTTTTGACAAAAGCACAAAAATGGCTTCCAAACTAATGATGCTTTAGTCCAGCTTTGGCAATTTTAATACTGTGGAGAGAATTCCCTAGCCAGCATGTCTTAAAGTTGCCAAGGTTGGACACCCCTGCTTTAGCCCCATCAAGAATTGAATGGGGAAGGTCCCAATTCATCTTTAGCACTTGGCCACAAGGTAACAAAGCACGGTAAATGCTTTGCAGAACCACGGACTGTTCCAGGAATGGCAGCTGCTCCAGTAGGGCTGGAGGTAGACATGGATTTTAGCAGTTGCCCTTTTTCCTGGTCTATCCATCTGAAGTGCTCCTCTTTATCTTGAAACTATCTTTCTACAAGAGTCATCTTTTGATTATGACTATATATGAGACCACCCCTAAGCGTGTTGACCCCCATGATACAACCCTTTGACCCAACATACAGAAGATAGCCATTTAAAAACCAGTTTATTTTTCCAACAAGATGGATTTTAGGGTAAAGGTTCCCCTTGTACATGCATGCTAGTCGTTTCTGGCTCTAGGGGTTGGTGCTCATCTCCATTACAAAGCCAAAGTCCAAAGGTGTCTCTATGGTCATGTGGCCGGCATGACTAAATACCAAAGGCACACAGAACACTGTTACCTTCCCACCAAAGTAGTCCCTATTTTTCTATTTGCATTTTTACATGCTTTCAAATTGCTAGGTTGGCAGAAGCTGGGACAAGTTACGGGAGCTCACTCCGTTACGTGGTGCTATGGATTCAAACCACCAAACTGCCAACTTTTCTGATCGACAAGCTTAGCATCTTATCCACTGAGTCACTGTGTCCCGAGGTTTTAGGGTAGCCTTCATCTAACTATGAAAGTCTTGGCTGAAGCTTGACAGTCTTCAGAAGAATTGCCATGAATTTTCCAGGTTCATTTTCATTTGTTGTTTCAACTGCCCATCTTAAACATACAGCTCTGGGTGATTCACAAACAACTAAAGCAATATTTTGTGGATGCTTTTATTTAGAAAAACACTTTTAAAAACTGTAGCCATTTATCATTCATAAGTTGAATTCATACCTTTCTATTAACCATCTCTAATGCACATAATATATATAATGTAGAATTTGCTCCCATTTCTTTATTACACATGAACTTATTGATTGCATGCTGCTTGTTTTAAATATGCGAAAGCAGTAATATTTTTTGCCTCTGCCTAGCACATGATCTTCCACACAATGTTTAATAATATTTATTCTTTTTTTGGATTACCTTTCACAACTCAAAGTGTTAGTGCAGATTATTAATGGGAAGGAAAGGGAGGTGAGTAGACTTACAGTAGATTCTCCCAAGGGAATCTAAGGCTGGCTCAGTTACATCTATAGTAGTGAACTGAAAGCTCATGAGAAGGAGTGAAGACGTTGGATCATATAGCAGAATTACTTATATCAGAAAAATGATAGTGTGTAGTTTTTTTTGTTTTCAGATAATAGCAATTTCCCATGCATCTCTACTTTTGAGCTAGCTATCTACAATTTTAAAGGACTATGTCATAGGCCATTGCAAAGATCTAACATCTGAAGAGAACAGAATGGGAATGTTTAGTCCCTAAACTGAACACAAACATACATACAGTAGAAAGACTGTGAAGCCACTAGATAAGGTTAAACATGGATTAACATGATTACTTACTGGCACACCAAGAGCCCAAAGCACTTCCTTCTTTATCATAAACCCAGCCATCAATGGACATATAAGGAAGAATAGAATAGAATAGAATAGAATAGAATAGAATAGAATAGAATAGAATAGAATAGAATAGAATAGAATAGAAT
>BLBF01000045.1:5330035-5351036 GCA_015471245.1 Laticauda colubrina | reverse complement strand
ATAGAATAGAATAGAATAGAATAGAATAGAATAGAATAGAATAGAATTCTTTATTGGCCAAGTGTGATTGGACACACAAGGATTTTGTCTTGGTGCAAATGCTCTCAGTGTACATGAAAGATACATTCGTCTAGAGTCAAGAATCATCAGGTACAACACTTAATAATAATCATAGGGTACAATAAGCCATCAAATCATACTAGGAAACAGTCAATATAAATCATTTATACAAGTGACAAAGTTACAGTCATACAGTCACAAGTAGGAGGGATTGGTTGATAAGGAGTGATGAGAAGAATAATAGTAATAGTAGTGCAGACTTTGTAAATAATTGGATGGTGCTGAGGGAATTATTTGTTTAGCAGAGTGATGGCGTTCAGGAAAAAAACTGTCCTTGTGTCTAGTTGTTCTGGTGTGCAGAACAACTAGACACAAGCATCATTTTGAGGGTAGGAGTTGAAACAGTTTATGTCCAGGATGTGAGCGGTCTGTAAAGAGTAAACATAATAAGCATCAACAGTCTAAGGTGAAACAATACAACTAAGCAAGCCAGGTAGGCCTGTCATGAACAGGTACACAAATTATAACAGTCCTGATCCAGACAGGTAGAAGAAGTCATACACATTAAAAAAAACAAAAACCAGCAATTCTGCTTTGTGATGAAGCACTGACCACCTTAACTAGGTCAGAAGAAAACAAACAAACAAAACTTTGTGAACTTTCAAATCCCAGCATACAATATAGGTCGTGAGCTATTCATGGTAATGTCTCCAGAGTTGTAACATGCCTTTCCCTTCTAGGTTGTAACTAATGCTTAACACTAAATGTCATAAATAATTATGTTACGCTTTGGTTTGTTGGGATTTTTTTTTTAAAATAACATTCTTCTATGGTATTTGAACATGATCAGACTCCAAAAATTAAGCTGTGAATTAAAGGGGTTGAAGAATAGATAGGAAATGTGATAGGAAAATGCATGGTTTAATCATTGATAACTAGACAGACATGTGATAAAGGTTTCTGCCTCTTAACACTTAAATACTTTATTTAAAAGTTTGTCATAATTTTGAAATAAAACTGATGAATGCTTAAGCAGTGAAACAATTCACATACTAGATACAATTAAAAAAAGATTATTATTTTTTAAATGGGAAGGGTTTTTTTTAGGAAAAAATGGTTAAAACAGAGCTTACTAAAGGCCCTGTCACACTGCCCAACGGATGCAAAATATTAGTAAAAAGGACACAACGGACGAGCAAAATGTTCCATCCGTTGTTATCCGCTCTCAAAAGGGGCAAGAATTTGCATAACTGGAGCGGATAACACGGACGCGGGGAGGACGCAGATTGGATGGAAAGCGGATGCGGAACGGAAGCCCAGCGGATGGAAGCAGATGGGAGCGGATGGCACATCCGCTAGGCTTCCGGGGGACCTCAGCGAAGCTGATGCAGAACGGAAAGAGCGGATGCACAGCGGATGCACAGCGGATGAAGCGGATGCACAGCGGAAGCTGAACGGATGCCGAGCGTTAATTGCGCATGCGGAGGGGATGCATTGCGTAAGCCACGCGGATATAAAGGGAAGCAGCTCGCACGTGGCCAGTATTCGGAGGAAAGACCTGCTGCCGGATACATCGAGTCCTTGCCTGCCCTGCCTGCATGCCTGCCTGCAAGCCTTGCTGCCACCCTTCCTGCCAACCTGCCTCCAAGCCTCCTGGCCAGCCTCCCTGCCAGCCTTGCTCTCTGCCTTCCTGCCAGCCTTGCTGCCAGCCTGCCTTCCAGCCTCCCTGCTGCCAGCCTTGCTGCCTGCCTGCCTGCCTTCCTGCCAACCTTCCTGCCAGCCTACCTGCCAGGCTTCCTGCCAGGCTTCCTGCCAGCCTTGGTGCCTGCCTGCCTGCCAGCCTTGGTGCCAGCCTTCCTGCCAGCCTTCCTGCCAGCCTTGGTGCCTGCCAGCCTCCCTGCCAGCCTCCCTGCCAGCCAGCAACCCCACAACCATGGGGAAGAAGCAAAAGCCTCAGCAACCTGCTGCCATCCCTGGCAAGAGGGACAGGGCCACCCTCCCGCCCCCTGTCCCTGACTGCTTCTGCTCGGGCTTCTGCTGCTCGGGCTCGCTCTTCTGGTGCTGGAGCTTCTGCTGAAGCTGCTCCTGGCAGTGGTGCTTCTGCTGGTGCTTACTCTGCTGAAGCTGCTCCTGGTCCTGCTGGTCCTGCTGGTCCTGCTGGTCCTGCTCATCCTGCTCGTGCTCCTGGTCTTGCTCGTCCTGCTGGTCCTGCTTGTGCTTCTGGTCCTGCTCGTGCTCCTGGTCTTGCTGGCGCTGCTGGTGCTTACTCTGCTGCTGCTGATCCTGGTCCTGCTGCTGGTGCTGGTGCTGGTGCTGCTGCTGCTGCTGCTGCTGATGATGATGATGATCCTGCTGCTGCTACTGGTGTGGAGGAGCAGCTCCTACTACCTGGGAGCCCCTCTGATGAGGGCCCGTCTGGTCCTGCCAAAGGGAGGAAGAGGCGTATGAGACAACGGTAAAGGAGGCAAGACTCCATTGAGGAGGAACACGAGGATGAGGTGCTGAAGTGGCTGAGAGAGAATGACTATCTGTGGCGGAAGGGACACTGGCTGTACAGGGACACCAAAAGGAAGCAGGTTGCTTGGAGAGAGAGGGCGGAGAGTATGGGCTACACTTCGGAGGTGCTCCTCGGCTGGTGGAAGCACATGCACACCTGGTACAGGAAGCTGCACCTGAAGAAATCTGGCCAGGCCACGGTTAAGCTGACGGACAGAGAGACCTACGTCATGGCCAGGTGCAGCTTCCTGGAGGGTGAGATCCGCCACCGAGGAGCACCAGGAGCCCCTCTGTCTACCCTCTCTCTCCAGCAGCCTGCTGAGAGCCAGTCCTCTTCTGGCCGAGAGTCAGTCCCTATCTCCAGGCAGGTTTCTGTGGAGCGCGGAGAACCCGCGGACAGGTGTTGTAACCGTGGTGGAGCGCATGGAGGACTCCCTGGTGTGGTGGGAGAAAGGAGACGTCGCGTCCACCACAGCCATAGCCGCACCCACACACCCCAGCTCCACCTCCACAGAAAGGCAGAGAGCCAGACAGCAGGAGGGGCAGGGCCACACTGTCCTCCTGGAGATCAGGGACACCATCCGGACCAGCATAGATTTCCTCTCTCAGCTGGTCAGCACCGACTCCTCATCCTCCAACTGCAAGCCCTTCCTCACCTATGTCAACCAGACCCTCAGAGACATGGCGGAACCCCAGTACCAGGTGGTGAAGGACCGGATCACCGATCTGCTTCACAACCCTCCAGACCCAGAGGAACCTGCTCCCACCCAGTCCAGGCCTGCTCCTCCACCCCAGGTGATGTCCCTCCCATTCCAAGGCTTCCCACAGGCCCTCACCTACCAGGGCTACAGCTACCAGGAGGACCAGCAGCACAGGCAGCACCCCTTCCCAGTCCAGGTACAGAGTCATTGGGCGACACTGTTGCCACCGGTTCCACTGATGCCACCGATGCCACCCACGCCAATGATGCCACTGACGACAGCGATGCCACCAATGCCACAGATGCCACCCATGTCAGTCCTCACCCAGCTGCAGACGAGACAGCCCCACTACACTACTCCTTCCTCCACCCCATAGCCAAGCCCGGCCTCAGTACATCTGTCATCAGTACTGGGGCTGACACCCCATGGCATGGAGGAAGGACCTCTCAGCATCAGGGGTCTGAGCCAGCTGTCCGAGAGCTTTCTCAACACACCGTCACCTGTTGTCCTCTCGGGGCCAGGCACCCCAGTGGTGCTTCAGACCAGCACTGCAGCAGCACCCACCTCCATAGCACCTGGACCCTTCACCCCTGAGACTGGGCACACCTCCGAGTGACCAAGAGGAGTGCCAGAGACTGGCTGGCTGGCTACCTGTGGACTTTATTTGGACACTTGACTTGGGTCATTTTTCTTTTACAGCTTGTTGTTCAATAAAGTTTATCTTTGATTCACACACTTGCTTCATTTCTTTTTTTTAATAAAGTCTTGGTGGAAACTTTTAGAATTGGTTTAAGCCTTTGCATGCTTGTGGGATGGGTTAAGAAAGCAGTGGGGTGGGCAGGGATACCTGTGGGATGGGCAGGGATACCTTTGGGATGGGTAATAGCTGTGGGATAGATAAACCTCCAGTGCAAGCATAGTGGGACTGTATGGTCCACCCTCCCAGGTGCCACACCTATGGCCCTTCATTATCAATAGTAATGTAATCATTGATCCACACATGTCAACATAAACACAACTCTTTATTAAATGCCCTGTTCATTGTAGGCCCACCCAACATACATGGCCCAATCTCATCAGTGTGATGAGACAGGCGGAAGGAAGCATCCATTAATCATCTATCATCCTGTCTTGCCACTCCACTGCTCCAGCTGGGGAGTTGCACCAGTGTCTCATGAGGTTGCGCTGCTTCTTCCCTTCATGTGAGGCTCTGTTGGGGCCTTGCACTTCCTCAGTGTCTATCAGGTTTCACCCTTGCCTCCATTCCCCAGGCTCCATGTCCCCATTGCCTTGTTGGAGGTCCACGAGCCTGTTCTGCAAGACTGGGTAGCGGGTGCGCATGAGATTGTGCAGGATGCAGCAAGCTTCCACGATCCTCCTCACGGTCTCTGGGCGATGCTGCATGATGGTGAGAAGTACCTGGAACCTGTTGGCCAGGATGCCAAAGGCGTTCTCCACCACCCGCCTTGCCCTGGACAGCCTGTAGTTGAAGATCCTCTCTTCACGGGTGAGGAGTCTGGAAGTGTAGGGCTTCATGAGGTAGGTTGTGAGGGAGAAGTCGTCATCCCCCACGATGAAGTAGGGCACATCTTGCGTGTCGTTGGGCAGGGGGTCTGGATCTGGGAAGCCCACAATGAGGTTGCCTTCCAGCCCCTCCTTGAGGTGACTGGCATTGTATACCTGGGCATCTGAACATGAGCCATTGCCTGAAGCATCGATGTACATGAACTTGTAGTCAGCATCGACCATGGCAAAGAGGACAATGCTGAAGAAGCCCTTGTAGTTGAAATAAGTGGAGCCCGACTTGGATGGTGCTTTGCAGGCCACGTGCTTGCCATCTATGGCTCCAACGGTGTGGGGGAAGTTCCACTTCTGATACCACTGCTCTGCAACTTTCTTCCATCCTTCTTCAGTGGAGTGGCACTGGAGGAGCTCCTCCAGGTATTCTTTGATGATGGCCTGCACCACTTCTCTGACCACAATGCTGATGGTGTTGGATGGCACCCTCCAGCCGTGGCACCCTGCATGCTCTTGTAGGTGGTCCCTGAGGCCAGGTGGCGCAGAGTGAGTGCCACCTTGAGCCCAGGTTCCAGGCTGGGCCGGAAGTTGGTATTTACCTTGGTCAACCTGGGTGTCAGGCACTGCACAACTTCATCAAACATGGCTGGAGGCATCCTCATGAAGTTCCGGAACACCCGAGTGTCTTCGTTCCTGAGCTCCACCATCAGCTTGTTGTACAGCCCGTACTCTGCTCTTCTCCCAAGCCATCTTCGTACCCAGATGCTTCTTGGCCGCCTCCTTTTCTTCCCGTAGTAGAGTTCACAGAGCCTGTAGATGGCTTCGCACTGTTGCAGAAGGATGGTGGCTGCCAAAAGGACTGTGTTACGATCCATGGTGGACATGACTGGATGCTGTGGAAGAGGAAGAGTCAGATGAAGGCTGCAGAGGTCTGCACAGCTGGGCTGCTGGTCTGAAAGTGAGATGCAGGTGAATTGCTCCCCCTTTTTATAGGCAGTATAGGTGTCCCTTTGCATCCTCTAGGCATCCTCTAGGCATCCTCTAGACATCCTTAACATCTGAGATAGGTCCCCTCTGCGAACGTTTTTTCTGTTTTAAATGCTTTGTTTCCATGCTGCATCCGCTAGGCATCTGTTCTGCATCCGTTCCGCGTCCGTTCCGCTTCCTCCCTGCGTCCGAGCGGATGCGAGTTGCGCGGATGCGGAACGGATGCCTAGCGGATATAGCGGATGCAGAACGGATGCAGAACGGATGCCTAGCGGATGCCTAGCGGATGCAGAACGGACGAATTGGATACATTTTCCGTGCAAAAGTTTTGAGCAGCTCAAAACTTTCTGAGCGGATGAAACGTCCATAAACGGATGCTGGACGGACAGAGAGGAAGCAAAACGGAGGCAGTGAGTACAGAACAGATACATCGCGTTAACCAACGGATGGCAAGCTTTTTTGTCTGTTTTACATCCTCTTTGCATCCATTGGTGCAGTGTGACAGGGGCTTAAGTGACAGAACAAAGATACAAATATCTCATATAAAGAAAAGAGGGTCTAAGCATGGGATTGAACAAGATAGGTTAATTGTTTTATCCAATGATAGAAACTAACTCTTTGTGAATTAGGTCTGAGCTGGTTCAAACCATGAGTTCAGTGTGTTGTTTCCAATTCTATTTAAAAATCCCAATCAATTCAAATCGAGATGATTCACACACAGCACAAGATGTAAACTAAAGCAAACTTTTCTTTACAAAAGAAACTTTGAATGCTTGCAGCTATCTTGAATACATGCAACTTTCTGATGAGAGAGGATTTCCCTGGGAATGGGCTCCAGCACATGTCTGAAAGCTCAGAAGATAAACCTCTGCTCTCAGTGACTGTTCCTGCAACATTATCCTGGGACATGTCTATTTGCCTTCATCTGTGACATGCAACATGGGCTGAATTCTTTGGGATCCTACATCTCTCTTAGCTTATGCTCTCTTTTGGGCTAGAAGTCTGTATTTCTAACTCATTAAAAAAGGGTTTTTTTTTCCTCCAGGCAGTTCCCAACCATCCATTCTCCCCCACCCCACCCCCCACCCTGCCACATCCAGAAAGCTCAGTGAAATTCAGTAACTACAGGATAACACATCATGTTCTTTATCTATTTACACTCAATACTAGAAAAAATATAGGCTGATGCAAAGAAATAGAAACTCTTGGAGCTTACATGATACCCCCTAACACCCCCAAAAAAATCTTTTTTTTTTTTTTTTTGTGAAGGAGCAAAGACTGGTTTTGCCATATTCAATAGACCACCCTGGCATGAATTGCCATTAATATGCCATTTCCTGTTCCTGCTATCACAATATAAAAGACCTGTGCTCTGACCTTTTTATGAAAACATCCTTTGTTAAGAATGAAAGCGACTCAGTGTTAGACCTTTATCTATAGAGCTAAGCCAGCAGATCAAATCCAAAAGGCAGAATTCATTTACTTTGTATTAAATGCGCTCAGTTAAGAAGTTTCAATTTTGGCATAAAGGTGTATTAATCACCAGGAGTGGGGGGGGGGGGGAAGCTCTCGTTTTTCACAGCTCCTGCTTTGCTTTCAATGCGTTTTTCTACAGTGAAGCTTTTGTTTCTTGTTTCTGAAAGAGCAGAGGGGGGAAAATAGTTCTGGATTTAAATACGGTAAATATAGCAAAAGGAAGCTTTTTAAAAATAACTCCCGGGGTCCTACTGTGTACAACGTTCGTAGTAACGTCAGGATTACATCCCATACGAAACTTTGCAGCTTCAGAGATTAAAATAAGAGAGCTAAATTGGTTCAGACAATTGGATTTTATCCCACAGAAATCTATTCAAGGTTTTTTGGGGGGGAGGAACTGACTTAATTTCTATGCAGCCAGCATTTCTGAGATGAAGTTAAAATATGAATGAGAAGCATATAGAAAGCTTCCTTAGAACAGAAAGATTTGTATGTTTACAAAGCATTAAAAAGATGGTCTGAAAACTTGATGAGGTGTCTGAATCATTCCATGTAAACTGGGAGAAAATAAAAGTATTTAAATTAAATTATGGATGGTTAATCTATAGCTCAACCAAGTGCCAGCATCTCAGCCCATAGAGCTGCTTATTCAGATGTGAGCGATGGGGAACTCAGCAAATCTGAACACATGCAAACTTATAAGTTTTATTGAAGGTATTTTGCTGTTTCAGGATCTTGAAACTTCAGAACCACAAGATAGTAAGATATATAACGACGACACTATTAAAGCCAACCTCTTTAACACATTTTTTGGCTCAGTATTTGTAAACAGCAATGGATCATGCCCAGTATTTCCTAGTCGAACAACAGACAACTACAATGATCTAATACATATTAATTTTACAGAAGACATTGTTGAGAAAGTACTGCGCAGTCTAAAACTATCTCTATCTATTGGACCAGATGGAATATGTCTTACTTCTTAAAACAGCTACCTACTGCCATAGCAGATCCTCTAAGCATAATCTTTGAAAAATCTTTCAGGACCAGTTCCTTGCCAAAACTATGGTCACAAGCTGTGGTTATTCCCATCTTCAAAAAGGGAGACCCAGCCTAGTTGAAAATTACAGACTAATCTCTTTATGCTGAGTCACCTACAAAATCATGGAATCAAGTATTAACCAATCCATCATCCTCCACTTAGAAACAAACAACCTACTCTCTAATAAACAATTTGGTTTTAGGAAAAAAACTATCATGTAATCTGCAACTCTTACACTGCAAAAACATACGGACTACACAACTCGATCAGGGCAAAACAATAGACGCAATCTACATTGACTTCTGTAAAGCTTTTGATTCAGTAGTACGTGACAAACTACTCCTAAAACTAAAATCTTATGGTATCTCTGGACAACTGCATAACTGGATAGAAGCATTCCTGTCAAACAGACAACAAATGGTCAAAATTGGGAGTGACCTATCAAATTCTGTCCCTGTCAACAGTGGTGTCCCCCAAGGCAGTGTTCTAGGAGCAGCTTTCTTCATACTCTACATAAATGACTTCTGTGATCATATCAAGAGCAACTGCATTCTCTTCGCTGATGATGTCAAGCTGTTCAACACCACAGACAATACTGCTACCCTTCAAAAAGATCTTGACTATGTATCAGAATGGTCAAACAAATGGCAACTTCAAATCTCAACAAATAAATGCTCTGTCTTACATATTGCCAGAAAAAATCAGAAAATAAAATACAGGCTGAATAGTCAAGACCTTGTTGATGATCCAAACTCTGTCAAGGATCTTGGAGTACCCATCTCTAGTGATTTAATTGCTCGAGCCCACTGGAACTATATAGCCAAAAAGGGATTAAGAGTTGTTAACCTCATCCTACGTAGCTTTTTCTCTGGTAATATTACACTACTAACTGGAGCATACAAAACATTTGCTAGACCAATACTCAAATACAGCTCATCAGTCTGGAACCCACATTACGTATCTGATATTAGCACAGTTGAGAAAGTCCAGAAATATTTCACAAGAAGAGTTCTCCACTCCTCTAATTGTTGCAGAATACCTTATGCCACTAGACTCGAAATTCTAGACCTAGAAAACATAGAACTACACCCCGTCCAGTCCGATCTAAGTATAGTATATAAAATCATACATTGCAGTGTCCTACCTGTCAATGAATACTTCAGCTTCAATTATAACAACACAAGAGCAAATAATAGATACAAACTCAGGGTTAATTGCACCAAACTTGATTGCAGGAAATACAACTTCAGCAATAGAGTGGTCAAATGTCTGGAATACTCTACCTGACTGTGGTTTTTTCCCCAAACCCCAAAAACTTTAACCTTAGACTGTCTACTGTTGACCTCACTCTTTTCCTAAGAGGTCTGTAGGGGGAGTGCATAAGCGCACCAATGTGCCTACCGTCCCTGTCCATTGTTTCTTTTACATATTTTTTCTTATATGTATCCATGTATTCATAACTATGTTTTTACTTATACCTATTATCTTGTAAACAATTGACAAATAAAAATAAATAAATAAAATATTGCATGCTGCAAACATGTGCAAACTTCCTCATAATGTGTCCACTTTAAAATGAATATAAAATCAATTATTTTAGATCTTTATTAATGTTTTATCGGCTCTACTTTAATTTCAGGCCAAGGTTGTTCATGAATATTGTATGTATGTAAAACCCACAAACACACACGTGTATATACACATATACCCATGCCCAAAAGAAGAAGGAATCAAGCTATTCTTCAAAGCAGCTGAAGGCCAGATAAGGAATAATGGGTGGAAACTGAACAAGGAGAGATTCAACCTGGAAAGGAGAAATTTTCTGACCGTGAGAATAATCAACCAATGGAACAGAAGTTGTCTTCAGAAGTCACGGGAGCTTCATCACTGGAGGCTATCAAGAAGAGATTGGACTGCAAGGATACTCAGTGGAAGGTCACACCTGTGAAAAATGTTGCAGAGGTCCATGATTGCACAGAAGCAGTGGTGGGGTTCAAATTTTTTTACTGGTGGTTCTATGGGCGTGGCTTGGTGGGCGTGGAAGGGGAATGATATCACAAAATCTCCAGTCTGAGATGGTATTTGCTGGTTCTCCAAACTACTCAAAATTTCCATTACCAGTTCTCCAGAACTGGTCAGAATACCACCTCTGCGCAGAAGGCTTTCAAGTATGACTTCTATACATGAAGGTAGGACTCCAAAAAGTCGATAATGCTGCTGTGATCACAGAGCTGACCTGAACCACCATTGTTAAACAGGAGGTTGCAAAATGGGGTGGCTGAGTCTTTAAAACAAATCAATAGTGTACTTGCCTTTTTGTTACAAAATTCTCTGGATTGCTTTGAACAGAACAAGTCAGGGGACAGCGGTGGTGCCCCTATCTTCTGGCCAGCAGGAACATCCATATTTATATATGCAGAAGCCTTCCAAAAAATCTGGTCCCCTCCAAATGAATGGAAACTGCCATGCTCAGAATGTCTAGCTTATGCTGGGTATTAAAACTCTTGGCCATCGCCATCATGTCTGAAGCCACCATTGAAAATTATATCTATCTAGAAGAAAAGAAAACCAACCTTGTAAACAAGTGGAGACTAAGGAAATTAAGCTACCATAATTACTAGCAAGCACGGTTATCTTCCTTTGATGTCTCTCACAGAGGAAGAGGCTCAGAAAGCTTTAATTTTCAAGACAATAAAGACCTCCTGGAAGATAGCTAATAATAAAATGGCTTTCCATGGTTTGTGCCCAGGAAGATGCAAATGTCTGAAAATAGGCCATTTGATGTCAGAGGAAATGTGGTAAAGATTACCCAATTTCAAAAGGAAAATATGAATCTCAGATTGGAATTTAAAATTAGAGATATAAAGGAAGAATGCTGACAGTGGATAGTTGGCAATAGAAAATATTGGCTTGCTTTAAGTTTGGATTATTGTGTCACCTTACAAGAGAAGATGAGTTTTCATAAATTAATAAATAAATTCATAAATTTATAAATTTTATTATATATATTCATAAATTTTATTTAATAAATAAATTTTATTTAATAAATAAACTCATTTGGCACTTGGGTAAGCAAGAGGTAAGAAAAATGGACAAGATTTGTGATCCTGGGAAGATGTCGGAACGGTTGCAATAGTAGGATCCTAGCACATTCTCATGAGAAGTTTCTATTTCCTAGTTCTTACATTAGAACATTTCTTAAAACATGTCTCCAAAGATGCTTTTTTCTTCTTCAAAAGGCAATTAATATTTAGCTTCTCATCCAAGAGATTTTATCAATTGTGATGTATCTAAAAGGGTTAACTCATGGCAACTGGACCAAAGTTTGTTAATCTGAGACATTTCATTACTCATCCAAATAACTTCATCTTTCAAAGTAAAAAAAAATAGTTAGTCAGAGAGTCAGAGAGTCATTGCAATGTAACTAACCCTTGCTACATCAATTGCAGGGATTTCTCCCCAAAATGCATTGCAATATGTAAACAAAGACTCAATAATCATCTAGGGCAAAAATATCTAAAAAGGTTAAATCATAGCAACTGGGTCAACGTTTGTTCATCTGAGACATTTCATTACACATCCAAGTAACTTCAACCCCTGTAGGCAAGAGTTAGTACATTCCAATGGCTCTCTGACTCTCTGCCTAACTATTTTTTATTTATTTTTTTTACTGATTCAATACTTGGATAACAAATGAAACATCTCAGATGAACAAACGTTGACCCAGTTGCTATGATTTATCCTGTTTAGATACTTTTAGATACCTGGATGATTATTAAGTCTTCATTTACATATCAGTTCAGATGACGGGATGGAAGAAGAGGTACTGTCAGTCCTGTTATCTCCCTCCCTCCCCCTCTTTTCTTGGTTGAAAAGAAATTTTTCTTTCCTCCTCCTCCTCCTCCTCCTCCTCCTCCTCCTCCTCCTCCTCCTCCAAATTCCCTTCCAACTCTTCTCTTCTCTTCTCTTCTCTTCTCTTCTCTTCTCTTCTCTTCTCTTCTCTTCTCTTCTCTTCTCTTCTCTTCTCTTCTATTTTATCCTCCTTCTCCTTCTATTCTCCTTTACCTTCCTCCCCCATGAAACAACTATGACCTGTACGACTGAGAATATCCACACATTTCTTAAAACAGAACAAAGGCATTGATGACTCTGCCTTCAGAGATTCATCTTGATGTAATCTATCTTTCTTATATCTGTTAGGGAGTGGTGGGCACCATCTTTTTTCCTAAAATGCATTGTTGTCCCTAATGCACAAAAGTAACATTCCACAAAGGGAAAAAAAATCCTATCCATTCTATGTTACCTTACTCCTTATGCATGGGTGCATAAAACCAGCTGAATTCTGTCTCTGTCCAAAGATTTTAAGGCCCTATCCCACTGGCCGATGGACGCAAAACATATGCATAAAGGACACAATGGATGAGCAAAATTTCAGGGGTGGCTCCATCCGTTGTTACCTGCTCTCAAAAGTGGTGAAAATTTGCATAAACAGAACGGAAAAGAATGGAAAAGAACGGACGTGGGTAGTATGTAGTAGGGATGTTAAACAGATGTTCATAGGCAGCCTAGCGGATGCATATCGGATGCAAACCGTTCACTGCGCATCCTTTCTATTTCCGTGCTACTAACGCTGTGTAGACGTTCCGTGTACCTTTTGTTTCCTCCCTCTTTCCGTTTTCAGCTGCAACGGATGTGAGTTGAGGGGATGCCCAGAGGATGCAGAGAGGATACAGTGGACGTTTAACGGATGATAAATGGACATAGAACGTTTGTTGCCTGGATGTCACGGATTTACATCATACACAGCGGAAAGTTCATCCGCTCAAAAAGTTTTGTGCAGCTCAAAACTTCT
This sequence comes from Laticauda colubrina, assembly GCA_015471245.1. Classification (NCBI taxonomy): domain Eukaryota; kingdom Metazoa; phylum Chordata; class Lepidosauria; order Squamata; family Elapidae; genus Laticauda; species Laticauda colubrina. The sequence goes on along the minus strand of BLBF01000045.1, from coordinate 5,337,904 downwards.
TGAGTGGATGAAATCTCAGTGGACGGATGCTCAAAGGATAGAGCATGGGCTTAAATTTGAGAGTTATGGCTGTAAGCCATAAAGCATCCTGACATCAGGGCAAACAAGGCATAATAGAAATGAAATCAAGGCAGTGATTTTCTCAGGGACAGTGAGTAGTAACTAAGATATCTATTGGCCAATGATGCTGAATTGGAACATATGATTTCCCTTTCACAAGGCCAAATTCTCACCAAATAGAGAAAGTCAGCAGCAGACACAGGGGGAAATCACAGTGAAAGTTTCTTTGTTTTCCCCATCCACCCTGACCAGGGAAGTGAAGGAGTTGACCTATAGCACCTGAAACTTAATCTAAATGTTTGGATTGCAATGTGTTGAGATTTATGGTTTTGTTTAAGCAATAATAATGAAGAGAAGGAGGAAGATCTCTACTTGGGCAGATTGGGAGAAGCAACTTTGCAGAAGCTCTTTTACTGTGGATTGAGTGGGATTTTTCTTCCATACCAGCTGTTGTTTGTAAACTGATAAATTTTACTCATTGTAAAAATGAGAGATAACAAAAATGAGGGGAGCAGGGAATTCTTTCTTTCTTTCCTCCTACTGCTAACGTATACTGCCAGCATGGCTATCAGGCCACCTGCGATGTGTTAGCCATGACAAAGGTCAGCGTTCCTGAGCTTTTTAGGATGGTGAATAGCTTCAGATTAAATTAGGTGTAAAAAAAGTCATTTCCTCTGAGTGATAAACTAAAAACACCTGCAGCCTGTCTCAAATTTTACTGGGAGAGATGCACAAAAGACTTCTTGAATATCTGCCAACTCAGGAGGCATACATAGTTTGTTTACTGGTGTCAGAGACATCAGGATGAAAATAAAGCATATTATAGATGGCACAAAATTTAAAATATAAAGCACAAGCTTAAAATATGTACATATGAAATGGACCTGGCCCAGAAACTAGCAACATGAATTGCATTCTGTCATGCTGCTATAAGGTTGAGTAGACACTGATTGGGACACATAGAATTCTTTATTGGCCAAGTGTGATTGGACATACAAGGAATTTGCCTTCAGTGCATAAGCTCTCAATGTACATAAACGATATAAATGATGAATCATGATCCGAGTCATCAGAATAATACATTCATCATGAATCATAAGATACAACACTTAGTGATAGTCATAGAATACTAAATAATAGCAATAGCACTTAGATGTATACACCACTTCACAGTGCTTTTACAGCCCTCTCTAAGCAATTTACAGAGTCAACCAATTGCAGCCAACAATTTGGGTCCTCATTTTACCCACCTCGGAAGGAGGGAAGGCTGAGTCAACCTTGAGCTGATGAGAATCGAACTGCTGAACTGCTAAGCAGCTGGCAGTCAGCAGAATTAGCCTGCAGGAATGCATTCTAACCACATGCGCTACCACAGCTCATACTGGGTAACTAAATACCACAATATAAATCATAAAGATACAAGCAACAAGATTATAGTCCTAAGTAGAAAGGAGATGGGTAATAGGAAGGAGGAGAATAATAGTCATACAGCCTTAGTAAATAGTTTGACAGTGTTGTGGGAATTAGTTGTTCAGCAGAGTGATGGCATGTGGGGAAAAACTACCCTTGTGTCTAGTTGTTTTGGTGTGCAATTTGTTGTTTCACACCAGAACAACACAGATGCTGTTGTCTTCTTATCACCACAATCGCAAAGTAATAAGAATCATAATATCAAAGTAATAATAACCATAATAATGATACCAATAAGAGAAGGTAGGTGAGAAGGATAAAGGTCTTATAGCTGTACTACATGGGTGTATATATACACACACACATACACACACACATACACACACACAAACTACAGATAAGAAATCTGTTTGTTTCTTAAATTGTCTTTTTCAAACAAAGATGTTACTCACTAGTTCCAGAAGCATCTGAAAAAAGGCACTATAAAATATCACTTGTCTCACTTTTGTTCTTTAAAATATTTTGCTTTCCTGAATTCAAGTATTGGTGGCTTTTTTAAAATAAAATAAAATAAAATGCTACTTGCTCTCTTCCCACCACAATTACTGTAGCTCAATTATGTACTTCCATATGTCAGGTACACCACAGTCTAATTTAATCTTCATTACACATTGCCATATTGCAATTATATATGCTCTCTGAGTGTTAACACATATTTAAACCTGTTATTCCTTTGTCACTGATTTACAAAGAGCTACCTGAAAAGAAGAAACAGATGTCATAATTATAATCTTATTCAGCTCAACTTTAATACTGGGAACCTAAGAGTAAATTATACATGAACTTGTTGCGTGTTCCAAAATTAATGAAGCGATGCTGTCAGCCTAATACTGTAACTCATTATGGATTGCTGATGCATTTTTCCCCCTCCCTCGTATTTCGGGATTGTGCGATAAAATTATATTAATACAGCTTGATAATGAGTTGAATGGATTTCTCTACACAGAGGCAGAAGGAGAATAGTTTCCCTTTGTCAAACTGTTGGGAGGAAGCATGTAGAGGTAATTAAAAAGAATTACTCAAATCTCCTACCAACCTCATTTATATTAAATGAATTTGTCAGGTTTCAGTTCTAATAATTGATCATTCTTAGCAAATTATAAAGAGGGGTTTTTCTGCCCATGAACTACAGTGGCTGGGGTACTGATCACAATGTCTTATCAACTATCAACGTAGTCCCTGTGGGTTCATATTAATTAAGCTTTAACAGTTTGGAAAATTGTAGCAATATTTTATGATTCATGTAATTAAACTCTAACGAAATGTCACAACTGCTGGTGATATCTTTGCTGGTAATTTATATGTGTCCTTACTTCAAGGGAACCAGAAGTAATGAAATATTCTTGAACACACAAGACAGTAACAAAAAAAGGAAGGGTGGGGGGGGGGGAAGAATTTCACTGGTTTCAGTGATCAAAAGCAATTTTATTACCTTTCTGCTCTTCCCTTTCTTCCTTTCTCTGGCTCCTTAATCTTGAAACAATGCTATGGGGTGATGTAAATCAAAAAGTATTTTTGAGGTAAAGCTCTTCAGAAAGGATTTTGTGGAAGGATACAAAAACCCTTAAAAATGTTTCAGACAATCAGATCAATTCAGGCTAATTTGATGTTTGGAATCCAGGGGTGGAATCAATTTTGCTTCATCTTAGTCAACAAGTTTGGGTCAAACAGACCAGCTGAATAAAATGAAAATAATTAAACAGCTTAGGAGCTAGAAAAACCTGGGTTTATTTTACAAGCCATCTTGTAAGTGGCTAAAAAGAGAAGACTCAAATAATGTACCATTGTCACAAACTCCTTGAAGGATATGTAGAGTAGAAACATAATAAACATCAACTATTTATTTGCTAGAATTCCTCTAAGTTTGGAAAGGGGAGAATAGAACATTGAACTGTACTAGCTAAATATACATATTTTGTTCTCTGTAAGGAAAAAAGACATATCTTGGCTAGATTCTGAAATGGAGTTGAATAATTTATGATTCCAGTGAGCATGGAGAAATTCAACCTTTATTACATCATGTTGTCTGAACTATGGCATTATATTAAACTATAATGTTGTATAAGTTATGTCTTGGATGTAACACAAATGCAAAGGTTGTGTTTTGTTAGAATCTAGGTTCAATCTATTCATCACAGGTCAGATTTGAAGGTGTGAATTGAATTAAATGAAGGTGTTCTGCTCTCCCTGAACAGGTGAACAGGGCAAGTAGGTCATTTAGAAATTGAATTATTGTTAATTCAATAACAATCACAGTAATGACCATGTGAAGAGAAGTGCAAGATCTAATCCAGGATTCATAGTTGTATCTCTTAAGATTTTAGTATTCTCTCAAATGCAACACATTTTTTTCAAAAAATATCTGTCCTGGGTTTTCTCTGTACAATAGATTATCTTATTCCATGGCTGGTTATGACAGGTTTAATATTAATCGGGAAGAGAAAGGCTCCTGCTTCCTGACAAATGATGATAAATTGATATCTTTAAGCAATAATAATAACATAAAAAACTCCAGACAATTTGCCCATCACTTTCAACCAGTCACTCAAAAGTGACAAGCGAGATGCCAATGGCAAGGCCTCCTCCAACTGTCTGCATGCCACATTTATGATTTAATTCCCTTTTGAACTTCAGTCAAAGCAGATGAATAACCCTGGTTGGTGGGGGAAGAATAAGAAGGGGAAAAAAAGAATTCTTAAGTACATTTTGGGGGGAAGCGATAAGTTTGAAACGGAAAGGCTCAATTAAATTTTCAAATTTTTAATCTCTTTTCTGCTCTGAAAGTTCTCAACTGGTTCATTCTTCCAGGACTCTGGCAGATTTTCCCTTTTAAAACAGGACTGACTTATCTTCTTTGGGGTGGATGGATGTCACTTTGGTCAAGACAGGGTCCTCTGGATAAACCTATTGATAGATAGAATATTACATTGGAACAATGATTTGATCAGTCTGCTTTCGAAAGTGTTGTTAACTACCCAAGCTAGGCATCTGATTGAGAAACACAGATTATCTCTATGTGTTTGTAAGGAGTTATATGTAAGAGAGTGAGCAAGCGAGATATAGTAATAGATAGACAATTGATATTTAGATATCTAGGTAGATAGTAGCTAATTGTCTAGCTAGATAACTAGGTGAGATAGATAGATAGATAGATAGATAGATAGATAGATAGATAGATAGATGGATGGATGGATGGATGGATGGATGGATGGATGGATGGATGGATAGATGATAGATAGATAGTAAGTACACAGAGATACTGTAGACAATTAGATATAAACTGGATAAATGCTATAAGCAGACAGATACTATAGATAGACAGACAGACACACAGCTGATCATATACAGAGAAAGATATGTAGACAACTAGATATATAAACTCCATAGAAAATATAGACATTGCAGAATGGATGATGGATGGATGGATGGATGGATGGACAGGTAGATAGATTAGATTAGATTAGATTAGATCAGATTAGATAGATAGCAGATAATATACAAAGATACTGTAGATAACTAGATATTATAAACTAGATATATATATATATATACTGTAGGCAACAGATACTATAGACAGACAGACACACAGCTGATAATATACAGAGATACTGAACAACTAGATCTATAAACCAGATAGAAAGATATAGTTATTGTAGGATAGATGATGGATGGATGGATAGGTAGGAAGGTAGAGATTGATTGATACTGTAGTATTTAGATAGATAGACAGACACACAGACAGATCTAGAAATGTAGCACATATAGCTGACTTTAAAAAAAAAGATTTAAGACTCTAATTGGAACATTGTTTTCAAGAACATCTGAGCAGCTTAAGTGTGATTAGAGAGATTTCTTATTTCTTCTAAACGGTTGAGTTTAAGAATCCATTTCTTTTTATTGGGAACTATGTTTTTGTGCGTCTTATCCACCTCGCATTAAGTGGGCCAAGGGGGAAGGTCCCCTTTCAAGACCAAACTTTTCCGTCTTGAGGCAGGCTTTCTTTATCTGGTGGACAAAAATATGATCTCATTTGTGGGCAGGAAGGTCATCCCATCCTGGATGGCAGCACCTGCATTTCAGCCTTCCAACAGAGGCACAGCTGACGGCCTCGCTTGCTTTGCACCTCTGAAGAGTAAACAGTTTGGGTACCTTCACCAATTTATGTCAGGGAAAAAAAGGGATTGTGATGCCCACTTATCACTCCCTTATCACTTGTTGACAGATGGGTAGCTGTGAAAGCTCTGGTTTCTGTCTCTTTTATGTGTAATACAATCCTCCAGCAAACCAAATTGGAAAGAGGTATCTAGTTCAGGTCACCATAATTCACAAAGCTGGAATCCCTGATGAAACATTTTTCATGCTTCATGAAATGTTGACATAGACCTTGAGTAAATCTGTCCACTGGGTGCAGTTATAGGAAATTATGACAGAAGGAACGGGAGGGCCTTGTGCCAGAGAAGATCCTTGCTGCCTCACAGCGGAATTTAGCAGCCGTTGCCTTTCGGGTTTTTTTTTTTTTTAGAATTGTTCTTTGTGAGATCCAGGGCTGCTTCACACATTACAGTATCACTCATGACCCAACAGGGTATTGGTATAAAAGGGTGGGTGACAGTAACCCAGGAGAAGAACTTAGAGGAAATTAGTTTCTGGAATGTCTGAAGCATCATTCCTTAATCTTGGGAGGTTCTGTGTTGTTGTGAGGGTTTGTTTCTGTGAATTGGAGAATTTCACCGCAAGCTTTGGAAGAGAGAGAATGTTAAAAGGTACCTGTGACACTGGTTGTATTTTCAGTGTGGCCTGTCATAGGGAAGGGAGGGAGAGGGAAGGGAGAGGGTAGGGAGGGAGGGCGGGCAGGGGAGAAGAGGGGAAGGGAAGGGAAGGGAAGAGGAGGATAAAGGAAGGAAAGGGAGAGGGAAATGGAAGGAGAGGGAGGAGGGAGGGAGGGAGGGAAGGAAGGAAAAGGGAGGGAAGGAGAGGGAAGGGAGGGAGGGAAGGGGAAGAGAAGGGGAGGGGAGGATAAAGGAAGGGAAGGGAAAGGGAAGAAAAGAAGGAGAGGGAGGGAGAGGGGGAGGGAGGGAGGGAGGAAGGAAGGAAGAAAGGAAGGAAGGAAGGAAGGAAGGAAGGAAGGAAGGAAGGAAGGAAGGAAGGAAGGAAGGAAGGAAATATTTATTAGGTCAATGATCAGCAAAAATTAAAAAAAAAACAGTGAAGCCAATAAACACAATAATATATTAACAACCAGTAGAATAAATCACTAAAGGAAGGGAGGAAGCAAGGAACATTCCTATTCTACTCTATAGTTGTTACCTAAATGAAAAATCTAAAACATTAATAGGTATAGAATAAAAACTATATACCCCCGACAATTTATTGGTTATTGGTGAAGATATAACAGTGTCAACAATTATTCTACATTAGTGGTGACTAGCTAATCCTGGAAAACAGCCAATATTTTTGAGAAAGACTGGCACAGAGATGTGGAGACAGAGTTACTTAGATTTTTTTTTATTTTTTTTTTAAAAAGAGGCCTGAGGAAAAGGAGCAAATTCTGCAAAAAAAAAAAAAAAAACCCCATATCATGTCACATTTTCAACTAGAATGACCTCTTTTTATGGACATGTGGAAACCGGGCAAAATCCCCAAAAATGCTTTTATAATCCAAGCGTTTGCCAATAAATTAGAGACGAGATGATTTGTCCAATGTTCCAGGAAAAAAAGAAATAAACAAAAGGAAATACATACAAAATGTCTAATGACGATCTGTCATAGGCTCTAGCTAAGACTGTTTATCATATTTTGTATAACACAGAATCCCTGGAGTTAGTGGCTTGAGGAGAGAAAAAAAAATTCAGCTGAGTAGGAAGAGGAAGACAACAAAAATGTAACTAGCTGTAAACAATAGTATTTAAAACCCAGCTGATTCTATCAATATAAAAACAGAACTTAACCTCATCCTTCCATTTTGTAAACATATTAGATGCTATTTATCGGGGATTGTATGTGTGTGGCCATCTGAGGAACATTTTCGTGACTCAAAAATCTAAACAGTGGATTGTTCCATTAGCTTCGGGGATCCAGAAAACCAAATATTAATTTGAAATAAAAAAGGCTAGCAAATAACTCAACATTGTTGGTACAGTGAAGAGACCCAAATACTCTTAATGAACTATCAAAAATAGGTAGGGTTGTTGTTTTTTTCCATACATCATACGCACAAACTTCTATCTACTATCTGTTTGTCTGTCTGTCTGTCTCTCCATCCATCCATCCATCCATCCATCCATGTATCTATCTATCTATCTATCTATCTATCTATCTATCTATCTATCTATCTATCTA
>BLBF01000045.1:5313328-5326924 GCA_015471245.1 Laticauda colubrina | reverse complement strand
ATAGATAGATAGATAGATAGATAGATAGATAGATAGATAGATAGATAATATTGTAACTTTGAACAGTCACTAAAGAAACTGCTATAAGCCAAGGGCCACCTGTAAAAATCATGTTTTTTAAAAATTACTTTGCAACTGGCTGGAAAACAATATCCGCTGACGTACAAAAATGCAGCCACTGATTTGTAAGAAACTAAAATTGACTTGCTGAATCTGCCCCCAGTAAACATTTCTGGAGCTTTGTGAGCAAATACTTTGGGTCTTCAGCTACCAGTTCTCCAGTCCATCTACTGGCAACAAACATCTGTTTTGGTAGACAAAAAGGAAAAATAGAAGGGAAGGGACGGAAAAAAGAAAAGAAAAGGCCATTTCAAATTATCTCCCTCCTGGCCTTGAAAAGCTAATATAAAACCTGCAACATACAACTTCCATTTTGAAGCTCTTTTCAGCTTTTGGAAGCAGAGTTAAAATCTTCAGATAATTCTGTTGGGCTGAAAAAAGAAGTTAATGGTGAGAAAGCTGTTTCTTTTTGAGTTGGGAGGGGAAAATGTCTGCGGACTCCTGCGGCTATTGATTCCGAAACAATCTTGCCCATGATAAATGGGAGTACATTTAGCAGAAGATTCAGTCACGAGAGCTCACAGATCAATCAGCTTGTCAACAGGAAGGCTAAATCCAATTTTTTATTTGTACTAAATTCTGATTTTGTGGTCGGCTCTCATCCCCTTGGAAAGTAGCCTGCACATGGGATGACAACAGTAACAACAGAAAATAGATAATCTTTCAAAAGCATATTAGAAGTGGAAGGTTTGGGATTGTATATGTGTGTGTGTAGGGGGGGAGGGAATGGAGGGAGGGTGAAACTCAGCTCAACAAAAGCTGATTACTTGATTTATGGAATGAGTGGAAGGCAGAGAAGAGAGACTGTTATTTAAACGACAGACGTTAAGGCCTAAGCTGTGTTGGTGATTTGATTTGGTTTGGTTTGGTTTGGTTTGGTCTGACACCAAGAGTTTACTAAATATTGGGGAAGAGTTTCTAGAATTCTTTGTCATATTTGCCTCCTAGATTTGATGTCCAGAATTAACACAGTTGTGCTTCTGATATAAAAACCTGCAACCTTCCTGCCTGCCTTCTCTTTCCCTTTCCTCTTCTTCCCCTTCATTCCTCCCCTTCCTTCCTTCCTTCCTGCCTGCCTGCCTGCCTGCCTGCCTTTTATTTCTTTTTTCTTCCCTTTCCCTTTCATTCCTCCCCTCCCTCTCTCCCTCCCTCCCTTCCTGCCTGCCTGCCTTCCCTTTCCCCCTGTTCCTCTCATTCCTTCCCTCCTGTCTTCCTGCCTTCCTTTTTCTTCCTCTTCTTCCCTTTCCCCTCCCTCCCTCCCCTTTCTCTCCCTTCCTTCTTTCCTTCCTTCTTCCCTCTAATTGCTCTACTAGGCCATCCATTCAAGCATGAATAAGCAATGAAGGGTTGTAATCAATGTGACCAAAGGTGAGGACATAGATATACAATATCTAAAAGGTCAACTGATCTACAGTTTGGGGAAATGGACCTTTCATCAGTACATAGTACCCTGATATATTTTCAGCCTTAAACTGTGGTATTTACTCTCCATTATAGTTGTGAATGCTTTAACCTACTACTGTTCTCTTCTCTGTGTTTTTAATGGTCTCCTTTACAGTAAAATAAGCTCAATAGATAGTAACACTCATGTATTTTTGTCTCTGCTGGGAAACTGAGTCATTTCAGTCCTGTTTAATATTTGGATGGGAGACAACCAAAAAGAACCAAAGACATAGGTGAGGTAGAAATTTGGAAAAAATCTCAGAAAAACACAATAGCAAACTATGAACCACGGTGGCACAGTGGTTAGAGTGCAGCACTGCAGGCTACTTCTGCTGACTGCTGCCTGCCTGCAATTTGGCAGTTTGAATCTCACCAAGCTCAAGGTTGACTCAGCCTTCCATCCTTCCTAGATGGGTAAAATGATGATCCAAATTGTGGGGGCAAGAGGCTGACTCTGTAAACCACTTAGACAAGGCTGTAAAGCCCTGTGAAGCTGTATATAAGACTAAGGGCTATTGCTATTCAGTCATCAAGCCAATAACTGGATGGAGTCAGCAGGTCCTAAATTCAAAATAAAGAAGATTTTAAACATACAGTATGCTTACTGAAATAATGGCCGTGTTAACTATCATTCCTGGGCTATCTATTGGATGCCAGCCAGCCAAAATACAATAAGACATCAAAATGTTTCTACTATGGAGCAATGTCCCAATACAACATTCCTTATAGGTTGCATAGTAGACTTTTAAAAAGCTTTTCTTCTATGCCTCCTTCCTACTTCTGCCTTGTATGAGCTCTTTATCCATGTTAAATTCATACATATGTATATTAAAATTCCTCCGTACTCTCTAGAATCAAGGGCTTAGATATGGATAGCCTCTTAAAAGCCACCTATTGAATTACCCATTGGATTTATTAAATTATAACTATATTTTTCTGATTCTTTTCAAAGGGAAACATCTGGCATCTTTTAACTGCAGTATATTGAATCCCTCTGCTCTTCACAAACTTTGTCTACTGTAAACCAACTTGAACAAGTTTAGGAAATGTTCTGTTTTCATTGAAACCAGAAACCCCCAACAGGACACTTTTGTGAAGAAATTGTTATTTCAAATGCTCTATGATAGCAGAAATCATTGCCGTAGGATTCAGATCCTGTCTGGCTTCTTTGAAGGTGCATTCAAGAGTCTGTGCAGGCCTGATTTGGTACTACCGTTCATATCAGCTGACAGCTTTTGCATGTGTCTTGATAGGCCATTGCAAACATAATTTAGAAATAAAAGTTTCACGTCTCATTACTTCTTCAGTGTCCCAGAGGTGCATTTTCAAGAGGCAACTGGACTTTCTTTGTTTTTCCTTGAAGACGTTTCAGTTCTCATCCAAGAAACTTCTGTTCTGACTGAATGGTGGAGAACAGAAGGATTTATATCCCTTGCAGTCCTCTGATCGTTGTCATTCTTTGTGAGAGTCATTGAGGCCACCTGGAGGTTTAACAGCTAGTGCAGACTCTGGAGAGTCATCTGAACAATGCCATCTCACAGTCATCTGAATAATGCCAATGGGTGTGGAATCTTCTTGGAACTGCTGAAACATCTTCAAGGCTATCTTTTCCCAGGCCATTTCAAGGATTCAGCTGAAATACTTGAAAATATAACAACTGAGCTACCCCACTCATTAAACCTACCCATAGAATGTCCATTCTGTTTAGCTGGAATGCTAAACAGCAATGTTCACACACACACACACACACACACAGATTGTGCAATAAACCGCTACTTAGCTCGATCTAAAAGCTTTGGGAACGGAACATTGTTTACGTACATGCTTTAAAAGGCATGAACATAGGCCTAACAAGAAGACAAAGTTGGAAGATCATTGTTTTAACTTAAAAATTATTCCATCCAAAACATCTTGGGTTTTGTTTTTGTTTTGCAGATTTTCCTGCAGTTTAGGCAGGAAAATCAAATACACAGGTACAGAAAAGGCAGTATCTGGATCAACAGTAGCAACTGTGAGGGATCTAGCTGTCCTGATGGATCACTGCTTAGATATGAGCCAACAGTGTGCTGCAGCTACCAAAAAAGTCAATGTGCTCCTAGGCCACATTAACACATTAACACATCAAGATCTCAAAAAGATACAGCCTATGTTCTGACCAAGGCTTCCAAACCATAGTTACGCACACACTTATTTTAAAAACAAGACTTATTTGATTGCAACACTGGCAATTGTTTTTATTCCCAGCCAGAATTAATCTCAAACAGTCCCCCGAGATAAGCACATACCTTTCAGTTCTGTGAAGTGCTGCCAAAAACAGAAACATCAAATGAACTAGAAAAGAAACCAACCAAAGTACAAAAAAACCCAACCGAAGTACAAAGAGCTTCAAGAATGATTCTGAACCAATCGAATGACTTTGCTTCCTGCAAAGGTTTCATCATCTTGGCCTGACCTTTATACCTTATGGGAGGGCAGTCACCTCCCCAGCCTGACTCCCAAGTCATCCCTTTTGTTTAAGCTGCTCTCTCCTTCTAGCAGCTCTGTGCATGCACACACTGGGAACAGACTCCCCTGGGTCTGCCTCACTGCTGCCAGACTTCAAAGGCTCCGGAGTCAGCACCCCACTCCCAGATGTCCTGGCCCCATCCCTGCATTAGATGCAGAACCCTCATCCAAGTCCTCTCCAGACTCTGCACTAGCTGCCGGCGAATCACAACAGCCTACATCTGGAATACGGTGTCCAGTTCTAGTCACTATCATACCATATAAATGATGCTGAGATCCAGAAATGGTTCTTCTAGGAATAGTTAGAGGGGCATTTAAGAAAGAAATTGAATACATCATAATACATGTACTAACAGTGGCAAGAATAACTTATGCGCAGAGCTGGAAACAAGATAGCATCCCCACAGATAGTATGATAATAAAGAAAATAATGGATTGTGCAGAAATGGCCAAACTCACATTAAGAATTGCAAGATAGAGAAGACATGGAATACTACACAGTCTGGGGAAAAGGGACTGCAGGAATAAAAAAATAATGTAAATATGTATATATTGATTTAAATGGAAAAGTCGATGTCACATCACTGCAAAGACTGTCTATGTGTTATTTTAAATGTGAAAAAGTTTAATAACAATTATTTTAAAAAAGAAAAGAAATGATACTGAGATCCTAGAAAGAGAACTGAGAAAAGAGCCACAAAGATGATCAGTGGTCTGGAGGCTAAATCATATGAAAAACCACTGAGGGAATTATCCATGTTGCAGGATTCAATCTGGGTCAGTCACTGAGTCCAGAGGTTTAGTCTTCTGAGGTTTTAGATTCATACTGGAACCCATCTTCATGCAACTTCTCTACCAGAAGGAAGATCTCTAAGGATGGGCTCCAGGACAATTTCAAAAGCTCGGAATATTAAACCTCTGATCCCAGTGATTAACCCAGATTAACAGAATAACAGAGTTGGAAGATTGGATCCTGCAACATTATCCTGGGACACACATATTCACCTTCATTTGGGAAATTTAACCAGGAAATAAGAAGGGATTTCCTGACAGTAAGAATGAATAATCATTGGAATAGCTTGCTTCTTGAAGTTGGGAGTGATTCATTCCTGGAGGTTTTCAAGAAAAGATTGTATGATGACCCAGGGTATGGTACAAAGGCAACATAGTCAGATAATCAGTAGGAGTCCCTTTATCATCTCCAACTTTGCCCCCAATGTCCAGGTTACCTTCCGGCTGGAGAAAAACTCTCCCAGGAACAGCCTTTGACTACAGAAAATTAAGTCCAAAACATGGTCAACACAAACTGTAACTTAAAATTCAAACAAACCAAACTGAAGTAATTAGTTTGGCAGGGCAGGAGAAGGAATTGCAGACTTGAAAGCAAAACTCATACAGTTGGGAAGATGCCAGGAACACAGAGAAGCCATGACGATACAAGATAAAGTCACATTTGCTCCCAACAGCTTGCTGCACGCAGCTTGCCTTTTTTATATGCTGTGTGCCCAGCTGCAGCTCATGAAGGGAATCAGGCCCTTTCCTCCCCCATAAGCCATGCAACCCACGTTGCTCTCTCTGTCAGCTATTCAGCTTCTTCCTCCAAATCCAATTCTGACAGGGACATGACAGATTGGACAACCATTTGTCCTGGATGGTACAAGGATTGTTGCATTAGGCAGATAGTTGGATTAGAACACCTCCAAGGTCCCTTCCAACTTTAGGATTGTACAATTCGATGAATTATTAAAACAACAGGCCTGTACTTTACAATGCCTGACTATGTTATAATTTCTCTTCCTCCAAGCGTCTCCTTAAAATGCATATTTAACCAATGTCTTCCTATAGTTTTTGCACCTCTGAAGGCTTGGCTGCATAACTCATCCAAAATTTTAACCTTAGCTGTTTATCAAGACATTTGCAAAACAGACAAGCAATAAAAACGTAGGTATGTGTTCACTCAATTACTGCCCGAATGAAGAATATCACAAAAATTATTCAGTGTCAGAAATCTCATTTTGTATGATATTTCTATATATTTGGGGGGCTTATATATATATTTTCCCCCTTGGTATGAGTGAATTAATATGTTTGGAGTACCCTTGAGCCATAGTGGAAAAATAGACCAACATTCTTATTTAGCACCTCTGCTCAATTCCATTAGAAAAATTTGCTTTAAAGGCAACACATTGATGAATGGAATGTCTTATGCTAATGTAAGAATAATCAATTTAGAATGCTTATGACAATTAAGAAAGCTGGAGATAAGCTTCAGAAGAACTATGCTTTGTCAGCCTTGATTTGGATTAAACTTGCACTAATGGGATCATTTTTCTTCCAAAAGGTATTCTTTTGGGGGGCCAGCATATCAATTAATATGAATTATGCATGTATGGAAGGGAGTTATACCATTAATTAGACAAATTAATTTTATGATGCCGCTGAATAGACTAACACTAGATTGGGGGAGATATTCTTTCCACACTTCACACATGTTTGAAATAAATGAATAGTTTTACATTTGCATAGTTATTACAGGTTCAATCAGTGTTAATCTGTCATGCGGCAGTCAGCGGACAGCTTTAACTTGGTCACACAACATATGCAATTCACACTTCTGGAGAATGACATATGTATTGTCATAAATACATTTTAGATTTGTGTAGGCCCCACAAGGAATGCCAGGTTGGATTCTTTCAGGAGGAGGAGGAAGAGGAGAAGGAGGAGAAAAGGAGAAGGAAGGGAGATGGAATCAGGGAGAAAGAGGAGGAGGAGAAGGGAGGAGGAGGAGAAGGGAGGAGGGGAAGGGAGAAGGAGGAAGAGAAGGAGGGGAAAGAGAAGGAAGGAGGAAGGGGAGGAAGGTGGAATCAGGGAGAATGAGGAGGAGGAGGAGGGAGGAGGAGGAGGAGGAGGAAGGGAGGTGGAATCAGGGAGAAAGAGGAGGAGGAGAAGGGTGGAGGGAGGAGGAGAAGGCAGGGAGATAGAGTCAGGGAGAAAGAGGAGGAGGAGGAGAAGGGAGGAGGAGGAGGAAAAAGAGAAGGGAGGAGGAGGAGGAAGAGGAGGAGGAGGAGGAGAAAGCAACAGCATGTATTATTCATTCAGACAGTTGGTGAAAAACAGAGAAAAAATAGAGATGATATAGCTTTATTCTGAGAGGTGCTGCAGTCCTGAGTTTCAACTGTTCTACATCTTCTGCCAGAAGGCAAAGTTCACAAAGATTGTGAGCAGGATGGGAAGAGTCTCTGAGAATGTTGTGCGACTTCCTCAAACAGCGAGATGCAAAGATGTCGTCCAGGGCTCGTAGCCGGAGCTGCCCGATGGTCTTCTGGGCAGTTTTCATGATTCTCTGTAGAGCTTTAATGATGAGGCACTAAGAAGCTTCTCTAGGATACAGCTGCTGTATTAACAAGGGGAGCAGCCTCTGGCCCTTTTCTTCTGACCCACAGGGCCTTCTCGAAGGATAGCCTGCTACTCATCCAGCTGATATCTATACATAAAACATGAAGAGTAGCAACTTGTCTCCTTGGTTGGCTTCATGTGTCCATATACATTTCCCCCATTATGTTATTGACTCCATCACTTGGAGATAACTAGGCAAGTTCTACCTAAAGAAATTTCCATAAAACTAAGAAATTTAGGGGCTGGTTATTTTTTAAAGCCCTGGAGGCTGAAAGGTTGGAGCATTCCATCTTTAAATGATGCTTTTAACAAGAGGAACTTAGCTCAGTAAAAAGTCCTGCCGGTCATGTTGTGAGGCTGCCATATGGATCATAATGGACCATAATAATGGACCAACTCACCTATTGATCTGAGTTGACTCTTCCAGTCATCAGTCTTCAAAGCAAGTGGCCTTGGTGAAGTTGTTGATGACAACTTGAGTGTACAGCAATGCAACCTTCTGCATTTGTTGGGAGTCATGAAAGAATTGTGTGCTCTCTCAAGTTTCTGTTTTTGTATATATGTATTTCTCCAATAGAAAATAGCAACAATAATAATGTTATTGCTGTTGTTGTTATTATTATTATTCCTCTTTTCTTCTCATCACCACCATTTCCACTCATTGGCTTCTGGTGGTTGGGATATTTAATGCATAACAGAATGTTTGTAGATACCATCAACTTCTGTTGGTTCAGAGTCTGGAAAATAATGTTGAGAGATTATAAAATGCCTCCGATGAAGAAGAAAATTTCTGAACTTCCTAAATTAAGATCCTGCCTGTATCAAAAATCAAATGACCAAAGATATCCTCTTTTTTTCCCTGCACCCAACTTCATAATGGGAACGCTTTAAACTAAGGAATTATCATGATTCTATCTTGTCATAATTGTGTATATTATAATAAAGAATGCAGGTGTGTATACTTTATGTGTGTGTATGTAAAAAAGAGAGTGAAGAGACAGTGTGTACGGGGGGGGGGGAGGGAGAGAGAGGAAATATTAAAGAACAAAATTTAATTCCTGTAGTGTTTGTAAAAATCATAATCTGTTTATTTTATCTAATTGGATATGAAAGAACTGTGTTCTAATTTTTTTTTAAGGAGAAGACAAAGTAAAAAAACATCATATGTTTCTTCCAAGGAATTAAAAATGTTCCTCATATGTGAAAGAGAGAGGGGGGGGGAATGGACAAGTATGAACAGATGTTGAAAATAAATGAGGATATATATTATATCTAGAGCATGTTATACAAGTCCATATGACATGGGACAGCTGGTGACCTGTAATGCCCTTTCAAAAATTGACTGATAGCATCAATTCTCTAATTTTTCTGCAAAGCTTTTTTTGAAGGAGCAAACTTTTTTCGAAGTTCTTCTCCCCCTCTTTTTGCAAAACTCACAGTCATTGAAAGGGACTCATTTCTCAAAAGATATCCATGGTTGGGTTGGATCCAAGTTTTACTCACTGAAGGAGTCTGCTCTGGTTTTCACAAAAAGTAGAACTGAAAACCCATAACTGGATTGTCCCACATCAAATTACAGCAGGGGAATATATGGCTAAGTACTCCAAGAGGTATAATTTATTAGGCGTGTTGCATTATTATTATTTTTAGTAACATCAAGAATGTCAATCATCAGGAATATGGAACATGTGATTGATCAAATAGAGATCAGTAGGATTTACCTTATGTCCTCATGATTTTAAAGTATCTATTCTAGATCCAACTGAACAGCCTAATTTTTTTTCACATCAACTTTATTCATGGTGAGATATAGAAGATTCTATCCATTTTCTCTCTGGAGAACAAATCTGGGAAATAGTGTTTCACCCAAATTCCTCGAGAGTGAGATATTTTGAATTAGATGGACCCATTAATCCATATTGTATTTGAAGACTGGGAAGGAAAGTTGGCTTCATTGGAGACAAAAAAACCCCTCTCCATTATTGAATAAATATAAAGGGAAGGTTTCTAAATATCCATCAAAATATATTGGCTGATGTTCTGAGGCTGCTTTTTCAAAAGGAAACTGGATTTTTTCCTTGAAGATGTTTCACTCATCCAAGAAGCTTCTTTGGTTCTGACTGAATGGTGGAGAAAGGAAAGCTTTATATTTATATTCAGAACTGAAGAAGCTTCTTGGATGAGAAGGGAAACCTCTTCAAGGAGAAACGAAGAAAGCCCAGTTGCCTCTTGAAAAAGCACCTTTGGGGCAACCATGACCTGGATGACTGAGAATCTCCATACATATATTACCTGGTGGTATCATGGATCCTTGGTTTTTTTCTTCAAAATATTCACAACTCATCTCTCTTTCATGACTGTTCTTCCTTTTACATCATGGGAAGATGAAAAGTGATGCTTCATAAATTATATATTTATAATCATTGTGCTAAGATTCCACATCAAGCATTCATTGAATGCACTGCTGCATGAATTTCAGCACTTTGGAGGGAAGAAAACACATGAAATAGCAAATATTCATTGCAGATTTACTGCATGTAAGAAAAGAACAGTGTAAACAATAATTAAGCTATTTCCCAGGTTGGAGTAGATTACAGAATCCTTCAGTTATCCTTAATGATGTATCTGGCAATTTTGTGGGAGTGCTTTTAAATCTAATGGGTCAGACCACAGCAAAATAGGATAATGGCTTTAAATGATGGATAGGTGGGTATTTCACTGAGTTATTGGAGGAAGATTCTGCAGTGGTCAAAGCACAACACAATGCAAATATACAATGTCCAACACAGTGCAAATATTGTTGTTTGTTCATCCCTGTTGTCCTGAACAAAAACCCTGGAAGAGGGAGTGTAATACGAAATCTTTCCCAAAATAAGATGAATGATTCATCCAGGATTCCTTTCATCCTGGTAACCTATTGGAAGGCATATGAAATAAACATTCATATTTTGCATAATTAGTGGAAATGTCAGTGGAGGAGAAAGAGGGTGGGAAGCATATTATATAAGGTAATGCAGACTCATGGCTTATGCTGTGGAATAAAAATGAACCAGTCCCATTTGTAAACTAGTGACGATGTGGATAACATGGTATAAATGTAGAGGCGATCTTTGTTATCAGATCTGCAAAAATGCTGGGCTAGGTTTTTTTTTCGTTCCTGGGAAGGTATTTTCTAGGAAGGGGGACCTGATGTTTCTCTTCCAAATATTGATCTTAGGAGAGGCGCAGGTCTATGGAGATTCTCAATCATCCAGATCACAACAGATATCAGATAATCAGAGTTGGAAGAGACCTTGTGTGTCATCTAGTTCACCCCCCTGCAATTTCTGAGGGCAAGCTGTTCCACTGGTTGATTGTTCTCACTGTCAGAAAGTTTCTCCTTAACCAGGTCATGGTTGTCCAAAGGTGCTTTTCAAAAGGCAACTGGATTTAGCAACAGAAATTTTGGGCTCAGTTGCCATCATTAGTTGAGGACTATTTGGATTTGGACCATCCTGGGAGGAAGAAAAGTTGCATTGGTAACAACTTTCATACCCTGAAGATTCTCTGCAAAAAATAATTGAATTGATACTCACATTTGGCCACAGGACACTAAAATCACATTGAAAAGCACATTGTTTTTTAAAGCACATTGTTGTTGCTTTAATGCACCTGGAATCATGTTTAGTGTAGGCGTGATATATACAGCCCAAAAATGTACATTGGGATATGAGCCACGGTGGTGCAGTGGTTAGAATGCAGCATTGCAGGCTCTGCCAACTGCCAGCAGTTCGAACCTTACCGCCTCAAGGTCGACTCAGCCTTCCATCTTTCCAAGGTTGATAAAATGAGGAGCCAGATTGTTGGGGGCAAGAGGCTGACTCTGTAAATCGCTTAGAGACAACTGTAAAGCACTCATGAGTGGTATATAAGTCTAAGGACTATTGCTATATATGCAGAATATAAATGACAGGGGTCTTTCTTGACTATATAAAATGTGCAAACTCCCCATCATTTAAACTCCATTTCCAAAATAAAATTTCCAACTTCCAGTTCCAAACAGCATCTGGGTTTTATTATCATTGTCAATAATTCCATTTGGCACAGGAAGGGAGCTAATTCTGCTCATGTACTAATGATTAATCAGACAAGCCTATTTACTAATGTATCAGAATGTGTTAGAAACATAAGCTACTGGGGGACAGATCATCAATTCAGGTATAAATGAACTATGAGGATATTGGATATCTATTGATTCATGTCAGAGAATGAAGAGGAAAATGTAATCAGCTTGTAGAAATCATTAGACTAAATGAAAATAGAATTTCAAATCCCACCCTTAATACATAATTTTTATTGACTTTTTTGTGGGCCTAAATTGGTCAGGCAGTTAAAAGAGTTAAAATAAAAATAGAGCAAGATTTTGCTGGTTGTGTGTATGTATGTATAAAATGGGAACAAGCAAAGAACTTATCCAGTTGCCCTAATATTAAAAGAATATTTTATCATCTTATATTATAGAGTATATTTGAGACTTGTGGCTAAATTGTGGTTGCAAGTCATGGACTACCTGTATTTTGATTAAGGAATATCCAGAATCAAGAAACCAAGGATTAGCAGATTTGTTAAAATGAAAACTGTTCCCAGCCAACACTACATTTGTACAATAAAGTCTAACTCTGCAGTTATCAAATAATATGTTAAAGAGCATCCTAGCATTGGGCATATTCAATTGAACAGAAAAATATTCAGCCACCAGAATGCACAACCCAAACTGTACACAACCCAACCCACAACCCAAGATCATGTGAAGATCTAGTAATGCTTCACAAAGCCATCGTAAGACTACTCTTGAAATATTGATTTTGGAAATAGTGCAGAGAAGAGTAACAAGAATTATTAGGGTCTGGAGCTAAAACATACAGTATGAAGAATGGTGGCAGGGATTGGGTATGTCTGATGTAAGGAAAAAGACTAGGGTAGACAAAATAGCAGTGTTCAAATATTTGAAGGTCTCCTACAGAGATGATGGGGTCAACCTATTCTCCAAAGCACCAAAAGGCAAGACAAGGAGCAACAGATGGAAAACCAAGGACAGAAGAAACCTAGAACTAAGGAAAAATTTCCTAATGGTGAGAACAATCAGCCAATGGAGAATAGCTTGCCTTCAGAAGTTGTGGGAGCTCCATCACTGGAGTCTTTGGTTTTCCCAGTTGCAATGTATGGCTGTGGAAGCTGGACCATAAGAAAGGCTGAGCGCCAAAGAATGGAGGCCTTTGAACTCTGGTGCTGGAGAAGACTCCTGCGAGACCCTTGGACTGCAAAGTGATCACGTCGGTCAGTCCTCGAGGAGATCAACCCTGACTGTTCTTGAGAAGGCCAGATCCTGAAGAGAAAACTCAAAGAGTTTGTCCGCCTAATGAGAAGGAAGGACTCACTGGAGAAGAAGATTGAGGGCAATAGAAGAAGGGGACAGCAGAGAATGAGGTGGCTGGACGGAGTCACTGAAGCTGTCAGCGTGAGCTTAAATGGACTCCAGAAGATGGCAGAGAAAAGGAAGGCCTGGAGGAACATTGTCCATGGAGTCACGATGGGTCGGATACAACCTTGCAACTAACAACAACAACAAAAGTGTTGCATTCACAGGATACAAGATTGTGTAGCTTCAATGCACACAACACACACACACACAACACACACACACACACACACACACACACACACACACACAATGTGACACGCTATTCTCCACTCTCACCAGTAAAGGCTCTTCATCCTGAATGCTTAATGTTGTTTCTTAGTTGGTGTTCAATACCGTCCAGTCTATATCTCTGCGCCTCGCCTTTATGTGATGCTTAGATATAAGATTGATCTCTCAGGACACCCTACCGTTTGGAAAGTAGGATTATTGGATTTTGTGGCTTTCTCAGATGTCAAAGATCTTTAAACAGTGTCTTGCAAAGTTGCAGCATCTCGCCAGTCTGCGAACAGCTTATGAAAAAGGAAACAGACTCCATGCGAATTAAAAGGAGGGGGGACGACAACCAGCTTCCCACACCGTTAAATTCAACAAGATGAAAGTATTTGAGGGGTGCCTTTCATTTAGATAGATAGATAGATAGATAGATAGATAGATAGATAGATAGATAGATA
>BLBF01000045.1:5294808-5308325 GCA_015471245.1 Laticauda colubrina | reverse complement strand
AAGAGAAGAGAAGAGAAGAGAAGAGAAGAGAAGAGAAGAGAAGAGAATAGTTGGAAGGGACCTTGGAGGTCTTCTAATCCAACCCCTTGCGTAGGCAGGAAACCCTATAACATTTCAGGCAAATAATACTCAGATGCATCCGATCAAAATAACATTGCTTTGCGTGGATTTCTTGGGTGCTAGTAGATCTATACTTTCCTGTTATATATAACACAATACCATCTATACTGGCAGGTCACTCCCTTTCACTCAAGAAGAAATGGTTAAGGGTGACAATGTGAACTATTCATCAATGGAACAGCTTTCCTCCAGAAATTATGGGTGCTCCATCACCAGAAGTTTTGAAGAAGAGATTGGGCAGCTGTTTTTCCAGAATGGTATAAGGTCTTCTTTTCCTTCCAACAACCATTACTCTGTATTCTGTAAAACTGGATTTCTTTGAATTCATTGCAATTCGTTGGTGGTGGTATTTCATCCTGTATTTATTTCAACTAAAAGACCTTTGCGTATCCTTGGGATTTACTCTGAAGAATGGTGGGCTGAAGACTAACATTCTTTCCTTCTCTTTTCTGTTCATTTTAGAAAGATGCTTCCCTGAGCTACATATGATCTGCTCTTGTTCAGATTTTTGCCCCTGCTAATAAATATGGAGCTGAATTGTCAAAGTCACTTTTTTATTTTCCTAATTCCGATATACAACAAGCTTCATCATAAAAGTTGCCTTTCATTTCACCGCTTTGCAAAAACTCTATTTATTAAGGACAGCCACAAAAGAAAGGGGAAGTATTTCCATGCTGGGCTTCCAACCCCTGAATTCTTGAATGTAAAAGATTAGTGAAATTAGTCTCATAAAATGTATAGGGCCTTTTTAATTGTCTCGGCAAAGTCCCTTCATTAGTTGTTACTGGCTGCCAATATCAATGTGCTCTTCAGGAAATTTATCTTGCCTGGATTTATCATTAGCTTCTTATGAAACTATTTTTAGGCGACCCAGTTTGTGTTGGTAGCATTCCTGCAAGTTGGATTAATTTTGTATTTCCTGTCCATTTTCCTACAATTGTCATGGTGTGGCTGTGTATTAGAGCTTCATTACTCCAGCCAACTGAGCCCCCTTCTCTTCTTTGTTGTGAAAATTCCTCGCTTTAATGTTCAGACATTAATGTTCAATTAATGGTGAATGGAGTATTGATTTCACCTCTTACGATGAGTCACAGGAAATATTTTGTATTCACTGCAACTCTAGCTTAGGTTCAGCAGACCAGCCAGGTAAAGCTGCAGAAGGTTAACCTTTAAGTAGACTACCAGAAAAATCACGTTGCCATGTGTTAGTCTCAAATATAATCCCTAACGTGACAGCACACTTACCAGGATTACATGGTGTGTCCTTCAGGAGAACATTTTCATAACCTGCACAAGATTGTACATTTCTGTCCTTCATTGGTCATGAGACATCTGTTAAGATGTTTCTTTTGGTTTGGCATTTTCTGAAATTCCTACAAGACAACCTTGTCTGCATGGGCATTCAAGGAAGTGCTGCCAAAGTACTTTGTGCTGTTCTGTGAAGGACATTTTTTTGGTCAAATGTCCATCTTCCATACTGAACAGAGTAGAATCAACTTTCCATTCTTTTTCCATGAATTCTCCATAGTTGAGAAGTAAAAATAGGTTATACATCTATATTTCTTTCACTTCTTTATTATTCATTACAAATTATTATTCATTGCTTTTTAGATTTTGGGGTGCAGGACAGTGATAGGATTCCAAAAAATTGCTACTGGTTCTGTGGGCATGGCTTGGTGGGAGTGGCCAGGGAAGGTTATTGCAAAATCCCCATTCCCTCCCCATCCCACTAACCTGCTTTCCAGCTCTGTTCTCCTGTGCAGGGCAACCAAAGGAGACCCAGCCGATCAGCTGGGACTCAATGGAGGCAGAGAAGAGATGGAGGTGGGGCCAGTCAGAGGTGGGATTTGCCAGTTCTCCGAACTACTCAAAATTTCCAGAACCTGCTGAATCCCACCTCTGGTGCAGGAGTCCCTATCCATTGAATTCAGACAGCTCAAGGCTTTCATTCAAGGGAGCAAATCAGTCTGATAAAAGTATAATGCCAAGAATTGATTTCAGTTCATAACTACTGCTTCCTTAGCTACTAACTTCAGGAGACAAAACATAAGGGAAGGGGAGGACCTATAGATAGGCAATTATATCCTGCAAAAAGGTGTGCTATGGGTCTCATCTGCTAGGAATGTCATCTGATGGGGCCTAGAAGGAGTCATAGTGCTTTTCCTATGGAACATTATCTCCCCTGTGATCAAACTGACTCCAACTTATTTGGCCTCCAGGATTTGGCCTCCATCTTGCTTGGACATCCAGCAGTGGTGAGGTGGCACCTGATAGATGGTCATATTGTAGCACATTTTTGTTTGTTTGTTTTTTAAATAATTTTCACTCTTTTAATGTGTGTTTTTGTTGTTGTTATGCTCTGGTTACTTTTCATAATGTTTTTGTGTTTGTAACTTTGTGAGCCATTCAGAGTCACCTATTTGAGATGGTGTTAATAGAAATCCACCAATAAATTTCCTGGATTTGGGAATTCAGGAGGACAGAGCTGAAAAGCTTCCAGTTCCTCCCCATAAAAATCTGCAAATTATATTCCATGTCTACAGAGGAGCACTTCTATGGGAGAGGATGTCACCAAATTTGATGAACCAAAAACTCAGTTTTGGGAACAGAGTTGTCAAAGTCTATAATATGTTACCTGATTCAATTGCCTCAGCTACTAATGTTCACAGGTTTAACACTAACTTAACTTCTGTGGAACTCACCCCTTATTTAAGTGATCTCTAAGTGGGTAACTGTAAGGGTGCTAATGTAATTATCATCCCTGTCATATTTTAATTGTTTTGCTTGTTTGAATTTATAATTTTCATCTGATAAATAAATGAAAGAAAAAGAAAAAACTCAGCTGCCTCGACAATGCTGCCTGCATAACTGATGGATATTGGAAGCACCTAAAGAAAAAGTTTGCAACAATTGGTAAGGATGAATTGGTTCTTTGAGAAGGAACTTACTTTGGCCTCACTTTGCAGCTCAGCCCACAAGTTTGAATTACAAAATTGGAGGCCATTTGGAAGGGATCTTGGAGTCTTCTAATCTAAGCCTCCAGCTCAAGCCAGAGACCCTATACCGTTTCAGACAAACGTTGTTCAATCTCTTCATTAAAACCTCCAGGGTTCATCCACAGCTTCTGGAGGAAGCTGGAAGCATCCTGCTAAACATGCTAGGAATTGCCAAGATGAATTATTCAATCCAGTTACAGGTTGTCTCAAAGAAAACATGACTTTGAGAATGTGCGAAACTCCACTTTCTTTCCAATGAGTAATAACAGCCAGGCTTCCCTCATCAGTGGTTAAAGGTTTCAATTACAGCATCTTCATGTTTTGGTAAATCAGTGGCATAATTAATAAATCCCTTGAATTTAACAACAGTGTGATATTCAACCAATGGGGAGATCAGGTTTTTTTAGTCAATACAAAGCCTATGCAAAATTGCCTTCAGTCTGAACAATTCGATGATGGGGATTTCAGGAGGAGAATTGGTGGCAGGACTCCAAACTAATTATTCATTGTGAATTATGCACCCTATTTTAACAATCATCCTTACCTAACTCACAGGAGTGTTGTAAGGATTAATTAATGTTTATAAAGGATTTTAAACATGAAGAGTGTCACAGAGCAGCTAAATATTATTATACAATGGACGTAAGTGCCTCAGCATGCTTGCCCATTCAAAATGTATATTTTTTACATGGAGGAAAAAAAATCACTGGATTCAAATTTTCCATGGTTTCATCTAAGTTTCAAATATGGTAAGCACCACTTAGTAAGTTGGTTTTCCCCTCTGTAATGTTTAAAATTACATCCATATTTCACTCATGCAGAGCTTGAAACAAAACTGTCATTCAGCTGTCTTTGAAAAAGTAGTTTTAAAAAATTTGAATCCCAGCCAGTACTCGGATGGCTCTGTAGTCAAGTTTCCAGTGGATATAAACTTTTTTTTTTTTTTAGATTTTTGCTCTTTTCTTCATTTTCCCCCATTCTGAAAAGCCAACACTGAAATTGCTCTCTGAGTCAGCCTCATATTTCTGTCTCCAAGAGGGGACAGTTAGATTTTGTTTAAAAGCTTACAACAAGACATAATGTCAAAGCTGTTACACATTTTTATATTCACCACTCAGCAATGAGAGATGCTTATTTCTTTTCTTTCCCCCTTACTTTTAAATTTTTATTATGTTTCGTTGTAAGATAAAGTGTAGAATAAACTTTAGAATAATATAAAATATAGAAGAAAGAAAAGGTAGAGTAAAAATCATTCTCATCATCCAAACTTTCATTTTTTTTCCGTTTTGAGGAAAAAGTCCAGAAGTGGTTTCCAAGTAGAAACAAAATGAGATAAATTTTACTCTTAAATTAAAACAGTCAGTTTCACCACTGTCAAAAATCGTGTAGGGTCTCCTGCTTAGGTGGGGGGTTGGACTAGATGACCTACAAGGTCCCTTCCAACTCTGTTAATCTAGCTAGCTAGCCAGCTATCTCTGCTAACTCCATTCTCCTTTACCATCCATTCTTCCATTGTGGGACAAGAGATGTCTCATATGAAATGGTGTAGGATCTCCTGCTTGAAAAAGAGGCTGGAATAGAAGACCTGCCAGCTCTGTTCTATTGGAGTATCTCATAATGATTATTGGTGACTAACATGCCACCAGTGGTTTTCCTTCCATCGGTGTTCCACTGTCCTCTCCACAGTGAGAAAAAGAGAGTTTTCTCCCATTAGAAAAATCAAGATGGTGATCGTGGCAGTGGGATCCAAGCTCTGTCTCTTGTTTATGCGTGTCCACTCTCATGAAGAACATGGCCACCATCTTGACTGGGTCACATCTTTTTCTAAAAATATTTAGAAATAGCTCATATGTTGAAGCAGGGTTTTCCTCCTGGAACTGAACTTTTTTTATTTGTGTCTTTCTAAAGCATCTTTTGTTTTACAAAATTCTCCTCAGCCAACAGACCTCCACTGATGGCACACGATGGAAAAGAAGAAAAGATCTATTTAATGTGGTGGATTTTATCCTCACCATAACTGTACTATTATTCTCACAAGATCCCTATGGAAATTATGTAGGCTAAGAGAGAGTGGGCCAAATCATCAAATACTGGAGCATTTTTTTAAATGGGAATAGTATATAACAGGAGGTCTCCAAAGTTGGTAACTTTATTTAAAAATAAGCTAAAAATAAGAAGGTGGAACTTTAGGATTAGGTAATTTAATTGTATTGCTAATATTAACAGTGTGTTAAAATATGTTGTGAACTTCAAACTTTTAAGGATTAGAAATTGTGGGGATTTTGAGATATAATCCCGGGATTGATTAAATTGTGTTAATATTTGGTCTGATCAATAGTCTAGATATTTGGGGTATTGAAATTATGGAATAATTTATGGTGGAATAATGAGTAATTTTTAAAATATTAAATATCAGTGACTTAATAGGGGACAATAAATACATGGTGAAGAGAAATGTTATTTATGCTTAAATGAATTAATGAAAAAAAATGTGAAAGAACTATAAAGAGAGAATAGTATTGTTGAAGTTGGAAGATTAGGATTATATATACTTATTTGTACTAACATTGTTAGCATTGTTTAAAAAGGACATTGACCCAGTTAATACACTGTCCACAAAATATGTATGGAAAACTGTAAGTAAAACATGAATTATATATTAAAAAACTTCCCAGAATTCCTCAACTAACCATAGAGTATACATACCCCTGGTATGTAAACACAAAAAAATAGCAATTGGGGATTTGAACCTAGGCGTCCCCCTTTCTTAATATTATACTAAGCAATGCAATGCCACTAAGCAATGCAATGTGTTTCTTTTTGTGATTCTTTTCATCAAAATGAAATGCAAAATAAGGAAATTAAAAATGAAGAGATGGTGTAGTGTTTATAGTGCAGGGCAGCTACAAATAGATATAAAAATTGCAATAATTATGTTCTCGGGAGTGCTGCCCTTTTATAAATATGATTTTTCTTTTTATTTTTGGCAGGAGAAGATGGATCATATTTTATTTCTGTGGTCCTTTGCAGATCTGTTAAAAATACAGCACTGCTAATAAAATCAAGAAGTGTTCCTGTTTCAAAAGGGGATTTATTTGGGGAGCCACAGTAATTATGTAATTTATCAAGTGGGTTTTTTAATCCCTATCTAAAATGTTAGTTTGCTTGAGTGAACAAAATTCCATAGTCACTAAACTAGAATAAACAGACAGTGAAGAAACATGTTTTAGAAATTTTGAGCAACTGAAGATCTATTGAGCTATGATTAACTGACTCAGGGAAATTACTTGTGACTAGTTATCTGAAACTTTAAAAGAGAGAGAGAGAGAGAAAGAAAAATAACTAATTTAATGGGCTGAACCTTCAGAGTTAGCCTTGAAGATGAATAACCTGCTTTATGGCAACACAAAATTTACTGGGCGGCAATCTTTGCTTCAGGTCCAATTTGAAGAATTATGGCAATATTTCTTCTGAAATGATGATGAATGAGCGGGTAAGGAGGTTGGTTGATCTCTTCAAACTGCACGTTTATTTTTTAATGAGAACAGCCAGGATCAACATGCATTCAAACAAAGGATGTTTTATTAAACAGAAAACTCCTGCACTAGATATATTGTTTGGTCGTTATTTGTTCCTTGTTTGAACTGTTGAAGGGATTATTTCAGAGGAGAAGGTATATATTTGCATCATTTGAGTTCAATATCATACGAAATACAAAGAAAAGGGGGAACCTTGCATTGTAGAAAATTCCTTTTCTGGGACACCTCGTACTATTTCTCCTTTTCTTCCTGCCTATGTCTGCTTCCCCCAATAGAGAGCCAGGATTCTGTAGCCATTGGACTGATTCAGTCTCGAAGAGACATTTGTTGTTTGATCATTTTATATGGTTAATCTAGAACTCTGCCAGTAAAGCAGATGAGAACATTAACACATAACAAAGGCCCACTTAATTCAGGACCCGACCCAGTCCAAATCCACCAAAGTCGGTTGGAAGGTGGAATTCTTCTACTGCTGTTCTCTGAAGTTCTCAGATCCAAGTTGTTCTCCCTCTTCTCTCCATTTCAGATATGCAGTCTGTGATTCAGAAGGTTGTGTATGAATAATTATCAATGTTAGTAGCTATTGATGGCCTTCTTATCCATATCTGTTCCAACCTTGGAGTGATTGCAATGTGCAGTCACAAAGCAGAGGTGTGTTTTAGGTGACATACCTCAAAATAGTTGAAAAGACAAAGGACACTCTTTTGAGGACAGCAAAGTCCACATTCTGGATAGAGAGGACCATTGGTTTGAAAGAGAGGTAAAAGAGACCGTCTATAAAATAGAAGAGAAGAGAAGAGAAGAGAAGAGAAGGGAAGGGAAGGGAAGGGAAGGGAAGGGAAGGGAAGGGAAGGGAAGGGAAGGGAAGGGAAGGGAAGGGAAGAAAAGGGAAAGGAAGGGAATAGAATAGAATAGAATAGAATAGAATAGAATAGAATAGAATAGAATAGAATAGAATAGAATAGAATAGAATAGCTGGAAGGGATCTTGAAGGTCTTCTAGTCCAACCTCCTGCTTAGGCAGGAAAGAATCTATGTTAAAACTAAATAGCCCTTCCTCAACAAAGGGAGAGGAATAAGACACCATTTATCTCCTATTTACAACACAATTCCAAGAAGGTTCCATACTCATTTTCACCTGGACCCAGGTAACCCTGATGGCACAGATAAGCCCCAAGTAGGCACAAGAGCTCCCAGAGAGAGTGCTAATGACCAGAGGACTGCAAAGAAATATAATCCTTCCATTGTCTCCCCACTATCAAAACCTATCCTATCAAAACCAATCCTTCCATTCTCCCCCTTCGAGTAAGAACTGATGGAGCTTCTTCGATGAGAAGGAGAAAACATCGTCTAGTTGGCTTTATTTTTTTTGGGGGGGGGGGAAACGACACTTTTGAGACAGTCATGACCTAGATGACTGAGAATCTCCATAAGTGCACACAGAGTATTCCACTAAATTTTAGAAGCCAATTTGATTGACTGCTTTTGGTGGCCCTTGATATGACTTAGCTTCATGAGTTTGATTACCTTTCTTTAAATTTCCAAATGGATTCTTGTGCATCTCCCAATTAACAGTCTCTGATGATTAAGTATATGCAGGGTTTACATTCAGGAAGTGAGGAAAACGCTTCATCATTTTGGTAGGATTTCTTAGCAGGCTGCTTCATTCCACCCCTGTCAATTTTACGCTGAATTTTATCAGTTTATAAATTTTCACTCTTACGTGCCATTGGGAAGTGGAGGTGGGGAGGAAAAAAGTGGGTTTTGTTGGGTTTTTTTTTCCAAAAAGGAAAAAAAAAATTCCATTCCAAAGCACTTTACCATACAGACACTGAAAAATAAAGACCATTAACAACAAAAAGTATAATTAAATTAAAATGCCAACTTCCCAAAGGACCTCAGCAAATGGGAAATATATCAAATGCTGGTAATATAAATGGGTCCTTTCTCAAGGTGTGAGAAAGTCAATGAAATAAACTTAGATAATTTGCTGAGTTTTTTTTTTCTTCTTCTTTTAATGCAGGGAAAGTAGACTAATGATTTAAAAGGGAATCACCACTGTGACAATATATTACAGGGGTAATTGCCATTCAGGCAAACAGCTTAGACTGTTGTTAAGGTGCAAGATACCCCAAGATGAGAAACATATTTAAAAATTAGCAGCCTTATCCACAGCATCTTCTTTCCCAGCCTGATGAGACAGACAATATTTGGGTTTCTTTTTCATGAAAAGTTTCCACTTTCTGCATTTTTGTCTCTTTTTGGGGGGTGTCTGTGTCAGTGCTTATTGTTCATGACAGTTTGAATGAAGAAGATTTTTGTTGCTATGGAATGGTTTCTCCAATTCTGTGTAAGACAGAGGAAAGTAATAGTCATAGCACTTAGATTTATATACCACTTTATAGTGATTTACAACTCTCTTTAAACAGTTTACAAAGTCAGCCTATTGCCCCCCAACAATTTGGTTCTTCATTTTACAGACCTTGGAAAGATGGAAGGTTGAGTCAACCTTGACCTGGTGAAGATCAAACTCCTGGCAGTGGGCAGAGTTTGCCTGCAATACTACATTTTAACCACTGCGCCACCACGGCTCTTGATGATCATCTACACACTGAAACTTCAACCTGAACATCTCTGGAGATTCTCAGGCATCCGGGTGCTTTTTTTCTTTTTCTTCAAGAGGCAACTGGACTGGTTTTTTCTTTGAGAAGAAGAAAAAAATGTTTCGCTTCTTGATTCAAGATGCTTCATCAGTTCTGATGGAGGGAGGATGGAAGGATAGGTACTGTTGAGACTGGATGATGGAGGGAATGGAAGGCTAGGTTCTGATAGGATGGGACGGGATGGAAGGATTGTCTTTCTTCCATTCCCCAGCCCCACACACCACCAGAACTGACGAAGCCTTCTTAACTGGGAAGCGAGACATTTTCTTCTTACTCCTCAAAGAAAAAGAAGTCCAACAGCCTTTTGAAGGGGTAAAAAAAAAACTACCTTTGAGATTCAACATGAACATTCAACCACGCTAGGAAAGAACGTCAAGCGTTCTTGATTCAACATGAATTGAGCATGGAAGGACATTTTGCTAATTCCTGTTCTCATATGGAAAACAATTTTTGGAAGCTATATTCAATATGTTTGCACATCCCTACAATTTCACAGATCCAAACCTATTTTAGACCCATCTTTGTTACATTGCTGCCCTCTAGTGCTGAACCGCCCAAAGAGATCAGGAGCTGATCTTTTTACAAGCGAGTCAGGGACACAAGAACGAATTAGTTCAATCAATAAACATGCCCAATCGAGATCTTAGGGTTGTGCCAATTGCTGCTTGACTTAGACAGCAATCTCATGTCCACACACCTGCTTTAAAGTTCACACAGAACTGCCTTCACACAGCTGTCCGAATAGGGCTTTTTTGAATCATGGCCTTGTCAGTACTCTGAGCAGGGATTCTTGTTAGGGAGTTTTGATCCTAAGAGATATCCTGCATCTTTTGTAATTATTCACAGAACTTTGCCGATATTATCTCTCTCAAACTGCATGACCAATGGCCAAACAGCGGTTTTACATTGTAAAAGCAGTTGTGAGGCAGGAGTAAAGATCACACATGGTAATTCTAGGTTGTGGACTGATTTTTATGGGATTCAAGCAGGCACCAAAGAACTAAGACAGTCTGAGTTACTTCTAAGTAATCTCTTTCATTTCTTCCTACATTGTAGACTTGCCAAACTAAAGCAGTCACTTGCACCACTAAAGGGATACTCTGAGAACTTCAAGGGAGGAGCCATCTTAACTCTCTTCTCCCCAACTAAACTATCTAAACTTTGTTGTTCTTCCTTCCTGATGGGAATCCAGACTACATTCCACCACAAGTCTAGACCCTTTGGGTAGCACCAGAACAACCTAAATCAGTCTCAAACTCACATCTTCTAGAGGTACTAGCCTTGTGTGGGAAAAATCTCTAGGTTAAATAAATATGTTTCCCATTGCACCATAGATAAATTTGATTTCAGATGCCAGATCCAGTTCATTGGTTGGTGAAGAGAGACAGAGACAGAGACAGAGAGAGAAAGGAGAAGCAGAAGCAGATGAAGAAGCAGGAGAAGAAGAAGCAGAAGCAGAAGCAGGAGGAGGAGGAGGAGGAGGAGGAGGAGGAGGAGGAGGAGGAGGAGGAGGAGAAGAAGTTGTTTTCGAAAGGGGCGGTTTTCTTTTTTGCTTGCATAATTTTGCAGGAGAAGATTAAGATTATTATTATTTTCCAAGAAATGTCCCACTCTTCTATCGTTATTATGCCTCATCCTGCAAGAGTCTTCATTTAGGGGGATGGGAGACCAAGAGTGCATTTCAGCAAACAAGACACCTTCCCTTCTTGTTCATCATGTCCCTTATCGTAATAAATAATGAGGGTGCCATGGGCTGACAGTGAAATATTTTGAAAATAGTTTTGATATATAGCTGGCATAATACCTGTTGGGCATTGATAAATTGCAATAACAGAGATGGTGACAAACTCTGTGAAATATTAATGACCTGTTTCTCGGGGCTGTGGCTGAAACAATACCTGCTTTTTCCATAATCCCGATGTACTTTCATGGGTGAATATACATGTATGCTTGAAGACAAGATGGTTAAGTTGGTTTCTTTTGTTCTTTTTGCCAAGCAGATGACCAGGGATACTTAACTCAAATAGAATATCTACACCAAGGAA
Source organism: Laticauda colubrina (assembly GCA_015471245.1). Classification (NCBI taxonomy): domain Eukaryota; kingdom Metazoa; phylum Chordata; class Lepidosauria; order Squamata; family Elapidae; genus Laticauda; species Laticauda colubrina. The sequence continues at coordinate 5,296,963 of BLBF01000045.1, read as the reverse complement.
GTAGCAGAGGAAATAGTCTATCAAATAGGTGTGAATGGCATCATTATTCAGACCCTTGTAATTTCTCTGACCTGCAGCCTCTTACTATTTCTCTTTGTTTTTCTTGAAATAAAAAGTTATTGCAATTTTAAGTACAGAATAAAAATAATCCAGAACTAATATGTAGAACTGCAGTGAGACTATGATACGGAGAAAGGTGGAAAGATTCTACTTTCTCCATAATGGTGAAATACATGGTGAACTGAAGAAGCTTCTAGAACAGCTTTCTACTCAAAGGTAAATCTGATGGAGAATTCTGTTCAAACTGGAAATTGTTCCCAAGTTATGATTTAATACCATAGCAGCACATCGCAGTTTGGGTTTCTGTATATGTAGCGTACTTATTTCAATTTTACAGAATATCTAAATTACAAGCCTCTTAGCAACGGGGACTGAATTTACTGAGGCACATAATCTTACTCAGTGCTTCATACTGCATTGACCATGTTTCTTGATATTAGTGTTTAGCTTAGAGCTTAATAGCAACTTTTAATCGTTTAAAAATGGTATGATATACAGCGGTTACTTGTTCGTGCTTAATGTACTGGAAACACTCCGTGACATTTTAAAATTTCATGTTTGTACTTTATTCCTTGATCTTTTATCTTGTTTCTTTTTTCATTTCTGTTTATATGTCTTCTTTAAAATGTCTAATAAAGACACAGAGAGAGAGAGAAGTGGGGAGGGAAGGAGGGAGGGAGGAAGCATCAGAGAGAGAACAATTTTGAAAAAGTAAGAGGATTTTAAAATAATATTACACTGTAGTTCTATACGGAATCTAGCATCTCTTTTTTGAGACTTCTTTCAATCTATTTAAAAATCTTTCTCCATCTACATTTCCAGTGTGGTTTACAAACAGAAAACAAATAATGTGTCAACTCATTGGGGGGAAACTAGAGTCAAGGTGACAATTGAGTTGTGTGTCTCAAGAGTGGGCTAGCGGTCAGGATTCGAACAGTTACCCCCATTTAAATCATGAATCTCAAGCCAAACTCCTAAAACTTAAAAAGGATTTATTAGGAGTTAACAGGATTCATTATGAATCCTGACAGCTAGCACTCAGGCAGTGCTGGACATGTTAACTCCCAATAAATCCTTTTAAAGGTTTGGGAATTTGGCTCGAGACTCATGATTTAAATGGGGGTAACTGTTTGAAGCCTGACATTATTGGCATTATACCAATAATAACCTCCAAATCCTATCTAAAGATGTTGAAGAACAGGATCCAGGATCTTGAAATCTGCAAAACAGATCATCTACTGCAGATCATAAGGCTTCCCCCCAATGTTATGGCTTGGGGTGAAGATGTTTTTCTTTTCTATCTTGATCTTTCCATAAGATTCTTCCTGGGAGGCACATAGGTATCCACTAACTGACATTTCCCTCAGGACAAATGAAAGGTTAGCATCAAAAACAGTTATTTACTAGAATCAAATGCTTTAAATGGAAGGAATAGAAGGCACAGCAGTCGTTATTCTGTGGTGGTTGAACTATGTGACAGTCATGAAAGCTGTTTGTATGGAAGATGGACAAAACCTTTGAGAATGAGGATTGTCATCATTACGACAATATAAATTCACTCGGAATAGCTTCTGTCTTTTACAGTCCTCTATATAAACAAGCTATGACCCCTCTGTTTCAAAACCCACAACACTAGTGTATGTGTTGTGCGTGCTAAAGAATTTCTAGCAGACAAATTGATAGCAACCAGATTAAGATTGTAATGATGAAGGATGGGGAAGCAGTTATATTGACTGGGCTCACACAGCCCGGACATCTATAAAGTGTTTTGTTTGTCTTCAACATGTTGAGTGAGCCCATCCCTGGTGACTGCTAAAGTATGGTTTGCAGTTTAATATGGCACACATAGAGTATTCAGGGACTCAGCTAATCCCGTTTTAACAATGAACAATAGAACAATAAACCAGTGGAACAGTTTGCCTTCAGAAGTTGTGGGTGCTCCATCACTGGAGGATAGGATAGGATAGGATAGAATAGAACATTGGAATGAAGAGAAGAGAAGAGAAGAGAAGAGAAGAGAAGGGAAGAGAAGAGAAGAGAAGAGAAAAAGAAGAGAAGAGAAGAGAAGAGAAGAGAAGAGAAGAGAAGAGAAGAG
>BLBF01000045.1:5241919-5294798 GCA_015471245.1 Laticauda colubrina | reverse complement strand
AGAAGAGAAGAGAAGAGAAGAGAAGAGAAGAGAAGAGAAGAGAAGAGAAGAGAAGAGGGAGGAGGAGGAGGAGGAGGGGAGGGGAGGGGAGGGGAGGGGAAGGGAGGGGAGGAGAAAGGAGGGGAAGGGAAGGGAATGGAATAGAATAGAACAGAACAGAACAGAACAGAACAGAACAGAACAGAACAGAACAGAACAGAATAGAATAGAATAGAATAGAATAGAATAGAATAGAATTCTTTATTGGCCAAGTGTTATTGGACACACAAGGAATCTTGGTGCAAATGCTCTCAGTGTATATAAAAAGAAAAGACACATTTCTCAAGAAACATAAGGTTCAACACTTAATAATAGTCATAGGGTACAATAAGAAAATCAAATCATACTAGGAAACAGTCAAGATAAATCGGAAGGATACAAGCGACAAAGTTTGGATTAGAAGACCTCCAAAGTCCCTTCCAACTTGGTTATTCTGTTATTCTGTAAAACTAAACATGGATTAAGACAATCCCAGTCAATTTCTGACATGCTCTGGATGCTGTAGGTGTTCAAGCAGGATTTTTAACAAATGGGACTACTGTATTATGAATAAGATGGGAAGGAGAGCAGGGTAGAGAAGATTCAGTAAGCTTGCCATCCAACTGACAGCCAATTGGAAAGACCCCATATTCAATATGGTCTCCACAGCTATATCTTCTGATGCTGCTTTCCATAACTCAAATCCAATATCCATAGTAGATATGTATCTTGGCTAATGGACTATTGGTGAACCAGTTGCATTCCTTAATACTATTCAGCATGAGTCAAATGCAAGATGAACTAGTCAACGTGGCTATTGTGGGATTTAATGGTATTTATTCTGGTGGAGCATTGACTGGGTTAATCCCCGGGTGCTTTTATGGGTCTCTTTTAGTTATAGGAGGAAAAAAGTGAAGAAGCTTCTTTCTCCAATGATAAATGAAACACTGACTAAAACCTGTACCCTATATCTCAGCTGTTGCAGGGGCTAGATCACATCAAAAGAGAAATGTGCAGTTTTGCTGACAGAATCTGAATGATTATTCCTGACCATCTATCACTTCTCTCAGACCTCTGATTATTTGGTCTCTTTAGCTTTGATCTGAGAACAGGAACATATAATTGTCTCCATCACTACCACTATGGTACTGAAGAGGTATCTTGACACTTGACCAAGACAAAATATTTAGCTGCCCATCATAAGTAAAGTACATCATCTTCCTGCAGTTCTTGGCTACCCTTGGCAGGACTGGAATGTGTTGACCAAGTTTAACAAGGGTAGAGGTTCTTCATCTTTCTAGGGTGGAAGCCATATCTAAAAGTAAAGGTTCCCCTCGCACATACGTGCTAGTCGTTTCCAGCTCTGGGTGGCGGTGCTCATCTCCGTTACAAAGCCAGAGAAGAGCCAGCACTGTCCAAAGATGTCTCTGTGGTCAGAGACTAAATGCCGAAAGTGCACGGAATGCTGTTACCTTCCCACCAATGGTCCCTATTTTCCTACTTGCATTTTTTACGTGCTTTCGAACTGCTAGATTGGCAGAAGCTGGGACAAGTAATGAGAGCTCACTCCGTTATGCGGCGCTAGGGATTCAAACCACCAAACTGCTGACCTTTCTGATCGACAAGCTCAGTGTCTTATCCACTGAGCCACTGTGTCCATCTCTCTCTCTATATATATTATACAGAGAGAGGGACTCATATAGGCCATACCTAGAAGGTTATAAATCCCTTTCTCAATATTCTGATAGAGATATTTTCTCTATGTGATGAAGAAATGCAGCACAATATGCTCTAAAGCTTCCTCCATTGGATAGGTGTTGGGAAGAGGCACATTGGTTTGGATGAACTTTGAAAACCAACCCTGAACTACAACACTCTACGGAAAAACTACCACTTCACTGCCACAAAACCTCATGTCATCCATAGGAAGATTTGGCTCACGCACCCAAAAAGCTTCATCCCAACTAATTTACACGTGTACACAACCCAGCATGTAAAACAGGACTTCTGGTTTGGTGGGTCTTGATACTAAACAGATAGCCATGTGCTCCAGGAGAGCAGCTTATGCGACAGTCGAGTCCGTTTGGAGAGATCATTACAAAATCCCATTATCACTTCTACAAGTTGAAACTATTTGTCATCGCGGAAGAGATGACAAGCCCAGAAATCCAACATTTGTTATTATCAGATGATAAATGATATTCCATTAAAGCTGCAATACATCACTTGAAAAGCTGCAAAGGAGATATCAGACCTATCGGCACTTGACTTATAATTTAATTTTCAAAAGCTGTCAACTAAAATTCCAAAGGCTAAGCATTTTCTTTTTTTTTTTGAAGTTCATTTTATTTATTTTCCTCATCTGTTAGTCTAATTTTTTTTGATATGGTGAACGTAACTGATTACGCACAATGCATAATTCTTTTCCTCTTGATTAAGTAATATATCAGATGTCACTTGTGTATTAAAATATAAATGACAGCTAATAAAAGCCAAAGGGTAAGAAAGGACACACCTTATTTTAATTTGCTTTTAAAATATACATGTTTTCTTGGCCATCTTACGATGATGAGAAAGAAAAACATGGCAAATCTCATACATACTGCTGTTTCCTTTTTTTCCCTCTTTTTAATTTAAATTCAGCATAGGTTAAAGGGCTGCTTAAACTAAGGTTACTGAAAAATTCTTTCTTTAAAAAACTGGCATCTAGATAACATTAAAATTTATACTGGACCCTTACAGCAAAAGTTCAGCCTTCTGAGTCAGGTCTCTGATAACAAAATGTTATCTTGGTTCCACAAAGCATTTTCTACTTTTCTTTCTCAATCTCTCTATTTTGAATTTATTTGGTCTCAGTTTTCAATTCTGCTCTGTCCACAACGAAACAAGATTTTCCCAACCAGAAATTTCTTAGAACTCATTGCCTTTGGCAGTGGGATACCTCTATTACATTTATCTCTGTCTCTTTTTTTTCCAAATTTGATTTTAAATATTTACAAGATCATATGTCTCTCCCTAGCTGAAATTACTGAGGAACTATTATTGTCTAAAATCTACCACAGGAACAATGAGCAACATAGAAACAGAGAGGGTGTCCATTTTCATTTGCAAAATGTTCTCTTCTTGGAACTAACGAAAAAAAGTGATGGTTTCTTTTATGGAAGAGTCCTTTGCCTACTGACAGTGAGAACACTTTGTGTGCCATAAACATTGTTTAAGAGATGCTATATGGAAGCCTGCATTTAAATAATGGGTACCAATAAAAAAAGTAGATTGTGAATGATGCTGTCTTAAAACCTAACAAGTTTTTTATCCCATAGTTTTTATAGACCATGTCCATTTCATTAGACGAATAGAGTAAATCTGCATGAAAGAGGTTTCACAAGTAAATATATTTGTAGGAAGGATGGAGAGAAGAAAGGAGATGAGCTGAAGGCCAGAAGACAGAAACACAATTGCTCTGTTTGTTCTTAGATATGGGTTGTACAGATGGGTCCATAAATTACCTTTGAGTCAGACTTGAATTCTGGAGATTTTTATGGAGTCCCCCATGTAATATGGATCAGAATTTTCTCTTCTCAGCCGAGCCAAAAATCCAGCAATTCCCAGATCATCTCCTAGCTAGCATTGACTTGGACAAGCCTTCCAAAACTTCCAAGATTAGACAAACTTGGTCTGGTAATTAAAGTCCATGAAAACTTCTGGGTTAATAAAATTGGTTATTCTTGAGGATATCGTAGAACTTGGTGCTTTAGTCAGGACTGGATATTTTTAACAGCAGGGTAGTTGTTCTTTCACTAATACTCTACTCAAGGGCTGTGTTTGAAGAACCATGTCTACTTGCACCTTAGAACTAACAGTGGGATAAAAACTGTAGAAGGGAGGGAGGCAGACGTAATATTCAGCAGGTTCTGACCAGTTCTAGAGAAACGGTAGCGGAAATGTTGAGTCATTCGGAGAACCAGAATATACCACCTCTGACTGGATATTTTACAGTATCCTTCCCCTGCCACGTCCACCAAGCCACGCCCACAGCACTGGTAGTAAAAAAATTTGAATCCCACCATTGGAGGCAGGGAGGGAGGAAGAAGGAGGAGAGAGGGAAGAAGGAATGGAAGGAAGAAAGGAAGGAAGGAAGGAAGGAGAGAGAGGGAGGAACAGAGGAAGGAAGACAGGAAGAAAGGAAGAGGAAGAGAGGGGAAGGGAAGGGAGGAAGGAAGGAAGGAAAAGAAGAGAGGAGTCATTATCAAGTGATCCCTTTAAGCCGCAGAGCTCACTGTAACAGCATTGCCAACAAAGCATTAAGAGTTGTTAACCTAATTTTGTGAAGCTTCTTTTCCCGCAACATTGAACTGCAAACCAGGCACACAAAATCTTCGCCAGACCAATTCTTGAATACAGCTCATCTGCCTGGAATCCACACTGTATAATGGATGTTAGTACAATTGTGCGAGTCCAGAGGTATTTCACGAGAAGAGTTCTCCACTCCTCTGTTTACAATAGAATACCTCATACCACCAGGCTCAGAATTTTGGACCTGGACAACCTAGAACTACACCACCTACAGTTGTTCTAACTAAAGCTTCCTGAGACCGTAATTAAGCACATGCTTAGTCCAAACAACTGTTTGTTTTCTTGTTTTATTTCAACCCTCGAAATTATTTTCACTCCCAGCCTGTAATGAGTCCCAAACAGTTACTTGAGATAAGCACCCACCTTTTTCTCCTTTGAATTGCTGCCAACAACTAAAGTGCCAAATTAACTGCAAAAAAACCAGCCAAAGCACAAAGTCCACACAGAGCTTCAAGGTTTAATCAGAACAGAGCGAACGACTTTGCTTCCTGCAAAGGTTTCTCTACCTTTGCCTGTCCTTTATGCCTTAGGGGAGGGGCAATCACCTCCAAGCCTTACTCCCAAGTTGCCCCTTTTGTCTCAGCTGTTCTTGCCTTCTAGCAGCTCTGTGCACACTCACACACACACACTGGGAACAGGCTCCCCTTGTTCTTCTGCCTTGCTGCTGCCAGACTCAGGAAGCTATGGAGTCAGCACCCCACTCCCAGATGGTCCTGGCCTCATCTCTGCATCAGATTCAGGAGTCTCATCTGAGTCCTCTCCAGACTCCTGGACTGGTCCCCGTTCTTCCCCACTGTCCAATTCCACTGCCGTCTCCACAGGCTGCCGGTGAACCACAACAACAGTATGATCTCAGCTTAGTACACAAAATTGTCTGCTACAATGTCCTACCTGTTAATGACTACTTCAGCTTCAACTGCAATAATACATGGGCAAACAATAGATATAAACTCAAAGTAAATCATCTCCAAACTCGATTGAAGAAAATATGACTTCAGCAACAGAGCTGTCAACATCTGGAACTCACTACCTGACTCTGTTGTTACATCCTCAAACCGCCAAAACTTTAACCTTAAACTTAAACCTTAAACCATGGACTTCACTCCATTCTGAAAAGGTCTGTAAGGGGGCATGCATAAGCGCACCAGTGTGCCTACCATCCCTGTCAGTGGTGGGATTCAAATTTTTTTTACTACTGGTTCTGTGGGCATGGCTTGGTGGGCATGGCAGGGGAAGGATACTGTAAAATCTCCAGTCAGAGGTGGGATTTGCCAATTCTTCAAACTACTCACAATTTCCACTACCAGTTCTCTGGTAGTGAACTGGTCAGAACCTGCTGAATACCACCTCTGCTCCTTGTCTTACTGTTCCATTTATCCATTTATTCATACTCATTTATTATGTATATACTTATACCTGTTTATAAGTTATATTTATATGTTATGTTCATACTTATACTTGACAAACAAAACAACAACAACAATAATAATAATAACAATAATAACAACAATAATAGTAATAATCTTTCTCAAATCCATCCATTCTAAGATAAAATATATTATGTAGAAATTCTCAGAAATGATGGGATGGATGGCGAGAATGGGAGACTCCTTGAAAGAATTCTGTTTCTTTTCATGTTAAAGGTTCGGTAATTATAGAGTTCCCCCTCTCCCTGCCTTTCTTTTCACTTTCTCCTTCTTAACTGTTTCCCACCTTTGAGAAGAACAGTCACGAAAATTCTGGAAATTATCCACTCCAATTTCACCACGTCATTATCCCCTCTTTAAAGAGGGGATCCGGCACTGCTGTTCAAAGAAATAATTGAAGTGTCGTTTCTCAGGCCTTCCCTCCTGATTGTAGATCTTTTGAGTCATGCCTGCAACAAACTTCATCTTCCCAGCCGAAGTTTCGTTACCTTGCACGTGACGGATTCGTTGCAACATCTAATTTTCATCTCTGAGAAACAATGCTCTCTTCTTTTTGTTTTGCAGGTTATGAATCATCAACAAACATGATTATTATCTTCTCCTGACATTCCTGGGTTGGACACGGACAAAAGTGGCACCTCAAATACACCAGAGTGACACTCTTAGGATCCCTTCTATCATTTTTAAGAACACCTCACTACAGGAAAATCCACACAGGAATCCCCTACATAGGCAGGAAACCCTACACTATTTCAGACAAATGGTTATCCAATCTCTTCTTTAAAATTTCCAGTGTTGGAGCATTCACAACTTCTAGTGGCAAGCTATTCCATTGATTAATTGTTCTCATTGTCAGGAAATTTCTCCTTAGATCTTGGTTGGTTTTCTCCTTGATTTGTTTCCATCCCTTGCTCCTTGTCCTGCCTTCAGGTGCTTTGGAGAATAGCTTGACCCCTTCTTCTTTGTGGCAACCCCTTAGATATTGGAACACCCCTGGTCCTTCTTTTCAGCATTTTAAGAAGACATCCACATATACAAGAATCAAAGGAAGCTCATCCTTTAATATTCTCAGGCAGTAGATAACATCATTCTGGTGTTACATTTCTACTGTCTTTAGAAATAAGAATTCCTTATCATGGGACAGCATGACTCGCAACAGGAGTTGGTGAGGCTGTGTCTCAATCATGGGAATGGGACAACTTGTTGTATCCAATTCACCACGGCCAACTCACCATGTTCAACTCACCATGGCCAACTCATCATGGCCAACTCTCTGTAGGACAATTTAACAATTCTACTTAATTATTTAAAATAAGTAAACTTTATTTTAATTTTTACCATTCACATTTTATTCCATCCCTCCTTTCTTTAATTCTTTAATTCTATTCTATCATTTCTTTAGTATTAGTATAATTCTTGTCCCACAGTGGTAAAAAGGCCATGGTGAGTTGGCGGTGAAGAATTGTCATACACCCCTCAATCATCCAGCTCATGGTCGTCCTCAAGGTGCTTTTCTAAAGGCAACTGGACTTTCTTGGTTTTTTTTTTCCTTGAAAATGTTTCGCTTCTCATCCAAGAAGCTTCTTTGGTTCTGTTCTGTAACTTCAGTTATTCCTCTTCCTTATTTTTATTATTCCTCTGGAGTGCAGGAGGGAAACCTAATAGGGATTAGAATGCAGATGTTTCTCATTACCAAGTTTGCATCTGCACCAAAAGCCTTTTCATGGTTTGAAATCCAGTCTCAAAAATTTCGGGATTAAGCTAGTGAGTTGTGGATTGGATAGGCTGAAGAAGGCAATTCAATATATTTATTTAGGCATTTCTTTTTATTCATTTTGGTGCAGTTATTATTATAGTTCAGATCTTTCCTTGGATGATTCCAAACTCCCTATTTTCATGATAAACAACATCTGCATGGAACCAGAATTTATCAAGATATAAGATTGCTTTCTATTTGGATAAGAAAAAAAATTAGCCCCCTAAATAGCTTTTTGTCATTTTTTTGGTCAATTTCCATGTTTTTATGCTATTGTGTTGATTCCGCATAAACCTAATCTTTAATTTCATCATCAACAGCTGCAGTCTGCATTTCTCTGTCATTTCCTTGATGTTTTCTCTCCTTCAAAGATTTTTCCTTTGTGCCCATTAGCTAAATGAAATAAATATTTTGCAGTTTTACCAAAATTGATTCTGTTCCACTAGCATTTATACCTCTGTAAAAATGAGCTCGGTGTTAAGATGCCACAAAACTATTATATCTAATTTGCAGACAACTTAAGTAGAATTTTCATATTGCAATGCCTTTTCTATTTTTCTCATACCTAGAAACAGCAGACAGGAACTAAGACCCTTGAGGTAGGTAAATATTTACTTGTTAAGTACAGGCCAACATTTTTCTTCCAATATTCATCCTTCTTCAACACACCAGATGGCAGCGTTGGGCTTATGTTGCAATGAAGCAATCAAAATAATAGAAGATTTTTACATATTAGTTAAAAAATATACCTCTGAGTGAGCAGAATTCATCAAAACTTTGAAAAATGTATCATGGTAGGAGTGACGATTGAAATTTTCATTTTCTAGGACAAGGGTCTTCAAACTTGGCAAGTTTAAGACTTGTGGACTTCAACTCCCAGAATTCCTGAGCTAATATGACTGGAGGAGGAATTCTGGGAGTTGAAGTCCACAAGTCTTAAAACTGCCAATTTTGAAGACCCCTGTTCTAATATACATTACAACTCAAAAGACGAGATGTGGGTGGACTCCACCATTTCCTCTTTACCCTCACATTATATAAAGGCAATAATCTTTTAGATCAGATCAATTTTATTACAGCCTTTAGCCAAGAAATAAAACAGAGTACAAGAGAGGAGAGGAATGAATCCAAAGACTTTAATACAAATATGCACATTTGGCAATCTAGTTTAAATCTGAGTATGGACCCCCTGCTATAACCATACTAGATAATAAAACTTTACAACCCAGTTAAAGCCCCTGTCACACTGCACCAATGGATGCAAAGAGGATGTAAAACGGACAAAAAAGCTTGCCATCCGTTGGTTAACGCGATGTACTCATTGCCTCCGTTTGGCTTCCTCTCTATCCGTCCAGCATCCGTTTATGGACATTTCATCCGCTCAGAAAGTTTTGAGCTGCTCAAAACTTTTGCGAGAAAAATGTATCCAATTCGTCCATTCTGCATCCGCGAGGCATCCGCTAGGCATCCGTTCTGCATCCGTTACGCATCCGCTATATCCGCTAGGCATCCGTTACGCATCCGTGCAACTAGCATCCGCTTGGACGCAGGGAGGAAGCGGAACAGACGCGGAACGGATGCAGAACGGAAACAAAGCATTTAAAACGGAAAAAACCTTCGCAGAGGGGACCTATCTCGGATATTAAGGATGTCTAGAGGATGCCTAGAGGATGCAAAGGGACACCTATATTGCCTATAAAAAGGGGGAGCAATTCATCTGGATCTCACTTTCAGAACAGCAGCCCTGCGGTGCAGACCTCTGCAGCCTTCATCTGACTCTTCCTCTTCCACAGCATCCAGTCATGTCCACCGTGGATCGTAACACAGTCCTTTTGGCAGCCACCATCCTTCTGCAACAGTACGAAGCCATCTACAGGCTCTGTGAACTCTACTATGGGAAGAAAAAGAGGCGGCCAAGAAGTGTCTGGGTCCGAAGATGGATCGGGAGAAGAGCAGAGTACGGACTGTACAACAAGCTGATGGTGGAGCTCAGGAACGAAGACACTCGGGCATTCCAGAACTTCATGAGGATGCCTCCAGCCATGTTTGATGAAGTTGTGCAGCGCCTGACACCCAGGTTGACCAAGGCAAACACCAACTTTGGGCCCAGCCTGGAACCTGGGCTCAAGGTGGCACTCACTCTGTGCCACCTGGCCTCAGGGACCACCTACAAAAGCATGCAGTACGGCTGGAGGATGCCACCCAACACCATCAGCATTGTGGTCAGAGAAGTGGTGCAGGCCATCATCGAAGAATACCTGGAGGAGCTCCTCCAGTGCCCCCCCACTGAAGAAGGATGGAAGAAAGTTGCAGAGCAGTGGTATCAGAAGTGGAACTTCCCCCACACCGTTGGAGCCATAGATGGGAAGCACGTGGCCTGCAAAGCACCAGCCAACTCAGGGTCCACTTATTTCAACTCCAAGGGCTTCTTCAGCATCATTCTCTTCGTCATGGTCGATGCTGACTACAAGTTCATGTACATCGATGCTTCAGGCAATGGCTCATCTTCGGATGCCCAGGTATACAATGCAAGTGACCTCAAGGAGGGGCTGGAACGCAACCTCATCATGGGCTTCTCAGATCCAGACCCCCTGCCCAATGACATGCAAGATGTGCCCTACTTCATCGTGGGGGATGACGCCTTCTCCCTCACAACCTACCTCATGAAGCCCTACACCTCCAAATACCTCACCCATGAAGAGAGGATCTTCAACTACAGGCTGTCCAGGGCAAGGCGGGTGGTGGAGAACGCCTTTGGCTTCCTGGCCAACAGGTTCCAGGTACTTCTCACCACCATGCAGCATCGCCCAGAGACCGTGAGGAGGATCGTGGAAGCTTGCTGCATCCTGCACAATCTCATGCGCACCCGCTACCCAGTCTTGCAGAACAGGCTCGTGGACCTCCAGCAAGGCAATGGGGACATGGAGCCTGGGGAATGGAGGCAAGGGCGAAACCTGATTGACACTGTGGATGTACAAGGCCCCAACAGAGCCTCACATGAAGGGAAGAAGCAGCACAACCTCCTGAGACAATGGTGCAACTCCCCAGCTGGAGCAGTGGAGTGGCAAGACAGGATGATAGATGATTAATGGATGCTTCCTTCAGCCTGTCTCATCACACGGGTGAGATTGGGCCATGTATGTTGGGTGGGCCTCCAATGAACAGGGCATTTAATAAAGAGTTGTACTTATGTTGACATGTGTGGATGATTGATTACATTATTATTGATAATAAAGGGCCATAGGTGTGGCACCTGGGAGGGTGGACCATCCAGTCCCACTATGCCTGCACTGGAGGTTTATCTATCCCACAGCTATTAGCCATCCCAAAGGTATCCCTGCCCATCCCACTGCTATCTCAACCCATCCCACTGCTATCTTAACCCATCCCACAAGCATGCAAAGGCTTAAACCATGTCTAAAAGTTTCCACCAAGACTTCATTAAAAAAAAAGAAATGAAGCAAGTGTGTGAATCAAAAATAGACTTTATTTACAACAAGCTATAAGACAAAAATGAGTCTCTGGCACTCCTCTTGGTCGCTCAGTCTCAGGGGTGAAGGGTGCAGGTGCTGTGGAGGTGGCTGGTGCTGGAGTGCTTTTCATCAGCTCCTCCAGAAGCAGAAGCAGCAGAAGCGCCAGCCCCAGAAGAGCGAGCCCGTGCTGCAGAACCCCCAGCAGAACCAGAGTGAGGGCCAGGGGGCGGGATGGTAGCCCTGTCCCTCTTGCCAGGGCTGGCAGCATATGGCTGAGGCTTGCTGTGCTTCCACATGGTTGTGGGGTTGCTGGCTGGCAGGGAGGCTGGCAGGAACCAAGGCTGGCAGGAAGGCTGGCAGTGAGGCAGGCACCAAGGCTGGCAGGCAGGCAGGCACCAAGGCTGGCAGGCAGGCAGGCACCAAGGCTGGCAGGAAGGCTGGCAGGTTGGCACCAAGGCTGGCAGGAAGGCTGGCAGGGAGGCAGGCATCAAGGCTGGCAGGCAGGCAGGCAGGCAGCAAGGCTGGCAGGGAGGCTGGTAGCAAGGCTTGCAGCAAGGCTTGCAGGCAGGCATGCAGGCAGGGCAGGCAAGGCTGTCAATCCATCCGGCAGCAGGTCTTTCTTCTGAATGGTGACCTACTTCCAAGCTGCTTCCCTTATATCCGCAGGGCTTACGCAATGCATCCTCCCCGCATACGCAATTAACACACGGCATCCGTTCAGCTTCCGCTGTGCATCCGCTTCATCCGCTGTGCATCCGCTGTGCATCCGCTGTATCCGTTCCACGTCTGCTTTGCTGAGGTCCCCCGGAAGCCTAGCGGATGTGCCATCTGCTCCCATCCCCTTCCATCCTCTGGGCTTCCGTTCTGCATCCGCTTTCCATCCGCCCTGCGTCCTCCCCGCGTCCGTTCCTTTCCGTGTTATCCGCTCCGGTTATGCAAATTTTCGCCCCTTCTGAGAGCGGATAACAACGGATGGAACATTTTTCTCATCCGTTATATACTTTTTACTAACGTTTTGCATCCGTTGGGCAGTGTGACAGGGCCTTAAGGTATGTAGATGTAAATGTGGAACTAACCATATCATTGGGCAGAAAATAAACATAGAAGCAGCATAGTTGTTGAGGGATTGCTGCATAAAGGAGAATGATATTTATTTATTTATTTGTGTTGCACCTTTATTATTTTTTACAAATAAATCAAGGCAGGAAAACATATCCAACACACTCTCCTCGTCCTGTTTTCACCACAACAACAGCCTATGAGGTGAGTTGGGATGAGAGGAAAGGACTGGACCAAAGTAATCCAGCTGGCTTTCATAGCTAAGATGGGACTAGAACTCACAGTCTCCTAGTAGTTGACCTAAAGTCACCTAGAAGCTTCCATAGCTAAGACAGAATTTGAACACATGATCTCCCATCTTCTAGTGCCTTAATCATTAGACTACATAGTCAAAAAAAGATTAAAATGATGATTATGATTTATAGAAAAGATACAAACACTGTTGTAACCATAGAGTAAATGCTAAAATATTTATAACTGCTGTAAACGAACATCTGAAATCACTTCTCTGTAGTCCTTTCCCCCTCCTTTCCTTTGATTATTGCACTTTGGTCTTCACATTTTTCTTCTTGTTTTCTTTCTAAATATGAGTTCTTGTCAGATTTTATTCTGTTTTCAAAATTCTAATAATTTTTACTTGATGGTCAAGGTGATGTGATTAAAGTTCTACCACGAAGTGGAACTCCATGAAAAAATATAGATAGAGTTTCAAATCACATCATTAGTTCTACCATTCCAATTTTTTTCAATGTTTTAAAGTCAACCCTGCCAGCAGCTTCATATGTTTTCTCTGTTAGTAAATAGCTTGAATACAACTGAAATACTTGGAATAATTGTATTCTTCAGATCACTAGCTGAGTTTTTTCATTTGGATATGTAAAACCTGACAAAATTATCTTTCTGATGATTATATTTTGGGCATCATTGACCAAATGTCACAACTTTTTGTAATATGTCAAAATCCCCGTAGATGGTTTTCTCAGGCTTTGTATATTTTTCTAGAAATGGAAAAACATGATAAATAATAATTTCGAGACCAATATTCATCCATCTGAATACTGAATTACATAATACATCATATAAACTTATCAAATTTTTCAGTTTGTTTCTCCCAGTAGAGGTCACCCTTGTAAAAATATTTGAAGAGCTCTGAAGAGTTCAAAATAGGATTGGCTTGGAATATACAATAGACTACATGGTGCCTGAAATTCCACTTTCTGTGGTGAAATCTGAAAATAATAGTTCACAGCATAGTCTTTTTATGGCCTCTGGATAGATGTCATAGCATGAATGACCTCATCTCAAAGAAATCCTGGAAGAAAGTTCCAATGTTTAATGAAAAAAATAATACAGTTGGAAGGGACCTTGAAGGTCTTGTAGTCCAACTCCCTACTCAAGGAGAAGATCTATATTATTTCAAGCAAATGGTTGTCCAATCTTTTCTTAAAAACCTCCAGTGATGGAGCACCCACAACTTCTGAAGGCAAGCTATTTCACTGATGGGTTGTTGTTACTGTCAGAAAAGATGAAAAGGAATCCATTCATGAGAACAAATTATTAGATCAGGAGAAAATGCAGGTAAAGAGAGTACAGTTTTCATTGGCAAAGATTGAAATAATTTGGAATTATTTTGGGATGAAAGCCTACACTGGAATGTTGAAGAAAACATTCCAGAATTAAGCCAATTTAGCCACATCCTACTGTTACCAAGAAAGGCACGTTGATACAAATCATAAAAAATGAAGGAAGATTTTATCCTGACCCAAACAAAACTAAAATATAAGAGGTTCTTGCAACATTTTAAAATACAGTGAAATAATTAAGGCTTCTTTCCTTTCTTTCTTCTAGCCACACGATGGAGCAGTGATCTTCTCTTCCTTGGAAATACTTCTTACAAATCAGCAACTAAATTACTTCTCTGCTGGCTAGAATTAGGTGGAACGGATACCTAACCCCTTTAGAAATCACAATTGCTGGAGACATTATTAATTCAGGAGTAGGTGTTTTGTGCTCCGTTGTTCATAAAGAGGGTGGCTAGGACACCGACATTTGATAGCCATTTAGGATTGGGGTGGGGTGGGGGGAAGGGTCAAAGGTCACTGAAATATTTTTCATCATCATAAAAAAAGAAGACAATGAATGAAAGGCAAATGAACAAAGGGACGGAGGGAAAATTCATCCCGTACGGTGAAATCTTTCACTTTGCAATGAAAAGTAGAAAGAGGTGTTACTTCTTGGAGCATTTCTGCACCTGGTCCAATGCGTTCCGTAGTTCAGAGTAAGCAAAACAAAACCTGCATTTTAAAAAATTCCAACTCCATCAAGACAGGGATGCGCTGTTACGGGTTCACCCGTTGCGAACATTATGGTTGATTCAGCGAACCACCAAATCCCACCCCTGACTGGCCCCACCTACCCAACCCCACCCTCCCAGGAGTCTCCACATGGCCCATTTTGGATGCGAGGTAAGTGCACATGGAGGCTCGGGGAGAGGGGAAAAATGGCCACCAAGAGGCTCTGGAAGTCCAGAAATGGGCCCATTTCTGGCCTGCGGAGGGCCTCTGGAGCCCAGAGGAGGCGATTTTTGCCATCCCAGAGGCTAGAGGAAGGCCTCTGGAGCCTGGGGAAGGTGAAAAGCCCCCCCCCCCCACACCTTGGTGCAGGAGGCCGACTAGGCCACGCCCACCCAGCAACTGGGCAGAGAATCCATTGCTGACATTTTTGAAGCCCACCCCTGCATCAAGGCCTTGGATGTAATATCTGATTATGCAAGCATTCCCCAACATACAACCTTAATTAGCCCAACATTTCCATCGCTAAACGAGACAGTGGACAAGGGAGTTTTGTCGCCAAAACTAGGTAGCTAAAACTAAAATCATCTGTGCTAAAACTAGTATTAAAACTTAGCACGGATGATGTTATCTAATTTGGCAATGAAAGAAAACCGCACCAAGCTCAGAAAACAGCAAGGACTCCACAGGTCAACCTTGAGCAAGAAATGTTTTCCATTCAATCAATTCCATTTGACAGTCTAAATTCCCTCTAGATCCGGACATAGTGCCTAATATCAATTAATGCCATGATTAACTTCTACTTTTTTGTCTGAGATCTTAATTTACAAACCTTGGGTTATTTTGTAGCCTTTTCTGTGGAATGGCTTCAGTGGTGGGATTCAAAAAAAATCACTACTGGTTCTGTGGGCGTGGCCTGGTGGGCGTGGCTTTATTTGGTGGGTGTGGCCTGGTGGGCATGGCTTTATTTGGTGGGTGTGGCCTGGTAGGCATTGCAGGGGAAGGATACTGTAAAATCCCCATTCCCTTCCCACTCCTGGGGGAAGGACAGTGCAAAATCCCCATTCCCTCCCCAACTCACTAACCTGCTTTCCAGCTCTGTTCTCCTGTGCAGGGCAACCAAAGAAGACCCAGCTGATCAGCTGGGACTTGGAAGGCAGAGAAGAGATGGGGTTGGTGGGACCAGTCAGAGGGGGTATTTGCCGGTTCTCCGAACGACTCAAAATGTCCACTACCGGTTCTCCAGAATTGGTCAAAACCTGCTGAATACCACCTCTGAATGGCTTGCCTGCAGAAGTTGTGTGTGCTCCAATGCTGGAGGTTTCTAAGAAGAGTCTGAACAGCTACCTATCTGAAATGATACAGGCTTCTGCTTTAGCAGGACTAAAAGATCTCTAAGGTCCCTTCTCAATCTGTTATTCTTTTATCAGTTCCCCTTGACAATGTTTTTCTTATTTCAATCCTCATATAATTATTTTATTTCTAGTCTTCGGTCATCAAAAAGTGGGGTGGAGCTTTCTTACTATCCTAAAGCCACATTCTGCGATTCCCAACAATAAATGAATGTGATGTATTGTCACATGAACGATGCTGCTAAAGTTTATAGTCATTCATAACCCTTCCTATGAACTTAGCAGAGAAAGCAAAAAAAAAACCTGCTATAGGGGATTAATTCATACTCAGGCTAACAGAGGTGAGCCAACCATCAATTATTTCAGCATGACATGAAGCTTTTATTTATGTCGCCATTAATTCACAATGTGTAATACTATTAGCTAAGAACACTGCCTGAGTTTTCTGATGCAAAGCCATACAACTCTTTGCTGTGTGATCAACTGGATTTTTGCCTGCCCGTCTCAGCTATTTTCCCTTATAATAACAAAACAGTCATCACTTTATTCCGTGGTTCCAATTAACCAAGCTCTAGAGAGTTTTATTGGAAAGCAGATGTTTATTCATTGGTTGTCTTAATTATTTGTTTGGCATAAAGAGGATTTTAAAAAGGAAAAGAACAAAAGAGAGCCTGGTAGAATTAAAACTTACCCTCTGCAAAATTGTTGCTAGGTGTCAACTTTCATATCATGAAATAATAATAGAAAAGACATCGAGAGACACGGAGGGGGAAAGAAGGGGAGAAAGAGAGGAGAATTAGTATAATCTAACTGTCTTCTATCTTTCCACCACTGCCTAATGGGTTCCTTGCATGTTTATATTGTCATATAAACATTCAGGCAATCCATTAATTCCATTAAAACACCCACACATGTTTTTACAATCTTAAACCAACATAAAATTAAGCAAAATACAGAATACAATACAATACAGAATGCTAGAAGACCCTGGAGGTCTTCTAATCCAAATATCTCTATCTCTATCATATCTCTCAATCTCAATCTCCATATATACTGTATCTATCTCTATCTATTTATCTATCTATCTCTATCTCTCTATATACTATATCTATCTCTATCCTTCTATATATTATCTATTCTATCTACTATCTATATCTATCTATTTATCTATCTCTATTTCTCTATATACTGTATCTATCTCTATCCTTCTACATACTATATCTATCTATTTATCTATCTCTATCTCTCTATATACTGTATCTATCTCTATCTCTATGTATAATTATTTCTATTGATCTATCTAGTGAGTCACATACAAATATACACATATATACATGCACACACATACAAATATATATATATATATATATATATATATATATATATATATATATATATATACTGTACATACATGTATATATAACAGAAGGACTGATTACACAGAACAGATGTTGACTGGAAAATTGCACACTTCCTTAGCCATATCTCCTGTCCATTAGATATATAATTATTTAAAGAGCTTGCTTCTGTTTTTAGATTTGAACAAATATTTTGTTTTCAGACTCTTGGAAGACTCTTAAGAAATGGATATGGAAGACTCTTTAAAAATGTGGTGTCTATTTGCTCATAGTGCTTTTAAATAATTATTCTGATCAAGTGAAATATTGATAATTTAATTATCTCACACTCTAGGTATGTAGAGTTCTTTGAGATGTAACAAATATATTTTGTGGTGTTTTTTTTTCTTATTTGGACATCATAAAAATATCACAATGAAATGGAAAGTCCTGGATAGATTCCCCCCCCCCCATTTTTCAGTAATTGGTCAGCAAGTCAGCAGTTGATTATGATAATGTGACAGGAGTTGTGCAATGGACTGTAGCAATATGGAAAAGTAGCTCAAACATGCAACAGACCCAGAAAGGGGAAAAGAAAAACAAAACTTCAGTTGCACCATTTTTTTTCTTACTGTCTTTTTTTCTCTCTCCTTCCACTGAAAGTGTCTATAAAATTTTTAAAGGAAAGTAGGTTGCTAAAACGTACTTAATTTGCCATGATAGATTGAGTCCATGCCTCACTGGCTGTAATTGAATCTGTGACCTATTTCTTTCGTAAAGTAGAAAACGTCTCTTGGGTTTTCGTCACTACTATCTTTTAATGAAATTCAAAAAAAAAAAAGAGAGAGAGAGAAAAGTGGGAGGGGGAAAGGACTGCCAAAATGTCTACACTTCCCTCCCTCCTTTTGTTGTTAATATCATTACTTTAGAATTGGTAACTTTTGAGTGAATCTTCATAAATGTGTATGGAGCGTCACTTACCAGCTGGAGATGCATGGATATCAACCCAACGTTGACATGCCATAATAGGAAAATTAACAGGACCGAAAGGGCATGAAAAGTGAAGAAAAGATAGAAACATATTGATTCTTCTTATAAGCTGCTTCATTTCTCTCATTTATGGGGCTGTAATGTTGCTTGGACTACCACTCCCAAAGCTGAAGTTCCAAACTATCAATATTTCAATCAACCGTGAATTGTCTATTTCATTGTCTATGGAGATTCTCAGTTCATCCAGGTCATGGTTGTTCCAAAAGAGCTTTTTCCAAAGTCTACTGGATTTTCTTGGGTTTTTTTTTCCCCTTGAAGACATTTCGCTTCTCATCCAAGAAGCTTCTTTGGTTCTGACTGAATGGTACAGAAGGGAAGGAAGAACATCCAGCCACAAACTGAGCAACGGTCAGCACAAAGCAGTGAGGACTAGAACTCCCAGTCTCCTAGTGATTGGCCCAAAGACACCCAGCTGGCTTTCATGCCTAAGGCTGGACTAGAACCCATTGTCTCCTAGTGACTGGCCCAAAATCACCTAGACAACTTTCCTGCCTAAGGCGGGATTAGGATTCTTTGTATGTTTGGATATTATGGGAATAGTCTTATAATGACTCGAAAGCTTTCCCAAGGGCTTCAAAATTGTATCCTAATTGTTTTAAATAAAATGAAATAAAAATTTGAATCAATCTATTCTTAACCGGAATATCACAAGCCTGACAATTTCCCTCTGTCATTAAGAATATGCAGTGCAGAAATTGGCTAAAATTGATGGACTGTAATGGCTTAAAAGTAGCCATAAATTCTTATAATTGTAGCCAAACAAAAGAGATTCCCTCAGCTCATTTCTTCCTGCTTTACAGTTATTATGCTTCAAACTAACTGTTTCCCCAAATCTACTATGTAATAACTCCCTCACCACTCATTTTTAATAAGCTATCATGGATTATTATCATCCTAACCTTTCCTGTGGTCATTCCTCTCTCTCTCTCTCTCTCTCTCAAAAGGTCAGAATAATAAAATGTGCATGATCACCAAAATGGCTGTGTTTTCATTAAAAAAAATGAGAGTGGGAAGTGGAATGGTTTGTATAAGAAATGGTTTTCCCCTTCCTCTTTTTAAGGAATAGGAAAAAGGGTATGCGCAGAATAGTTAGCTGAGACAATCTCTGATAGTTGAAAAGACAGAATGACGGCAACTCATATCAAAGTATCTGAATTTTTAATTGGTTAGAGAACCTTGTGAGCGGCAATGGGCTTCACATTTTTTAGCAAGGGGCTCTCTGCCCTAATGACTGGCTGGGTCGGCATGGCTAGGTGGGTGTGGCTGGGTGGATGTGGCCAACTCAACATCGCATCTTTGCCCTACACAGTGCCCAACACTGGAAGTTTTTAAGAAGAGATTGGACAACCATTTGTCTGAAGTGGTGTAGGGTTTCCTGCCTAAGCAAGGGGGGGTTGGACTAGAAGACCTCCAGGTCCCTTCTAACTCTGATGATGATGATCCTAATTGTGATACTAGAAAAAGAGGATAATTCACCTTGGTTGCTTCTTTCTAGCTAAACGAAATCATATTACTCCTCATCCCTTAGATACTGTACATCCAATCTGTTTCTCAACTCAAACATACACAGATACCACACTGTAAAAATCATGTTATATTTCTTAGCTAGCATTTGGGATTCCCTCCCCCACCCTTTTCCTAAGCAACCTTTGGTATGTTTATTCTACTCAGTCAGCTATTCAGTAGCTTGTTTCAAAGCCTGTGTATTTTTTTTTTTTTCGGTTTTTACAAAAAAAAGAGGGATTTTTTTTTTTTATATCCCAACTACGCCAGATAATTAAACACTTTAAAAGGTTGTGTATAATCCAACTTGTGCAGATGGTTTTTCCTCCCCCGTCTTTCTTTTATTTCTTATTTAAAACCCGAAGCCAAGGTTCATGAATATTAAAAACTGATGAAATGCCAAGATGGAGACTTTTGTCCGCACAATTTTTCTTTCAAATCGGTTGCATAGATTAGGTTTTCTTTTCTTTTTTTAAATAAGTATGTACATTAAAGCATATTTTGATGAAAAAAAAAAAGAAAGGTGGTTGCTTTCATGCACAATCAGATGCTATTGAAATTAATTGACTTTCATTGTGCCTTGATGAGATAAAATCCACCCCAAAATATAGAGAATAATAAGCTCATGTTTGCATGAAAGCTAACAGCTTTCAGGTGAAAATCTGATCGGTAGACCAAAGCCTTCGACAAGTTGCTGGATGGTAAAAACATCCTACAGATCACAGGAACACACAATACCAACAATTGTGGCTGTGTCGGAAGAAGAGGTGAGATGAAAGGTATAATCCAGTTGAAAGGGCCCCAACAAATTGCAAGGGAAAGAACATTGACACGTAAATGAGATTGGAAAATGTGCACCCCAGTTGCCAGAGAAAAATATCCACTTGTTTGTTGTCAGCCATGACTGTTTTCCAAGCATGTTGGCCAAAGGAGAAGGCATTTCCAAACCGTGGTGGCACAGGGGTTAGAATGCAGTATTGCAGGCTAATTCTGTTGACTGCCAGCAGTTCGATCCTGACCGGCTCAGAGTTGACGATCCTGCTGTGTATGTTTTACACTTACCTTCTGCAGCTGAATGTTCTCCAGAGCAGGGGTCCCCAACCACCGGGCCCCGGACCGGTACCGGTCCGTGGATCATTTTGTACTGGGCCGCAAAGAATGAATAATCATGATCAATATATATATAAAAATATGTTTTTAGTAAAGAAATAGTAAAGAAGCCCTTTACTATTGGGGAAGAATTGATTTTGCCGGTCCTTGAAAAAGTGTTTCTGCATGAAACTGGTCCCTGGTGCAAAAAAGGTTGGGGACCACTGCTCCAGAGGATTGAACCCTAGTGGTTAAAGTGTAGTATTGCAGGATGGCTCTGCTCACTGCCAGCAGTTCAATCCTTCCATCCTTCTGAGGTCAGTAAAATGAGGATTCAGATTGTTGGGGGCAAGAGACTGACTCTGTAAACTGCTTAAAGAGGGCTGTAAAACACTGTGAAGCGCTATATAAGTCTAAGTGCTATCGCTATTAGGTTGGTTTCAGAATTGCTTACACAATCCACAAATCTTGAGCAACGTAGTAGATTCAGAGAATGGGAAGCAGAACATAGCATGAAATGCAGCTTCTAAAACTGTGACACAGGTCCTCCTTGAGTCACTATCACAATCGAGCGCCAAAATGTATGCTGCAAAGTGAGACAGTTGTTAAGTGAATTTTACCCCATTTTACAACTTTTCTTACCATGGTTGTTAAGTGAATGGCCACAATTGTTAAAGTAGTAATCCAGTTGTTAAGTGAATTGGGCTTCCCCATTGATTTTGCTTGACAAAGGGCTGCACAGGGGGATCACATAACCCCAGGCCACTCCACTACAACCGTCATAAATATGAACCAGTTGCCAAGAGTCTGAATTTGGATCACATGGCTGTGGGGATGCTATGGGCCATAAGTCATTTTTCCCAGTGCCGCTGTAACTTCAGATGGTCACTAAATGAACTATTGTAAGTCAAGGACTACCCAGAGGAGGTATTCATCAGGTTCTAGCCAGTTCTGGAGAATCGGTAGCAGAAATGTTGAGAAGTTTGGAGAATCGGCAAATCCCACCTCTGACTGGCCCTGCCCCCATCTATTCTCCACCTCCCGAGTCCCAGCTGATTGACTAGGTGTTCTTTTGTTGCCCTGCACAGGAGAACAGGGCTGGAAAGCAGGTTAGTGGGGTGGGGAGGGAATGGGGATTTTGTAGTAAGCTTCCCCCGGGAGTCGGGAGGGAATGGGGATTTTACAGTATCCTTCCCCTGCCATGCCCACCAAGCCACACCCATAGAATCGGTAGTAAAAAAAATTGAATCCTACCACTGGGGCTACCTGTATTAATTCTATTAAGAAGCGGGGATTCAAGGAGAAGGCAAAAAAACCTCAACCTTGTACACCTGCCATGTGACATGAGCAATTTGGATTGCTGGATGAAAATGTCTTGCTGAGTGTTTAATAAGCAGTGTATCAGCCTTTCCACCAGCATATGATATTGCCTTTGTTTGCTTTACACCCACTTCAAAGAACCCAGAAAGCATCCGAGAAAAGAATTAATGCTTTCAACAGTTCAGGCATCTTTTCTTTCCTCGAAAAAAGCATAGAATCCAGTCTTTATTTCTTCTGCTTTCCAATATCTGGATTTTTTTGTTTTCACAAAAAATTGTGATGAACTCACTGGAGAAGAGCCTAATGCTGGGAATGATGGAGGGCAAAAGAAGAAGAAGGGGACAGCAGAAAAGGAGGTGGATGGATGGAGTCCCTGAAGCAGTCAATGTGTGCTAAAATGGACTCCGGGGGATGGTAGAGGACAGAAAGGCCTGGAGGAACGTGGTCCATGGGCTCACAATGGGTTGGAGACGACTTTGCAACTAACAACAACAAGGTGTGATGTCTATCTCTGCCTGACACTGTCTCTGTAGCATTTCAGTATAAGTAGGCATGGTCAAAATATCAAGGTAGGAGCTAGCTTGACAACTGAAGCTCTAATCATTTTTTTGTGGGTGGGTGGATGGGCTCTTGGTGCTCTCTGAGCTTGGTGGTTTTCTTGCAGATGTTTCATTACTCGATTTGGGAACATCATCTGTGCTAGCATGTAGTTGGGTAATGAAATGTCTGGAAGAAAACCACCAAGATCAGACCAGCTTTCTGCAAGGAATATGACTCCTACCATTCCCCACCAACCAGTCAGAGCTGAAGAAACTTCTTGGATGAGAAGTGAAACATCTTCAAAGAAAAATGAGAAAGTCCAGTTGCCTCCTAAAAAAGCATCTTTGAGACAACCAGGACCTGGATGATCGAGAATCTCCATAGACTTTCACCAAGCTCAGAGAGCACCAAGGACTCCACAGCTCAATCCTGAGCTAAGATATCTTCAATTGGTACTATTTTTTTTGTGCATCACAGTTTTTGACCATATCCTACAGATAACCCCTGTACAAGAGTCTGTTCCTTGAGGCTCCTCAGAAATCACTTATGAGTCAACAATTAAATGTAGGCAAAGCTCATCCTCCATAATTTGAATGTGTTAGATACTACTAATGGGATGAGCTTACCATAGATCTCCTAATTTCATCTAACCTCGAGGTAAAGTTAATGATGCTAAGAATGGTTAGTGGAACAAAAAGAAGGAGCAAGCAAACAACACGCTGGATTAATAACATCAAAGCTGATCCATCCAACAACTGAAAGAAGCTGTGTTTGACAGGGTAGTCATGAAGTATCCTACTGCTCCCTTATGTCAGTATTTGTAGATGATGATTAGCACGTTAATTGGGCCCAGAAGTAACTGGTAGCCAGAACAACCACTTCAAATGTGGAACTACCATGTCATGATGGGGTTGATCTGCTAGAAGTCTGGTTGATGCATTCAGCTTCTGGATGGTCTTTCAAGTAATAACAAACATCACAGACAATGTTTTTGCCACCCAGAGACACACCTGCAAACACACATTATTGGGGCCTCTACTCACTATTTGACATGCCCCTGGTGGAGACTGACTCTGAGGGAGAGGAGGAACTGCCAACAGGGAGTGGAGGTGTGGCTCCGGAGGTTGTGGAGGAGGCTGGGGAAAGTCAGAGGCCAGCTGAGCAGTCAGAGGAGGACCCAGGCCCATCCCCTCTCCATCCTATGGCATGCAGGGAGGAGAGGATAAGGAAGAGACTGGTCTTCTGGGGAGGAGAAGGCCTTGATCCTCTTCATGGGCTGCAGTTGTGATAACTGAATAAGAGTTTGGACCTGTGTACTGACGAACAGTGGAAACAAAGCGTGCTTTATTTTGGTCTGAAGTTATCTTGGTTGGCATCCTTCCAACAGACTGTGCCTTGTTATCTCCTTGAATTTGGTAAATACTTCTGTTCAGTTGTGGAAATTTCATCATTGTAGTTTGTTTGGTTTTTTATTTCACCTCTGTCTGCTCATTAAGTTCAAACTATATTGCTTTCTTTTGAAGACTATTTTTGAGTGTGTTTTATCTCCAGCTGAGAATTATGGAACAGTGGGGCTAAGTTGGAGTCATTAAAGGATATTTATTTATGTTTTGGATTTTGTTATGTTTGTGTTATACTCTGGGTCATCACACTATTCATGGGTAGAGCCACAAATAAGAAGTCTCCCATTCATGAACCAGCTCCTTCAGGAACCACGTGGCCCCCAATCATATTAATGGCCAGGGCAAATGTTTATTGAATATGACAAGCTCAAGCCTTGTCAATTAGAGTTTACTTCACTCCTGAGACCCTAACAGCTTCTAGGTGTTGTTTTAAATTTGCCACAACCTGGAATGGTGATGTTCAACCAAGAACCAGCACCTACTGATAGCATCTCATCCCAGATTGACCGAAGATCTACTCCAATGACTTTGTATACATGCTGAACAACCTACAGATGGAACTAAATGCTATGGTGTCCCACTTTGGAGCAGCCATGGACTTGAGAACTTCCCTTCTGCCATGATTAGTCACTGGAACTGGTAGGAGCTGAACCTCCAAAGCATGATGACAGTTCAGCTCCTACCTTCAGCTTAACTTCAAATACTACAATTGATGCATTGACCATCAACCAAGAAGGACCACTCCTGGTTCATCAGTAATGTTTCTGCCCTTTGAAAGAAGAGGATATTGCTATGGTGACTGCACTAATGAGAAACGAACTCCAACCCTATTGAGAGTGTACAATTTCTCTATTCCACTAAGATATATCTGTACAGTATCTAAAACTCATCTTTTATGTTGTTTAGATTTATTGGCTCTCGCCTTCTGGAGGAGAAGTTGGCAGAGACAGAGAGGAAGACTTTTTAAATAACAAGCAGGTGCTGAATTTTTTTTTTTAAATTTCAGCTCAATCTACTTGGATTGATCATTGATTTTCTGTGATTCATGAAGCTATTCATAGCTTTCAGTTACTTTTGGCAAGAGTTGTTCATCACTCTCTCTTTCGCTCTCTGCCTAGCTGGCTTCTCTTCCATTGTGTTTCTGGATGAGTTTTCTATTTTCTCCCAGTTCTGGCTTTGATTTATCATGGGGGGGGGGGGGGGGAGAGGAGGAAAAAAAATGACAACCACAGATCTGTAATTTATTTATTTTTTTTATAAAATGTATCAGCCACCCATCTTACCATAAGGGTAACTCTGGGCAGCTTAAGAGACTGGAGGCTAAAACATATAAAGAATGGTTGTTGAATTAATGAAAAGAAGGACGGGGGGAGACATGATAGCAGTCTTCCAGTATTTGAGGGGCTGCCCCAAAGAAGAGGAGGGAGTCAAGCTATTCTCCAAAGCAGAACAAGAAGCAATGGGTGGAAACTAATCAAGGAGAGAAGCAATCTCCTGACAGTGAGAACAATTGATCAGTGGAATAGTCTGCCTTCAGAAGTTGTGGGTCAACACTAGAGGTTTTTAAGAAGAGTCTGGGTTGCTTCTTTCCTTGATTAGTTTCCATCCATTGTTTTTTGTCTTGGCTTCTGGTGCTCACTCTTCTTTGGGGCATCCCCTCAGATATTGGAACACTGCTATCACGTTGCCCCTAGTCCTTTTCACCAGAGAAGACATACACAGTTCCTGCAACCATTCTTCATATGTTTTAGCCTCCAGGACTCTCTAATCCTCTTTGTTGCTCTTCTCTGCATTCGTTCCAGAGTCCCAACATCTCTTTTTCCTATTGTGGTGACCAAAATTGGATGCAGTATTAGTTCATTTGTTACAAACAAATAAGTCAGTTATGTTGCTTGAATCAGTACAGGCTACATTTTTCACATTATTCCTAACTCCATTCTACCAGGACAGATTGAAAGCATTAAACACACACGTGTGTGCATAAAACATGCCCATGTGTCTGGATCAGTTTGAATCAATTTGAATCGGTTCAGACATGTTTAATGCAATCCATCAATTCAATTTTGTTGAATTGCTTTAACTGTCTGAATTGATTCAGGAACTCACTTATCCACCCAGGCCTAGTTAATATGATTACTCTTCAGCCATGAGTTTAATAATTCCCACCTACTGACACATTAAAATTATAATTTGTTAATAAGTTTTTAAAATCTCTGGGGACCGGCAAGACTGTTTGGGATGACATTTTCTTCAATCTATGCATCCTAAAATAAAGGCTACCCTTATCACTGTGGACTTTCCATGATCCTAAATAATAAAGTAGTTTTTTCTATATCCCAAAGGTGCTTTAAAAAAAAAAAGGCAACTGGACTTTCTTTGTTTTTCTTTGAAGATGTTTCACTTCTCATTCAAGAAGCTTCCTCAGTTCTGAAGATGTTTCTTGGATAATAAATGAAATGTCTTCAAGAAAAAACAAAGAAAGTCCAGTTGCCTTTTGAAAAAGCACTTTTGGGACAACCATGACCTGGGTAACTGAGAATCTTCATAGACATTTAGTTTTGCTATGCAGAATCTGACTCACTTATCACCACTAAATTTATGGATTTATTTTATTTGATGTCACAGCTGACTGCCCCCTCTCTTTGAGTGTGTGTGGTTGTTTGTGTGCATCACGCAAATCCCCACACACAGGTTACATTATCTAAACTGATGTGTCATTGTCAACCTCTGCAAGTTTATAAGTGTTTTGATGTTCCTTTAAACACACATATACAAATACACACACACACACACACAGAGAACAACGTAATTCAGGCACTGTAAAATATATGCCAATTTTATCAAGAATGAATTTTAAGCCCTTCTTCTGTGAAACAGAGACAAGTTGGACCTACAGCCTCAGCAATCTGCATAAGAGCCTTTTGTTCTAAATATTATTTCTCCTCCGGTAATCCAAGCACAATTTTTATTAACAATAGCAAAAATGAGATAGCGCGGTATTCAAAAGGCATAATAAAAGACCATTCATAGTGGCTTTTTCTGACAAAGAGTCTCATATAACTTCCTTATTTCCTCCTTAAAAAGAGGAGACAGGGAAGCTCCAGGAACATTTAATTCTGTATTATACTTTTCCAATTAAATCCTTCAATCTTTCCCCCTGTGGTGGCCAATAAACAATATTTTGATAATAGCAAGAATAACACCAAAACTCCGAAATCCTAAAACAACCTTCAAGGTGTTAATGTGCAATTAATTTACCTTTTATTTATATCTATATATCTACTGGGCAAATATAAGGATTATTTTGAGTGAATAAGACTGTGTAAGCTTTTCCTTGAGGTGTAAATTCCATCCTCTGGTATGACCAATTGTGATATTTGAGCAGAGGAATTTCTTAGAGTTTTGACAGGAGGTAACAACAATAGTTTGTAGCAAGGTGGCTACAGATAAAAAATGGCTGAAAATTCAAATACTGCACTATTTCGACAAGAGATTGGAGTGTCCGTCAGAAAACAGGGTAGTCAAAAACAATCAAGATGGTGGCTACAAACATGTAACTGAAGCCCCGCCCCTCTAAAAGGAGGCAGAATGTCAATCTATTTATTTAGAAAATTTACATGGATGTTTTATCTATAATAAGTGAGAGCCAGCTTGGTGCAATAGTGAAGGGGCTGCCTAGAAACCAGGATATGGTGAGTTCTAGTCCTGCCTCCGGCATGAAAGCCAGCTAGGTGAAGTGGGCCCAATAACTCACAGTGGTGGGATTCAAAAAATTTACTATTGGTTCTGTGTGTATGGCTTGGTGGGCGTGGCAGGGGAAGAGTACTGCAAAATCCATTCCCTCCCCACCCCACTAACCTGCTTTCCAGCTCCGTTCTCCTGTACAGGGCAACCAAAGAAGACCCACCTGATCAGCTGGGACTCAATGGGAGGCAGAGAAGAGATGGGGTTGGTGGGGCCAGTCAGAGGGAGCATTTGCCGGTTCTCTGAACTACTCAAACTTTCTGCTACCAGTTCTCCAGAACTGGTTCAAACCTGCTGAATCTCAGCTTTAGACTAGGAGACAGTGAGTTCTAGTCCCAGTTTATGAAAGTTGGTTGGGTGACTCTTTCAGCCCTAGAAGGTTTTAGTTTTTGGGGAAAATAGGAAGACAAAAATAGATTGGATATATTCACAACCTTATTTGTAAAAATAATAAAGTCAGGATACAAATAAACACATGAATAAAAAATAAATTAATAAATCCTTGGCAGCCCACACTGACATTCCATCAAGACAAAAGGAAATATAGATTCACAAACCCCACAAAACATATCATACTTCCCACCACAGCCCCACAACAATCTAATTGGCTCAATCACATAATTATGGCCCCAAAGAAGAAGATGATGATGATGTAACTTTATGACACAACTAATAAAGATAAAAATAACTTTGTACTTATAACTGATGTGAAGACTGTGGGAAATCCCTTTTTTGTATATTTTTTCTTTCTTTTCTGTTTTTCTTCATTTTCTTTTCTTTTCTCACACTATTCATTTTCACTTTGATTTCTTCTGTTTTCTTTCTTTTTTCCTTATTTTATATTCGTCTGTATCTAGTTTTACCTTCTTTTTTTAAAACTTCAACAAAAATCATATTTAAGAAGGAAAAATGATGCCCCCTATGATTCTTTCAACGAATCTTCAAACAGTATCCGTATGTTATAGTAATTTTTTGCATTTACTGTGGATTTTGATTTTTCGACCATCTTCCTCCTCGATCTTACAAAGGGATGTTTTTTATTATTATTATTATTTTTTGAAAGAACAATTTAATGCTCTTGAACCTTGAGAATTTGACGTGGGAAAGGGGCATGTGAGCATGTCATTTTTATTATCATCCTACTGTAGCCTCCTTGGTTTTTCATATTTCAATTAAGTCTTAGAGAAATATACTTCCAGGAAGAAAAAGCATATTTACTTCCCACAATACAGATGAAATTGTGTTCAAGAGGTAATCTGTATTATTTCATAATCCCAGGAGGTAGATGTGAATGGTCTCAGAAATATGATCTCCCTTCACACAAAGAAGCAATGATTTCTTGATAACAATTGTCATGTTCCTTTTGGCCACCGTTCCTTCCCTTCTGAGCTCATTTAAAAATGATCTAAGGTGAAAGGCAGAAACCTAGAAAATGGTCTGAACTCCAGATTCTCTTTTTCAGGGAAAGTAACAAGCATGAAAACTGCATTCGCTACACACAGAATATAAACCTATCTTCACCCTCAACATCAGGCTGAAGAAATACAAACTGAAAGGTGGAGGGAAAAAAAATAGAAATTCGCTTTACAAGTATTGATTTCTCACTCGGTTCCCATAGCTACATTATAAACTGGCCTGAATTTCTGATTGAATACCAAAATGCGAAGTTCTTACCAACATCTTGATGATGCTTAGACCAAGAAAAGCTCTCATTTGCTAATGACTGCTCGTTTTCCAAGGCCTGCTTTTATTTTACCTTATTTTATGATTTTATAAAAGAAAATAAGTTTACAGTGGAACAGATGGCTGGTGAGAAAACAAAACACGAATTCGGGGAGCTATAATTTCTTTGACCAAAGTAATATTTCACCTGGGCTTTTCTGTAGGCAAGCCTTTATTCCTTATACAAGCAAACCTTCTCTCTTCTTCTACAAGGTAAGATAAAAGTTGAAATGAAAAATACTGAAAGAATTCTATGGATCTTTCTCCATTTTCTCTGTAGACCTGACCATCTGTTTCCCATTTTATACTACTCTGAGCTAATCGGGAGACCTTTGAGTCACCAGCTACAAAGCATATCAGGAGATGAGTAGTCTCCATATGTTCTGTGCATAGATTTTGAAAGGGAAAGAAATAAATGGAGAATGAGGTGATTTTTTTTTAAAGATAGAGAAGAAACCACTTTCCTCCAGAGCAAAATGTGAAGACTGTACAGTTAGTATTCAATGTATGACCACAATGGAGCCCAACATTTCTGCTGCTAAGTGAGACATTTGTCAAGTGAACATTGAGGGCCAGATCTGGCTCATGGGCCTTGAGTTTGACATCCCTGTTGTAGAATAAGCCTCAATAGCCATGAGAAGAAAAATAAATTCTGTGCTTTAAAGTATCTCTTTCAATTCAGAGTCCATAACGGAAAAAATTAGCTCCAGCAGACAGCAGTTCTAAGCAGGTTTGAACCTGGTCTGTTCTTGCATGGAAGACTATCTGAGATTACCAACATGATGCTGGGAAAGATGAAGAACATCATGGAAATGGTGGAGATTGGAGGACCATGTCCAGACTGTTTCAGGGATGTTCTGGATTCAAAACCAAAGCTCAGTTAGGCATCTACCTTTTGGTTCTCAATGAAAAACTAGATTTCACATGGGGGAACCAATGTTCAGCATAGCTTAGGGAAAATCAAATATTCACTGTCCAAATCAATAAATCATGTCTCAAACCATGATACTATTTTAAAGATAATGGTTGCATTCAACCATATTCTGCAGAGTCTTCTCTGTTGGGTGTATCTATACCTTCTACTTCAGCTTAACTTCCCAAGGTTGAAGTGAAGTATTGTAATTTCACATTTAGTACATTTTATAGAAAATTTAAAGGCATGCATTATGTTAATTTTTAAATATGTTGTATTATAGATAGCAATATTTGTATTCAGTTTTCAAACTCATATGTTAAAGCCCCATTACTATCCAGGGATGAAACAAATGATTCCAATTTATGAGATTCCTTTGCTTATTCCATATGTGATAGTCATTATTTTATCAATAACAGTTTCATATCTGGGTCAAAAGCGTTACACTTATTATCTTTTTCTTCAGTGTTACTGTCACATTTGCTAACTTTATCTGGAATAAGATAAGATTTTTAATAAGCATTCCACAACCCAACACAGAAGATCCTTTCTGTTAATTCCCTCATTATGGAGAAAGATGGAGAAGTGCAAAGTTTCTTTTTGTTAACCAGAAATAATAAGCATGCACAGAAAATTATATACAGTTGTTCCAAATTCTAGGTGGCTAATCTCAGTAAAGTCCTGGAGTAAAAGATTAACATCATATGGATAACGAACACCTAACATCTAATGCTAGGAGATAAAGTGAGACTTTATTCTACAATCTCTATTGGTCATTTCCTATGGTCTTCATAACTACACTTCATAGGATTGAAATGTGTGGTGTAGGAGATGACCAGGCTGAGACTGAGGGAGGAGTCCAATGTGTCATCAGTCTTGAATCCTTTTGCGTCCACAAGAGATCTAAGTCCAGCCTACCTTGGTTCCTGTCTACCACCAATTTGCTTTGACCGTTAGTAGTTCAGATTCTTGTAGCGAGCTTAAACTTGCAATAAATCTTTTTACTCCTATGAACTCCCTGGATTTTCTGATTTTCCTGGGGTTTGACATTTGGAAAAATAGTTACATTCACAGGACATACTAACCCAATCCTCCCCAACCATATTTTAACCTGGTAGGATTTGCAAACTGAGCCAGCATGTTTTTTTGTGCAATAATTCATGGAGTATTACCTCGGCATAGAGGAATATGGTTTGCAGATACAAGCAATGGAACAGTAACAGACAGCGAGTAGGGCAATGTAACAGAATAAGAGAGTTGGACAGGACCTTGGAGGTCCTCTAGTCTAACAGGAAACCTTATACAATTTCAGACAAATTGTTGTTCAATCTCTTCTTTAAAATCTCCACAATTTGGAGCACCCCAACTTCTGGAGACAAGTGGTTCCACTGATTAATTGTTCTCTCCATCAGGAAATTCTCTATGGAACATCTCATTTCAGTATGGAGGAACATGGTTTGCAGCAGAGATGGCATTCAGCAGGTTCTTAGCAGTTCTGGAGAACCAGTAGTGGAAATTTTGAGCAGTTTGGAGAACCAGCAAATACCCCCTCTGACTGGCTCCACCCCCTTCTTTTCTCTGCCTCCTGATTGGCTGAGTCTTCTTTGGTTGCCCTGCACAGGAGAACGGAGCTGGAAAGCAGGTTAGTGGGGTGGGGAGGGAATGGGGATTTTGCAGTAACCTTCACCTGCCATGCCCTCCAAGCCATGCCATGCCATGCTCACCAAGCCACACCCACAGAACCAGTAGTAAAAATGTTTGAATCCCACCACTGGTTTGCAGATACAAAGAGTAGAACAGGAGCAGAGAATGGGTAGGGTGGGATACCCTGTGGAACTCCATAATGATTGCTATTCTCCCTCAAAGCAATCTTTTCATTTGTAAGTCATGAGATGGTCTCAGAAAACAAGACTTCTGCAGTCTCTGCCAAATCGTAAGAATAAAAGCATTGTACAGTTACTGTTGGCAGAATGGTGTGTTTATGCCAAACTTAACAATCTAAATTATTTCTTGGCAACGTTGCTCTCGCTGTAATTTATAGGTAACCAAGAAACATCAACCGATCTAACTGAGGTTAGGGCTGCCAGGCCAAATCCGTCACATAAGGCAATTGCCGGTTTTCGGTAGCTGGGTTAGAATGGAATGCAGCAGTGGATAGTTTTCCCAAATATGCAAAAAAACCCTCTCTTGACCATTCATGAGTAGTTTAAATAAAAGAAGGACTAGGTGTGACATGATAGCAGTCTTCCAATATCCCAGGGGCTGCCATAAAGAAGAGGGAGTCAAGCTATTCTCCAGAGCACCTGAAGGCAGGACAAGAAGCAACGGATGGAAACTAACCAAGGAGAGAACCAACCTAGGACTAAGGAGAGAAATTTCCTGACAGTTAGAACAATTAATCAGTGGAACAACTTGCCTCCAGAAGTTGTGGATGCTCCAACACTGGAAGTTTTTAAGAAGAGATTGGCTAACCTTTTGTCTATAATGGTGTAGGATTTCCTGGCTGAGCAGGAGGTTGGACTTGAAAACCTCCAAGATCCCTTCCAACTCCATTATTCTACCTATTTCTGAATTCTTAATTTGGCATCACCTTTCTTTTTCTTTTTTCAATCAAGCAGCCCTCCTTGATTAAATCAAGTTGCATTTTTCTTACTGTTCTCCTCCAGAAGTGAAGCTTGACTTCTGCAGGCATGCCAACTCAATGCCTGAGTTTGATATCAGTAAAGCAGGGAGCCAAAATCAGAATCAATAACCAACTTGTCCTGGATCACAAACACACACACTGCAAAATAAAATGGTCTTCCACCATAAAGGTAATTTAAAAACCCAACATATTCAATACGTTCTCTATTGATTATTTCACAAAGAGTTTCTGAAGGCTAATGGAAGCAGCTGGCAACAGCTTTGGTACACATAGGGATGCTGTTGTCCTAGCAACAGCCAGGAGAGGAGGGGGGGAACACAAAAAACCTGTGAGATCTCACCAGGCAAATGCGATGGAAATGCAGCATCTTGCAGAGAGAATAAACTAAACGACAGCATTAAAGAACGAACATGACTCTATCCTCTTCTCATCCCCCCCTTTCCCTCACCATCCAATTAGATCACCGGCCAGTTGGAATTGCAGAGTACAGGACTGAAAAGAGACGCCAGTAAATAGAAATAATGGCCTGCATGATTTGTGTGATATGATATACAACATTTCGCCTCCCCGGGTACATGCTAATGGGACTCCCGCCAATGAATATTTAGACAGCCTCAATCAACTATCAAATGTGGTTGTTCTATGGAAACTGCTTGGAGAAAACAACAAAGAGAAATTAGGAACATAGAATATCAAACTTGGGAGGGACCTTGGAGGTCTTCTAGTCCAACTCACTTTGAAATATACATTTATTTATTTTATTTGTTTGTCAAACAAATGCAAGATAACAAGTATAAGTATGAACATAAGCAAGAACAAAGGGAAATATAGATAAATGGGGACAGTGGGACAGGGATAGCAGGCACACTGGTGCATTATGCACACCCCCTTTAAGGATCTCTTAGGAATAATAATAACAATAATGATTTGGTTTTGTTTGGTTCATTGACATTGCAATACCTGGTGATGCACAAATTGTAGACATGCAGCAAGAAGAAATCACAAAGTATTGGGACTTACAAATTGAAGTTGAGCGACTTTGGAAAAAGAAATAATGTGTTATCCCAATTGTAACTGGAGCTCTTGGAGCAATACCGAAAGGGCTGCCTCGCTATTTGGAAATCCTGAAATTATCAGACTTGAATACCCTGATCCTACAA
Source organism: Laticauda colubrina (assembly GCA_015471245.1). Lineage (NCBI taxonomy): Eukaryota > Metazoa > Chordata > Lepidosauria > Squamata > Elapidae > Laticauda > Laticauda colubrina. The sequence goes on along the minus strand of BLBF01000045.1, from coordinate 5,260,644 downwards.
AAAAACCACCCTACTTGAAACAGCTTATATCCTCTGACGCTACCTGAACAGTTCCTAGGTCCTTGGTTAGGACTCAAGCTACCAACCAGCCCCAAAGGCTGTGAATCTCACTAAAGATTAACCAATAATAATAATAATTTATTGCCATTGTATGTATATACACAGTATACACATACAACAAAATTCACATAACACCCAGAGACCAGACCAAACACACACACACACACACATGACAATCCCCAAACACTCCCCCACCCACCAAGGTTCCCCGCCCCTTAAAAACACACAAACATCCACACAACAGACCAAGTAACACTGTCCAACAGCTCACTGATGGTGGTCTTTAAGTTCATTGTGAACTGCAATTATAGCTCTGGGATAAAAACTATTCAGAAAAATGTGTGGCCCGAGTTTGAATTCCTCTGTATCTTCTGGCAGAAGGCAACAGTTCACAAAGATTGTGAGCAGGATGGGAAGAGTCTCTGAGAATGTTGTGTGACTTCCTCAAAGAGCGAGATGCGAAGACAGAGTGAGGTCCACAGTAGACAGTTTGAGGTTGAAGCTGTGAGGGTAGACTTCAACTTAAAACTCACTTATTTAGCAACCATTTATATTCAGCCTTATATTCTACAACACAAAATAGAATAACAGAGTTGGGAGGGAACTTGGAGGTCTTTTAGTCCAGCCCCTGCTCAAGCAAGAGATCCTATACTATTTCAGACAAATGCTTGTCCAGTCTTTTCTTAAAAACCTCCAGTGATGGAGGGACCACAATTTCTGGAGGCAATTTCTGTTCCACTAGTTGATTGTTCTCATTGCCAGAAAATCTCTCCTTAGTTCTAGGTTGGTTGGTTCCCACTAAACTAGACTAGACTTGTGCAATTCCTCCTCCCTTTTTTCATATGCTTTAGTCTTCATCCTCCTAATCTTCTTTGTTGCTCTTCTCTGGACTCTTTCCAGAGTCTCAAAGTGTCTTTTACATTGTGGTGACCCAAAACTCAATGCAGCCCAATAATTTGTCCCTTTTCTTCTCCCCAAACTACCCGTATTGTGTCCTGGGGTCATGGAAGGAATCCCCTTTTGTGACCTCCTAACAAGCAAAGTCAATGTAAAAGCAAGATTCACTTCCCAACCGTGTTACCAACTTAAACTGCAGTGATTCACTTAGAAACTGGGTCAAGAAAGTTTGAACCATGGAACTAAAGTCACTTAGGTACTGTCTTGCTTAGCATCAGAACTTTTAGGCTCCATTTTGGTCATAAGTCAAGGGTATCTGTCACTGAACTGTTTCCCACACACACACTCTCTGTCCCAATTTATCCTGAATGGAACCACATCCAAATCACTTTGCTTCTAACCCCTGTTCTGACCAAAGCTTCCTGAGATCATAATTAAGCACACACTTAGTCCAAACAACTCTCTTTTTATTTCAGTGCTGGGAATTATTTTCATTCCCAGCCCTTATTGAGTCCCAAACAGTCTCTCGAGATAAGCACTCACTTTTATCTCCTTTGAATTGCTGCCAACAACTAAAGTGCCAAATTTACTGCAAAAAACCAACCGAAGTACAAAGTCTACACAGAGATTCAAAGTTTAATCCAAACAGAGCGAACGACTTTGCTTCCTGCAAAGGTTTCTCTACTTTGCACCTCCTTTATACCTTAGGGGAGGGGCAATCATCTCCAAGCCTTACTCCCAAGTCCCCCCTTTTGTCTCAGCTGCTCTTGCCTTCTGGCAGCTCTGTGAAAGTACACACTGGGAACAGGCTCCCCTTGCTCCTCTGCCTCGCTACTGCCAAACTCTGGAGGCTCTGGAGTCATCACATAACACATAACACATGTCTGTATTGGATGCAGGACCCTCATCCAAGTCCTCCCCATCCAGGGTGTGGCACAAAAGCAATAAAGTCACAAAAGTAGGTAAAGTCCCTTTAATACCTCCAATTTGGCCCCCAATGTCCAGTTATCATCAGCTGGAGAAAAAACTGTCCCAAGAACAGTTTGTAAAGGGTCCAAACCCAAAGTACATATAAGTTAAAAATAAAAACCAACACAAACCACGCTGCAGCAATTAACGAGACAGAGCAGGATAAGGAATTGCAGACTTCAAAAGATAATGAAACACACACAGTTGGGAAGACATCGGAACCCAGATAAGACTTGACAAACAAAGATGCAGTGTGCACAAAGGTGCTGTGCGCAAGGTGCTGTGTGCAAACATCCTTTTTAATTCCTGTTTTCCCAGCTGCAGTTAATGAAGGGGATCAGGGCCCTTTTCTCCTTCATAACTCATGTTGCTCCCTTCTCCATTCCTCCCTGCGTGCCCTAGGATGAAGGGGTGGGCCTGGGTCTTCCTCTGAATACCCAGCTGGACTGGGCCCTTCCCCAGTCACCAGAGCCACACCCAGACTCCCGGACTGGCCCATGTTCCTCCCCACTGTCCAACTCTGCTACCATCTCTGCAGGCTGCCGGCAGACCACAACAGCCCTGTGCTGCAGTGGCAGCTGTGTTAATGCTAAATAAGCAATACATTTTATCAGCTGTGTTGTGACATTCGGTTTGCTTTCAGATATGAATTAATGATGACCAGTGAAATTACAAAGACTATCAGTATGTCAGCATCTTGGAGTCTCTCAGACCACTGCCCTTTGGAAAGCTGTACTTGCTTGATGCAAGACTGAATTGCAGTGATAAGAAGATGTGTTAGTGATACAAATGCACACGCAGGCACACACATACACACACACACATACACGTGTACTGTACATAAATACAGCCACCCAGAGTTGTTGGCAAGTGAGCAGCCTTAGAAAAGGAAATAACAACAATAATGATGCATAACTACGTAAACGAGATAGGGAATATGTTAATCATGCTCATTTTCTATACTCTAAATTGTGCACTGCTCAGCAGAGGTGGAAAAAGATTTATTTAAAAAACAGTATCACAGGCTAGAAATACAGCACAGTCCTTTCAACCCTGCCAGGTTTTTCCTTCCTCCTTCTCCATTCTCACCCACCTCCAAAATAACCCCCTCTTCTCTTTAAACCAAAGCTTTGAGTTGGAGTTTTTTTCTTTTCACACAATGAGTCGGAATATTTACAGAATCGGTTTGGGCCAGCCAAGCAAATTGGATTGACAAACACGAAATGCACTGCTTCGGGTCCGTTAGCAGATAACAGCAGAAGAGATGAAGGGATTCTCTCTCTCTCTCTCTCTCCCCCTCCCTCCCTCCCTCCTTCCCTCTCTTTTACTGACAAAATACATGACTGTTCCCAGATATTTTCCCTGAGGTATCAAGTATTCAGGAGCCCATCACGTTGTCATCAGATGGAGCTTCTTAGAAAAGGGAACCTACTTCCCCACTCTAGTGGGTCAGGTAGATGTGATTGGGAAAAGACAGTCCTTCAAATAACCTGGTTCCATTAACCTGGTTCCTATACATATAGAAGAGCAGGCAGAGCTGGGGTGGTGAAGGAGCTAAACATGTCATAAGCTTAGAGTCCTTGTTTTGCCACAACAGATCCAAGTCCAGCCCCCTGCCCCTGAATTATGTTATGTTACCTAGTGTCAATTTAGTTAACTAGATTCTTGTGTATAGGCTCAAATAAATCTTCTGTGCTGCAACTTAACATATATGGTCCTGATCCTATCCATCCAACGTTAACCTAGTCAACCAATGGTCAGTATTGGTGGGACTTTCAAAGTTGTGACTTACCCCTGTTGGAAGAAATATCCTTCTGGGTTCAGAAGGATTCTTCCCCTTCCAAGTGGGGAAGAAAGACACTAGAAACATGGAGGCTGTTTGGAAAGATGGCTTAATGGTGGACAGGATTACATGCCTTGGAGCTCCTGAGTGAAGAAAAAGGGAAGATATGCTGAGAGTCCCTAGGTTGTATACCCTGTCCGACTTTGAACTTCCTGGGGCACAGGAAGGGTATCCTGATTGGTTGCTGTCAGAGATCATAGCTAGCTTTGTAGTTTGTGTGTATGCTAAGTTTGGTTGAAACTTGGTGGGTGGTGCAATGAAGGGCAATTGAATGGCTCTGCCTGAAGGAGGTAGTTCTTTGATATGTAGAATAGACTGGCCCAGGCCTTCATGGCCCGTTAGCAAAGATGTGGTGGGGCTGAGTTTCTGCCTATCTGAGTTTCTACTCTTTTAGGAGAAATATTCTGCCTTTTTAATTTCATTTTTCTAGGAGTGGGGTGGGTTTTAACTTCCAACACCCCTTTTTCAGGTAAGTTAGAACTTCAAACAGTCATTAAACAACCTGTCATAAATCAAGAACTGCCTTTATAGAGACATTCACATTCAGTTGGGAACTCTGGGTTTAGGGAACACCAAGGATGTCTGCAGGACAGGGTCAAAAGAATTAAGATGATGGCTGCAACATGTGATCAAGTCTTCACTTGCATTGCACATAAAGAAGAGGCTCTAGCCACCATTTTTGACAACAATCTTTGAAGACTTCTGAGAAATCCCTGTCTACTTCCAACAATTCAGCATGGTCCCATGTTCAAATACCATCCTGAGTTTGAAGACACCAAAAAGAAGGCCCAGCCATGCCACATATTTAGATTTGGGGGTGGGAACTGAGATGTTGGTCACATCCCTCGAAGCCACATATGACCCAGAATTAGTCAATCTTCATCCTTAATCTGCAAGAAGAAGAGAAAGAGAGACAGAGACAGAGAGAGAGAGACAGAGAGAGACAGAGACAGAGAGAGAAGAAAGTAAGATGCACAAGAGAATACACAAAGGTTAACCTGAAGTAAAAATGACTTTAATGAAAACATGAAATCCAAGTCTCCTGACAGCCATCAAATTTCATAATAATAACAATAAATAAACATGTTATATGTATTCTTTTTCTTCACTGTTTTCTCTCTGCTTCTGTTTGTGCTTTTCAATAAACAAATCTCTGAATTTCTCAAGTTTTTAATCCAGGCATCGAGGAGCATGTTTGCATTTCAGCTGAAATGTTTTAGGAGCTTTTATAGGGTTCTGTTTTCTAAATAAAACTGTCAGCTTTTATTGATGCTTTCATCAAAGTGCTTCATTGTATTCACACTGACTTTAGGGCAGAAGGAAAGAATGCTGTTGGATGTAGCGAATGGCCAAGAATGGCCCTTTACATGATGCCTATATAAATCTGTTTATTCGATAACCTAACTTTTTGCCCCGAGTTTGTAGTTCTTATTAACCTCTGAGGCTATTCTCCATCCAAGATGCTGAATCTCTTCAGAAATGCCCAAAACAATTTCTAGTGGTTTCTTCTCTGTCAAAAGGTTTCTCTTTCCTTAACCTTCTTCTTGGGCTACTTTAGAATTCTTTCCGTAAATATTTATCGGCTTGCTTTATAGTTAAGTGTACACTAGATTTGTTTTAGTGGTTCAGCATCTTTATGCTGCTTGGCTTATGCTCAGCTCTTTTCCTCATCTGGAAAATTCCAATAGCAGGGATTTCCAGGAGTTTACTCAAATGTATGCAGAATCCTAAGAAAGTATATACAACAGGAGCCTCTAGAAAGAGTGCAGAGGAGAGCAACAAAGCTGATTAGGGGACTGAAGGCTAAAACATATGAAGAATGGTTGCAGGAATTGGATATGTCTAGTGTAATGAAAACAAGGATGAGAGGTGACAGGATAGCCAGTCTTCAAATATCTCAGGGACTGCCCCAAAGAAGAGGGAGTCAAGCTATTCTCCAAAGCACCTGAAGGCAGGACAAGGAGCAATGGATGGAAACTCATTAAGGAGAGAAGCAACTTAGAACTAAGGAGAAATTTCCAGACAGTGAGAATGACTTTCCTCCAGAAATTATGGGGGCTACAACACTGGAAGTTAAAACTAAATTGGACAACTATTTGTCTGAAATGCTACAGGATTTCCTGTGTGAGCAGGGGGTTAGACTAGAAGACCTCCAAGATCCCTTCCAATTCTCTTATTCTGTATATATATAAAATCTTGCTCAAGGGTTGGCAATCCAGCAAACGGCAGCTTTGGAAAATATTAGTTTTCAGAAGAAAATATAACATAGTTCCTACTGAGAGGTGTTAGTAAACCATTAATTGTTGTATTGCAGTTGATTTTCAACAATTTTGCTTTGTGACCATTCAAGTCAATGGGGAAGCCTGATTCACTTAACAACTAGGTTACTAACTTAAGACCTGCAGTGATTCACTTAACAACTGTGGGAAGAAAAATTGTAAAATAGGGTAAAAACTCACTTAACAACCGTCTTGCTTCGCAACAGAAAAGTTGGACTCAATTGTGGTCATAAGCTGAGGATACCTGTCTTTCTCTGGATGCTGGGAAATGTAAAAAGCATCTTAAATTTTGCAGTCTGTTATATATTTCAGTGCTCTCCCACTTTCCAAACAACTTCCAGACTTCCTGAATTGTCAGGATCAGAATCTGGGAGTTGCAGTCCTAAAAGCCTGGAGAACATTTGTCCAATTTCATGCTTCACGTGTGAGCCAGACCACAAACTCACAAGTGTATTTCAAGGTTAAACGTGAGGTAATGTTTACTGAACTCTCTGTGCTGTTCTGGAATTTGTGAACATGGCAGTCTGTACTTTTGAACAATTTGCATTGGAAAGCTGAGATAGAGCTGCACCCGTCCTGAAGTAACATCATCACATGCTCTCTCTGTATCTCTTGAACATTTTTCTTGGTTTATTCCCGCCCCTGCCCCCCCCCCTTTTATTTATTTCATCTGCAAGTAGGAGGAAAGCAAGGAGTATTTCTTTGTTCTAAGAACAAAGAAATATAGGGTATTCTGCTTGCAACAGAATGCCCTACACCACCAGGCTGGAAATTTTGGGCTTAGACAACCTTGAACTATGCTGCCTACAGTTGGACTTAAGTGTAGTACACAAAATTATCTGCTACAATGTCCTACCAATCAATGACTACTTCAGCTTCAACCGCAACAACACAAGAGCCCACAACAGATACAAACTTAATGTAAACCGCTCCAAACTTGATTGCAGAAAGTCTGACTTCAGCCACAGAGTGGTCAATGCACTACCAGACTCTGTTGTTACATCTTCTAACCCACACTCCTTTAACCTCAAACTATCCACTGTTGACTTCACTTCATTCCTAAGAGATCTGCAAGAGACATGTATAACCGCACCATCGTGCCTACCTTCCCTTTTATTTGTATCTATTCCCTGTATTCTTACTCATGTTTATAGTTATACCTATAATAAATAAATAAAATAAAAGAAGGAAGGAAGGGGGAAGGAAGGAGCAAGAGGAAGAAAGGAAGGAAGGAAGGAAGGAAGGAAGGAAGGAAGGAAGGAAGGAAGTGAAAGGAAAGAATACCCATTCCTAAGAGGTCTGTAAGGGGCACACATAAGGGCACCTTCATGCCCACTGTCCCTGTCCTATTGTCCCTATTTATTTGTACCTATTTCCTGTATTCTTATTCATGTTTATATTTATACCTATTATTTTGTAAGTGGTTGATAAATCAAATAAATAAAATAAAATAAGAACAAGTAACTGATGAAATATAACATTCGTTGTCATTTCAAAAGAAAACTCCTTGTTTCGTAGAGGATACTCAGTAGAAGACAATGACAAAGTGGGCTATGCCACTCACTCACACATACATGTAGCTGTTAGAGAGTTTATGGATGTTCTCCAGCCTATCCTCCCACCCAGCCTCAGAATTGTGCCAAATAAATCCAGCCACAAGCAGACCAAGGTTAGTCCACAAGGTGATGGCCAATAGTCCATAAAACAGTGGAAAGTTGCTCCAATAAATAAGTCCACGAAACAAACTTAAGTCCACCAGGCCAAACGGTAATACATCCACAAGAGCTCATGTGGTGAAAGAAGTTCAGAGACTCCAGGGCACAAAGTCAAGCAGGAAACACAAGAAACAAACACACAAAGCCATAAATCAAACACGCTGTTCTCAGCAACACCTCCCTCCGATAAATAGCTTTCTGGTACAGCCCATCAAGACAGGTGGGGGCTTCTCCTGAGTAATCTGGCAGATCTCCATTGCTCTTGTCTTTTCTCTGCCTTACATGCTCTTGGATCCACCTCGGTAGGCAGCTCCTCCTCCTCTTCAGTGACTGTCCACCCCTGCTAACCCTAGCCCTGTAAATCTCTTTCAGCCACCTGTTCAGAATCATTAACTAACCCAGTTCCTGATGTGCCAGGAATGAGTTCATCCCCACTTGAGCTGTCCTCGGAGGAAGAATCTGAGGAGTCATCCAAGGGAGACATCACACTTAGCAATGGAAATTTTGGATTCAGTTGTGGTTATAAGTCAAGGACTACCTGTAATTAATTAAAGTAGAGAAAGAATGTCCATGAAATTCTCATCAGGGACTTCTAGAATCTGACACTATTCTGTGTTTCATTGATTTCAATGCATCTACCAATGGATCTGTGTCTCATTAGTTCCAACAGGCTTACTCTACGTATAGCTGACAGCGTCTGGATCTCACCAGAAAGACCTTAGACAATGTCAGTAAAGGACACCCAGGTAAGAAGATGTTGCATTCGCAGCCAAGAATGCTTCCTCTTGAGCCAACTCTCCTTGTAATTGCTGTTCCAGCTAGAAATCATTAAACAAAGGAAATAACAATGTCATGGATGAGGAGATAAATAAATATCTCTTTTAATAGAATACACAAACAGGTATAGTATAATTTCAGGCACCCTGTTATCAGTCAAGTGCCCTTTCCAAGGTCAAACATGATCAAACCATCTCTTTTGCCACAGTGTTCCTAAAGAAATTATCATTTGCACTCAGAAATTCAGCCCCATGATTTCTGACAAGTGTCAGTTTCCCTCCTCTGCCACATTACATTTGCTCATATTTAGTTTTCTGGCATTCTTTTTTTTTTTTCATTTCCCCCTTCTTTCTTGCACCTATCTGTGTAGATTAGAAAGGTTCTTAACTGTTATCTGTAATAGATTTTGCCAGCAGCAAAATTCATGCAGGCATAATAGAGGAACAAAATGTACTCTGATGAAATTGCAACTATAATTTCCAGTCGCCTGACATTTATTGCATATTGCTATTAGAATTCAAGTGCCTATTTGTTTTGTACTGTGCTTTTATTCTTGAATCACCAATGTATAATGGAAAAAAGATATTTTAAATGCCAAGTTAAGTATCGCTGATCAACACGAGGCACTGAGAATAATCAATATTACTTAAACACACTCCTAGGCAATTAATTTTTAAAGGAATCAAATTGTTGCACCTCATCAAAATTTATAACAATACAATAAAGGATGTTACATTTTTTATTGTTTAATTAAAAGCAACATTTAGCACTCACCACAGCTAAGTGCTGGAGCATTAGGACACAAGATTCCTCTGTTTATCAGCATGAGATATCCAAACAGGACTTGTGGACTGTTTTATGTTACATGGGTTAATTAGACTTTATTAAATTTCTTATGCTTATCAAACTATTGAGCATGATAACTTCAGGACCCCAGAGAAATGTTTGTGTTATGTGTCCAACTGTAAACCTCTTTCATCAGTTTGGCACTTTCATTTAACACAAGGAAGTTGTATGGAAAACACATCTTGTGAGCTAAATAGCAAAGGCACCCCTGGTGACAAGCAGGGAGTTTCCAAAGGTCACCCTTTTTGTTAAGCCATGATTAAGTCATAGTTTGCTGACATAATAGAATTGGGTACATTTGCACAGTGTTCTATGCTATGAACCACAATAGAAAAGCTTCAACAGTTGAGTTTACATGCTATGTTAAACAAACCAGATTGGTGCTCTCTGAGCCTCATGGCTTTATTGCAGATGTTCCATTAATAAACTAAAGGCCCTGTCACACTGCCCAACGGATGCAAAACGTTTGTAAAAAGGACACAGCGGACGAGAAAAATGTTCCATCCATTGTTATCCGCTCTCAAAAGGGGCAAAAATTTGCATAAAAAGAGCGGATAACACGGAAAGGAACGGACGGGGGGAAGATGCAGAGCAGATGGAAAGCGGATGCAGAACGGAAGCATCCTTTTGCATCCTCTAGGCATCCTCTAGACATCCTTAATATCCGAGATAGGTCCCCTCTGCGAACATTTTTTCCGTTTTAAATGCTTTCTTTGCGTGCTGCATCCACTTTCATCCTTTCTCCGTCCGTGCTACTAACGCTGCGCATCCGTTCCGTGTCCGTTCCGCTTCCTCCCTGCGTCCGTTTACCACTGGAGCGGATTCGAGTTGCGTGGATGCGCAGCGGATGCCTAGCGGATATAGCAGATGCATAATGGATGCAGAACAGATGTCCCCCGTATGCCTAGAGGATGCAGAACGGACGAACTGGATACATTTTCCGCGCAAAAGTTTTGAGCAGCTCAAAACTTTCTGAGCAGATGAAACGTCCATAAACGGATGCTGGACGGATAGAGAGGAAGCAAAACGGAGGCAGTGAGTACAGAACGGAAGCATCATGTTAACCAACGGATGGTAAGTGTTTTTATCCGTTTTACATCCTCTTTCCATCCGTTGCTGCAGTGTGACAGGGGCTTAAGTAACATTATTAGTGCTAGAAGGGAATGGGATTTACAGAGTAGAGGAAGAAGAGGACAACTGTGGGAGTCTTGGAGCTCTCTGAGCTTGGTGGTTTTCTTGTAGATGTTTCAAGACCTAACTAGGTAACATCTTAGTGCTAGAAGGGAATTAAGGTTTGTGGGCATGTGGATGAGGAAGGGGAAGGGAAGAGAAGGAGAAGGACGATGCTCCTTGGTGCTCTTGAGGATGATGGTTTTCTTGCAGACATTTCATGATCCAACTAGGTAGGTAACATCATCAGTGCTAGAAGGGAATTAAGATTTGTGGAGAGGAGGAGAAGGACTATGGAGTGGATGATTAGGGGACTGGAGACTAAAACATACAATGAACGGCTGCAGGAACTGGGCTTGACTAGTCTAGTAAAGAGAAGGACCAGGGGAGACATGATAGCAGTCTTCCAATATTTGAGGGACTGCCACAGAGAGGAGAAAGGGGGTCAAGCTATTTTCTAAAGTACTCAAACACCAGATAAGGAATAATGGATGGAAACTGAACAAGGAGAGATTCAACCTGGAAATAAGGAGAAATTTTCTGACAGTGAGAACAGTCAACCAGTGGAACAGCTTTGCAGTCGGAAGTTGTGGGAGCACCATCACTTGAGACTTTCAAGAAGAGATTGGACTGCCATTTGTCAGAAATGGTGTAGGGTCTCCCGCTTGGGCAGGGGGGTTGGACTAGATGATCTACAAGGTCCCTTCCAACTCTGATTATCTGTTATCTGTCCTTGGTGCTCTCTGAGCTTGGTGGTTTTCTTGCAGACATTTCATGACCCAGCTAGGTAATGTTATGAGTGTTAGAAGAGAGTGGGGCTCAAGCTTCCTCCATGATGAAGACTTCTCCCCCATAGAGTTGGTGCTAATGTTGATCCTGATCCTGTTCCTTATAAGAGGCACAGAGCAGGCTGAGGTGAAGTGGGACATCCTTGCCAAAAGGCAGATTCATTTTGGAGACTTATTTCCATGGTAATAAATATTTGAGAGACCTTGAGAGTCTCTGGATGTCAAGCAACTACATTAGAAGAAGGGGATACCTTTCCTTCTTCCATAACCATCACTCAAGGCAGCTTTCCACAGTTGTGACATTCTCCTAGTGAACTGAAATTAATTTCTGACATTAAGTCTCAGCCATACTGAGTGAAAATGGTAGAAACTGAAGTTCAATAGCCATAGCCCTTAGACTTACAGTTCACAGTTCTTTACAACCCTCTCTAAGCATATTATAGAATCAGCCTATTGTCCCTAACAATCTGGTTTTATTACCAACCTCAGAAAGGATGGAAGGCTGAGTCAACTTAGAGCAGAGGGGAACCTTCAGGGCCTTCTACATCTTCAGAGAAGGCCTTAAAAAAATCTGGACCAAAAAAATATAAGTATTAAATTATTATATATAATCTATCTAATTTAATTTAATACAATACATTTAATACATTCTCACTCAGCTGAGGAACAGGTTCAAGGATCATGAAAAACTGATGTTCCTTGCCCTTCTGGACCCCGAAAAGTTTGCCTCATACAGAGAAAACTTCCCCAGCTCTGCCTTTCAGAGTGAGGGCTGAGGTGAAGGCCCAGCTGTAGTGCTCACGGTTCGCCACTGACTTAGAGCCAGTCAGGATTGAACTTCTGACAGTGGGCAGAGTCAGCCTTCAATGCTACACTTTAACCACCAGGGTTCAATCCTCTGGAGAACATCCAGGTGCAGAAGGTAAGTTCAAAACATACACAGCAAGACCATTCCATTCCATTAAAAATAAAAACCATGAAAAGTAGCAGTTAGGTCAAGCTTAAAGATGGCAGGCAAGAAGATACAAGAAACTGAGGCCACCTTTAAGAAATAGGCATGCATGTGTTGTGATTTTCATCTCTAGAAGACCATGGAACAAAGTGTCCATTTTGTTCAAGCAGCTGGATTGCAACTTGCCACGTGTTACCAACGGAGCCACGCTCCATGCATGTTTTCTGGGGGAGAATATCCAAGTGGCCAAATAAATCCATGCTTCCATTATAAAGTGTTTAATACATTTAACGGCGTGAAATACAGAGCCCACACATTAGGAGAATGTGTAATTTATGTAATACAATAATAAGCAATACGCGCGAGTGTTCAAATCTTAATTAAAAGACATTACAGATGATTTACATGATCGCAGCGTGGGTGTGAATATATGCAATTGTAACAAAAGGAAGGGGGGAAACATAACACGCACACATTGTGCCCATCCCACATTCAAATTTAATAAAACACCTTTATTCGTGTTTTTATTGTCAGATCTAATTTGCTTCCTGTCCCTCTTCCCATGCAGTTCCCCAGTTGAAATGGTGCTCTGGAGTGAAGGACTGTTAGTGTTTACCTTAACAGCAGCATTTGTGTCAAACCTCTTTCGATGCCTTTGACAATTCATCAGATAAGTCTAAGGAATCAATATTTCAATTCACATCTGGTCAGCTCCATAATGAGTCCAACTATTGAGAGGAAAAAAAAAAAAAGGATGTTTCTCTAGGAATGAGCATGGAACGGAATGGGGATTTGCATAAAATTTCCATATCTTAATTTACAGATGCAAGTTGGGATAGAAATGTTATAATGAAAAAAACCAGGTTGGGCAACCTGAGAGCCTGGGCCACCTGCAGTTCTTGGCTTCATGTCAAAAGCCCTCCCCCCTCAAGATAATAATTCAGTCCTCCAGTAGAAAAAAACTGCCTGTCCCTTCCTAGTATTCTGCTGATGGAGGAGGAGGAGGAGGAGAGGAGGAGGAGGAGAAGAGGGCCTAGAAGGAGACCAAGACTAAAGGAGAAAGGATAGGGTTAAAGAGGTGCAGAACAGATCCATTTCACTTATTTGGGCACTTGCCCAGGTCCTCACCAGATGGAGAAAAGATAACACTTGGTGGAAACAAAGGCAATCCAACTTCCAGTTTAAGTAGCTGTCATGCCCCTGTCGTAATCTGGTTTGGAGGGTGAGGCCAAGCAGCTGACAGGGAGTGGGAGTGTGGCTCTGTTGGCTGTGGAAGAAACTGGGGAAGGGCATTCTGGTTGGGCAGAGCAGGGGAGAGGTAGAGCAAGGTAGAGGGAATTCAGAGGAAGATTCAGGCCCACATCCTTTTCATTCTAGGGTATGCAGGGAGGAATGGAGAAGGGATCAATATGAGTTACTTGGCTTACAGGGGAGGAAAGGGCCCTGATTCCCTTCATTAGCTGCAGCTGGAAACACAGTGTTTTAAAAGGAAGGTTCACGCAGCAAATTGTTGAGAGCAAATCATGAATTATCTGGTATTATCGAGTTATCAGTGCTCCTGGCATCTTCCCAACTGTGTGTGTTTTTTTGTTTTTTTTTGCTGGCCTTTCAAGTCTGCAATTCCTTATCCTGCCCTGTCAAGTTAATTGCTGCAGCGTGGTTTGTGTGCATTTTTATTTACAGTTTGTATGTACTTTGTTTTCGGACTGAATTTCCTCCACTTAAAGGCTGTTCTTGAGAGAGTTTTTTCTCCAGCCGAAGGTAACCTGGACATTGGGGGCCAAGTTGGAGGTATTAAAGGGACTCTTCTCATTTATGTGACTGTGTTGCCTTTGTACCATGTCCTGGGTCATCACAGTAGCATTCATGGTGAACAAAAATATAATGGAGAACTTGTGTGGCCAGATGGACATGTACTCGACTTATCTGCTCTATAAACAACGAAGGATAATTTTAAACCTTCTCATAGATATTTATGTCTATGGAGCTTCTCAGTCATATAGTTCATGGTTGTCCCAAAATATCTTCAAAGAAAAACCAGAAAGTCCAGTTGCTTCTTGAAGAAAAGGCAACTGGATGACTGTATATTTCCATTGAACTATGGGTATTTATATTTAATCTGTGTCAAGCCCAAAATTGACATTGTTAGGGATAACATTGTTCACCCTAACTGGTTTAGGTGAAATAATAACTATGAATCATAGTTAGTATATGGTAGAGTGTATGCAGCTTTAACTGTGAAATAGCAATTAAAGGAGTGGTTAAGAAAACAATATAAAAGTAGCAAGACTACGGCTTGCTCTCTCTCTCTCTGGCTTTGATGATCCCTGATTACTGCTTGGAATCAAGACTGCATTGCTCGAACGGGAGAGACAACAAAGGACTGATTTTGTAAGTGAACTGACATAGGATATTCTACATGGACTTTGCTAACTGAATACCCCTGAATGGACTGACTACATGGTAAATGAATATTGGACTGTTATTTGACTATGCTATTAACTTATAATGGAATAAACTATATTCTTGATAGCACAAGCGTATCTGTTATTTTTACTGTATGTTAATAAATATACAAGCTTAGCTCACTCATTTATCTGTGTGCCTATCTGACTAACGCTGCACATTCTGTTTAGCTTGTCTACCTAACCCTGGTTGGGGAACCCAGGCTTAAGAGACATATATGTAGCCATTTAAGTTAGGCTTAGTATGAGATTAAGAAAATTTTGGATTCTAGGATTTTCAGGGGGAGTTTACAATATTTAATCTATTGGAGAGGCTATCCAATTTCACAAGCGACTTGGGTTAATAGCTGAAAGTAAATGCTGATAGATTGGTGGGGAAATTCCATGAAAAATATCCACACAAGCCAAAACTGAATTCTGTGGGTGGCAGAAGAGTTTAAAATGTGCATTGTATGATTGTGTTTAACCTAATTTCAATCTTTGTGTATTTGATGTCATCGCAGGGGTTTCTTCTCAAATGAGGGAGGGCAGCCTGTCAAGCCTGAAATTGACATATGGGTAGCCATTTTAGTGAGGCTATATATTCTTTTTTTTACTTTCTCTGTGGAAAGCTGGACACTGAGTGGGATTGGGTCAAAGATACCTGCAAAGAATGGTCAAAAAAGTCATATCCCCACCTGTTACGTGTGCTATCCAATTCAGTTCTGCCTGAGGGCCCTTGACCCAAAGGTGCTTTTTTCAAAAGGCAGCTGGACATTGTTTTTCTCTGAAGACGTTTTACTTCTCATCCAAGAAGCTTCTTCAATTCATTCAGTTCAGAACCAAATAAACTTCTTGGATGAGAAGCGAAACGCCTTCAGGAACAATAAAGAAAGTCCAGTTGCTTTTCAGAAAGCATCTTTGGGACAACCATAACCTGGATGGCTGAGAATCTCCATCGATAAAATCCTTGAGTTGTCAGTTTCAGCCATTTGTGTGTTAGGCACTTGTTTAATCCGTTTTTTTTTTTCTATTTATTTATTTTAAAAAAAAATTAAAAGAATAAAACACGGTGCAGCTGTTCTGGCATTACAATTGTTATAGATATATAAATTTTACTTTACCATTTACAATCCTCTTGTTTGATACATTGTTTACTAATTATTCTAATCATCATAGCTACTAATGTTCCAACTTTGCCTATTTCTATGCAACCACTGATAGAATATATTCCATGTTTCACAGTAGTCAGAGTCCCCCTTGTTTTTTAATTCTAGGGTTAACCTTTCCCATTTCTGCACAGGCCATAATTTTCCTTATTATCTCTGTTTCTGGCGGTATGCTTTCCTTCTTCCAGTATTGCACATATATTATTCCAGCCTCTGTCAACAGATGTACTATTAGATAAATTAAATACTTCCTATATCCTTCTGGTATTATTCCTAGAAGAAAAAAGTCCGGCTTAAATGGAATACGCTCTCCCACCATTTGTTCCACCCATGTCTGTATCAGTCTCCACTACCTTTTTGCAACATTGCAGGTCCACCACATGTGAAAAAAATGTGCCTGATACATCTTTTATCAACTCAGAAAGCTCAAACTGCCCAGGGACCTGCTGATCCAGTTCTACAGAGGAATTATTGAGTCTGTCATCTGCACCTCTATAACTGTCTGGTTTGGCTCTGCAACCCAACAGGACAGACACAGAATTCAGAGAGTAATTAGAACTGCAGAAAAAACAATTGCTATCAACCTGCCTTCCATCAAGGACCTATATCCTGCACAAGTCAAAATGAGGGCTGGGAAAATATCTATAGACCCCTCACATCCCAGACATAAACTATTTCAATTCCTTCCCTCAAAACAACACTATAGGGCACTGCACATCAGAACAACTAGACACAAGGAGAGTTTTTTCCCAAATGCCATCACTCTGCTAAACAAATAATTCCCTCAACTCTGTCCAACTATTACAAAGTCTGCACTAGTATTACTGTTAATCTTCTCATCACTCCTTATCACCCATCCCCTCCCACTTGTGACTGTATGACTGTAACTTTGTCCCTTGTATACTAACGATTTGTACTGACTGTTTCCTGGTATGATTTGATTGCTTATTGTACCCTATGACTATTATTAAGTGTTGTACTTGATGATTCTTCATTCTTGACGAATGTATCTTTTCTTTTATGTACACTGAGAGTATTTACACCAAGACAAATTCCTTGTCTGTCCAATCACACTTGGTCAATAAAGAATTCTATATGTTCTATCTATGTATTTCTATTTGCACTTTGTTTAATCCATTTTTTAAAGGTTTCAGTCACATGATTTGAGCCTCCATGTTGGTTTTTTCTTTCTTTCTTTCTTTTTTTAACCATAGCCTGAAGATACGCCTCAAGTGGGTGGAAGTAGAAATGTCAGTCTTTGAGCTTAATGTCGGAAACCAGGAAACCAGTTTTATCTCCAGTAACCTATGCCCCAAATTCTTGTGTGCTTTATTAAACCTTCAAAAACAAAGAACAAGCTGATAAGGAGGTGAAAAAAGACGACCAAGTATCCAATCCATCTTTCCACATTATACAAGCGAATGTAAAAGGGTAAATAGTCTGAGTATGATATAAGATTGAAACTAAAAACAAAAGGAACATCAAAAATATGTCTGGAGTGTGTATTATATACAGAACAACACCTGGCATCAGATTGTGCAAAGAGCACATGCTCACATTTGGGTGTATATTTGTTTGGTTTTGTTTTGCATTTTGCTCTGTTTTTATAAATATGGAAAGAATCTCCTCTCCTGCCAGACAGCTTATTTTTTATGATCAGAATAATGGCCTGCTTTTTCAAGAGGAAACAAAACGTTCCTACTAAATGGATTTTATTAAATGTGGAAAATAGTTTCTCATATTTATTTCAGTACTTGTTTAAATGAAGAGCACACAAAGCACATGCAGTAAACACAGAGAGAGCCAAAGTCCCCATCAGTTCCAGAGTTATGAAACTCTGATACAAGTAGTTCTTGATTTACAACAGTTCATTTAATGACCATTCAAAGTTACGATGGTGTTGAGAAAAAATGACTTCTCATCCTCATCCTTATGACTATTGCAAAATTTTGATCACATTGTGTGATCAAAATCTGGGTGCTTGGCAAGTGACATGTATTTATGGACAGTTATAGTGTCCCATGATCTCTATTTATACCCTTTGTTGGAATCTGAATCCGAGGAGGAAGATGAACAGCTGACAGGGATTGGGAATGTGGCTCCATTGGCTGTGTTGTGGAATGTGGCTGCACAATATGGCCGTGGAGGAAACTGGGGAAGGGCAAAGTCTGGCTGGGCAGAGCAGGGAAGAGGTAGAACAAGGGAGAGGGAATTCAGAGGAAGACCCAGGCCCACCCCCTCTTCATCTTAGGGCACACAGGGAGGAATGAAGAAGAGAGCAATCTGGGTTGCATGGCTTATGGGGGAGGAAAGGGCCCTGATTCCCTTTATTAGCCACAGCTGGGAAGAGAGTTTAAAAGAGATGCATGCTGAGTGAGGCATCTACTGGGAGCAAACATGAGTTTATCTTGTGTTGACTTTGCTTATCTGTATTCTTGGCATCTTCTTAACTATGTTGAGTTATTGCCGTGTCTTCATGTCTGGAATTCTTGCTCCTGCCCTTTCAGACTCATTACCTCCATTTGCCTTGATTGGACTTATAGTTACAGTTTTTGTTGACCACGTTTTGGATTTGATTCTCTGCAGTCAAAGGCTGTTCCTGGGAGAGTTTTTCTCCAGCCAGAAGGTAACCAGGACATTGGGGGCAAAATTGGAGCTAATAAAGGGACTCCTACTGATTATCTGACTGTGTTGTCTTTGTGCCACACCCTGGGTCATCTCAGCCTTCCTGACTGGCTTCCAAGAATAGAGTAGAGTAGAGTAGAGTAGAGTAGAGTAGAGTAGAGTAGAGTAGAGTAGAGTAGAGTAGAGTAGAG
>BLBF01000045.1:5216794-5236713 GCA_015471245.1 Laticauda colubrina | reverse complement strand
GAATGAGGAAGAGGAGGAAAAGGAGGAAGAGAAAAGGAGGAGGAGGAGGAGGAGGAGGAGGAAAAGGAGGTGGAGAAAAGGAGGAGGAGGAGGAGGAAAAGGAAGAGGAAGAAAAGGAAGAAGAGCAGGGGGAGCAGGAGGGGGAGGAAAAGGAGGAACAGCAGGAGGAGGAGGAGCAGGAGGAGGACAACTGTTGTTTGTTACCCAAACTAGGTAACATCATCAGACATTTCCCCATCTACCTTCCTCATTTTTCCAATGTAAAGGGTAAAAATTGCAAACCAAGACAGCAGCTGGTAAGAGAGGACCGGGTGTATGGATAATTGTCTGAAATATTTGAGTAGCTGCCACAAACAAGAGGGGATCAAGCTATTCTTCAAAGAACCTGAAGGCAGGACAAGAAGCAATGGATGAAAAGTACTCAAGGAGAAGAGCAACCCAAAACTAAGGAGAAATTCTCTGAGGGGGAAAACAATCAGTGGAACAACTTGCTTCCAGAAATTGTGGGTACTCCGTCACTGGAGGTTTTTAAGAAGAGATTGGACAGCCATTTGTCTGGAATGGTGTAGGGTCTCCTGCTGAAGCAGGGGGTTGGAGTAGAAGACCTTTAAGGTCCCTTCCAACTCTATCATCCTGTTATTCTGTTAAATTTCCTCAAAAGAATGAAAGATGTATCAGGTTAGGGCATGCATTAAAGTTACCTGCGCAAACCTGTGGCATTCTTAGAAGCCCCTGACATTACCTTAGCTACGATGTTCCTCAGAAGGAAACAGCAAAAGCATCAGTTGGGAAGCATGAACTGTGAACAGTCTTTGGATTGGCCAACCTGATCTTAGCTTTCTTGACTTGCAGTCTTAACTTTGTTCCTTTTCATGAGCAAAGCTGCATTTCATCGCTATGGAGCATCCAGCTAGAGCTAAAAGCAATTAATTTCAAGGACTTTCACAACCGGGCTACCTCAGCATGAAGCTGTTTAGGTGGATTCCTATGTTCGGATCAGCTTGGACAAACATATTCTCTTTAATTCCATGTTTCAAATTATTCTTCAGGCATCTCAGAACCAGGTCAAATCCTCTGCCTCGTGGCTCATATCATCCCAATCCATTTTTGATGCCGGCCCAATTGATTAGCATTGTTGGGCCTCTTCCAAGGTTCATGCAAAGCTTCACAGGTAGCAAGGTCTCCGATGTTGCTGCTTCCCTTGTCTCCAAGTATGTGAGCATGAAGATAAATCCAAAGCAGGCTTAGCCTCCTCAGTGGTTGAATCCAGAGAAATAGGAAATAGTGAAGAATAGTGCTTGAGCAGGGTGTTGGACTAGAAGTTCTTCAAGAGTCCTTCCAACTCTGTCATTCTGCCATCTCTTCCATGGAAGTTCACCAGATGCCTGCTTTCTAAGCATTAGTTTCATTGGTGAAACAATAGCCAGCACTGTCGTGTACAACATGCAAGGAGATTTACCATGAATTACAAATCATTATTATCATCTTCTTTTAAGAATCGATGATGGGTTATATGTAAATTATTAAATAAAAGCATGATTTACATCACTGAATATCTTTGTTAACCCATGTAGGTTAAGAAACAGCTGAAGGTTGTTTCAGCTTAATATTTGTATATTGGTCGGTTTATTTTAATTTTATTAAAATTAATTTTATTTTAAAATTAATTTTATTTTAATTTTAACTCTTGTTATGGCACAAAAGAAATGAGCCATTGGTTTTTTTTATTTTTATAAAGAACTTACAGCTCCATTCTGATTTATTAGTAACAATTAGGAGGACAGAGTCCCTCTCAAACCTGGAGTAGCTGCTACTTATTTAGCTCATTTTGTAAATTCCAATGTAATTTTATATTATTTGGACTGGTAATATCTGAGTATCATAGGAAAAAAAAAACCAGCACCAATATTGCTTCCTGCCATTTTCACAGTAAACACTAAAATATAATACACAACAACATACAATTCAAAAGTTTCCTATCTCTTTGATCACCTTTCTTCATTCACAATGACACATTACGTACACACATGTCAAAGCTGGGAGGGATTAAAACGAAACAAAATGAAACCAAACTGAATGCTAACATGAGAAAAATATAACTTTTGTCCAGAAGTATAAGCAATCAGCTGTGAAGTAAAACTACAGCTATTCTCAGAGACAAAAAGGGGCACTTTTTCTAGTCCCTGGGCAAGTTGAAATTCTTCACAGTAAACCTACAAGGCAGCCTCTTTAATCGTGAGACAAATATGGTTGAGTAGACAAATAGGTCTTGTCATTTCTATAAGAGTCTAGTCTGTATCCTTTAGAAATGTCATTTCCAACAACTTTGGCATAAATTGCATCTTCCTGCAATTCCTAGATATTAGATATTTTTGAGCAGTGGTCGCCAACCAGTGGGCTGGCAATCACTGGGGGCCCATGAAAAATTTTTGGTGGTCTGCAGAGAAATGTCTCCCCCAAAGCAATTAATCCAGGCTGCGCAGGAACACACAGCTGTGCTGCCCACATGGCCCTCCCACCTGCTGGCTTCACCCTTCAGCCAAGTGCAAATCTTACCTTGAGTAGAGCCATATGAGCTGGTACTGGAAGGAAAGACCAACAGCGGGGGAGGGAAATCCTCCCTGGGGTGGATTGCTGACATTGGTGGGAAAGTCGGTCCCATGTTCCAGAGCTGTAGTAGTCACAGGATTGGCCCTTTGGTAATCCCAGAGCAGCTGCTCCTCCATCCAGGTCCACCGGCCTGCCATGGACTGTAGGAGCTGCTCCAGGATGACCAAAGGGCCAGTCCTGTGACTATTGCAGCTCTGGAACACAGAACCAACTTTCCCACCAACGTCAGAAGCCACCGTCAGTCAAAATTCATATTAGTGGTCCGCAGGATTTAAAATTATGAGTTTGGTGGTCTCTGAAGTCCAAAAGGTTGGTGACCCCTGTTTTAGAATATAGTGATGAGCTATTATAAACAGGAAAGGAAAGAAAGCAATATGACATAGAATAATAGGTTTGGAAGGGACCTTTGAGGTCTTCTACTCCAACCCCGTACACCAAGGCAGGAATCATAATTGCCAATCTTTTCTTGAAAACCTCCAGCAATGATGCACCCACAACTCCTTTGGGGTTTTTTTTTTCCCGCCATCAGAACTGAAGAAGTTTCTTGGATGAGAAATGAAACGTCTTCAAGGAAGAAATAAAATATAAAATAATATCATTTCTTGTGAGTGTTAGACTGAAGCTCCTAAAGTGAAAAGAACAAGAAGATAAATCACAAATTACTTTTGCGATTTCCAAAATTATTTTTTTGAAAATTATCTTGTTAAAACTCAATCTTTTCTTGCAATATGGCCTTGAAACCAACTAAAAGCCGTTTTTTGAAGTTTGCTCTGAATCACTGTCAGGAAAATATGAAATATTGCACATTGTCGTGTGTTTTCCTGTTTGACTTTCATAGGGGCATGTTGCTCATACAATAGTTTGTTTCATCTTACTACAAGTTGAAGGTAGCATTTGGGAAACCAAATGTGAGCTTAATGGAATGTTGTTTCTCTTATAAACTTGGTCATTGTTTGTGGTTGACCCTTAATTATTCCAGGAACTTCTTAATACTATTTTGTTACACAACATTATGTGGTTTGGGGGTTTTTTTCTCCCTCCTTCAGTATTGGTATAACTTGTCATTAAAAATGTTTTATATATAATTCTTTGTATATGTGATGTTTTGATTGGAGAGTGGAGGGGAGGAATGTATTATTGTCCTCAACAATTCATTTGGAATTGACTAACAGAAGCTGTTGTAAATTAGACAATTTGGATCAAGTTTCAAAATATGGAAGCAGTTTCCCTATAAATACCAACATTATCTGTCTGGAACCCACATTGCATATCAGACATGAATAAAATCGAGAGTGTCCAGTGATATTTCATGAGAGGAGTCCTCCACTCCTCATGCTACCAGACTTGAAATTTTAAGTTTAGACAACTTAGAACTTCGCTGCCTTCGGTCCAACCTAAGCGTAGGACATAAAATTATCCATTGCAATGTCCTACCCGTCAATGACTACTTCAGCTTCAACCAAAACAATGCATGAGCACACAATAGATACAAACTCAAGGTAAATCGCATCAAACTTGTTGCAGGAAATACGACTTCAGCACCAGAGTGGTCAACGCCTGGAATACACTACCTGATTCTGTGGTTTCTTCCCCAAACCTCAAAAACCTTAATCTTAGATTGCTACTGTTGACCTCACCCCATTCCCATTCCTAAGAGGTCTATAGGAGGCGTGCATAAGTGCCCCAATGTGCCTATAGTGCCTGTCATAATGTTCCCTTTTATTCCTATCTATTTTGTGTATTAATAATCATGTTTAAACTGGTATCTGTTATCTAATACATGCTTGACAAATAAATAAAATAAAAACAAATAAATTTTAATTATTCTAGTGATTATCAGTCTAGGACTCAAATTGCATTCATGTCAGAAGCTTTGAGGCACTTCCAAGTTAGAAGGATTAGCTGGTGACATCATCATTGTTTGTGGGGGCGGTTACCCAGTTGGGGGCTATTTTCATGACCCCATCAGGAGCTGGAGGTAAGGACAGGCACTCATCCTTTCTCACAGTAGCACTTGGGTCTTGAATGTAGACTAACCCAGCATCCTAACCAAGCAAACTACTGAGGCCTATCTAGGACTGTCACGTAGGAAAGATCAAGTCTGTATATGAAGGCTCGATTAAACTGATTCATTGCTAAAAGCCTAGGTACAGGAATCTTCTCAACTAATGATCAGCATCTGTTTAAAGTTAGATAAGAGTCAACAGCCTTCAAGTCAGGTTGGATTTAATTCGCTTGTAGCTCTGAAGATAGTCTAGGCTGTTCCCTCTCTGAACTCCACCTTGAAGTTCTGCCACCTCTTTCTCTTACAAGGACAGAGCTAACTTTCTAATTTGTTGCCTAAAATATTATACACAAGTGTATTCTTTCTATAAAAAGAGGTTATTGGGGTATTGGGGGCATTGGCTTTTTTCTCAAAACAGGTTAGAATTTCTTTTCAAATCCTCTGACATATCACCCCCATTACCTCAGAAATATCACCCCTAAAGAATTGTAAAGTAATTCAGAGCACTGGTTTTTTGTTTTTTTTTAAAGAAACAACAATCACAAAGTCTCCTCACATCCTTGGTTGTAAATAAGTTCAGAATATTGGTGAACAGGTTTCAGGAGAATATTGGTTTAAATAATTGTGAGGCAAAATAAAACATTCCCACAAATGACTTCCTGAACTTATTTGTGTCTCCATTACTGTCGCTTTTGGGAAAAAAAGAAGAAACTGGCTGAAAAATGTTTCTCCTCTTCCGATATTAACAATATTGCAAGATAATGGAAAGTTGGTTTTTGCCACACAGATGCCACCATTGAGATATATGTGGATTTTAATAAAACACGACACTCCAATTGAGATTTGCAAACATCTTGATACGAGTTATGCACAGAAGGTCAGGTGGAACTTGGGTAAAAACAATTGGTTATTTCTGCATCATTTTGTGCTTTTTAACATCCTTTGGGGAGTGGGAAAGGTGAAAATGTGATGCTAAGGACAGAATTTTGAACCTGGGAGTTTGGGCATGTGTAGAGTCTTGTGTGGAAGCATTGTTGTTTGGATTAATATCACAGAAATGTAACAGAATAACAGAGTTGGAAGGGACCTTGGAGGTCTTCTAGTCCAACCCCCTGGTTGGACTGATACCATTCTGGACAAATGGTTGTCCAATCTCTTCTTAAAAACCTCCAGTGATGAGGCATCCATCATGTCTGAAGGCAGTCCTTTTGAAAATAGACCTTGAAATGTAGAACTAGGTAATCTCTGGGTTCTTCCATTCCAAGATATACTGACTACTTTATGGTTCCTTTCAACCACCTTTACATGAGTAGTTATTCCAGCTGATAATATTTCCAATCTCCTTCTCTGTTTTTCTTTTTAAATGCCCATTTCAGATTGCCTTTGTTTTCTGCGTTAGCTTCACCTTTCAAAAACATCTCAAAAGGTAGAAGACCAATAAAGCTTTGATATGTATTTTCCCTTAATTTTAACCAGCTTGCAAATCACAACTGTGAAGCAAGCTCTGCCGAACAGGTGTGCTGATATGCACATTTGATATAAATTGTTGCTAATGTTTATACAACATAACAATAAAACTATACAAATTTAGCTTGTTCCCAGAAAACTGTTGATGCAGCTGGTCAATAAAACTGGAGACGAATGGAAGCTAGATGCTGTTGCTATCAGGTTAACTTGGTAGGGCTGTTGGCCTACTAGTCGAGGAAGTTGATTCTTTCTCCTGTGGAATTGTAAGATGAAAATCTGGAGTGGATTTATTCAGAAATGAAGAGGAAGCCTTGGTTCCAACTCTCAGAATAGATCTGATCTCCATTCAGATGATAACGTAGAGCCAAAGCAAAAAGAATGATTATAACCCGGAGCCAGTAAGTTGTTTTGATGTCTCTTCAGAATTAGAATTCTTTATTGGCCAAATGATTGAACACACAAGTAATTTGTCTTGGTGCAAATGCTCTCAGTATACATAAAAGAAAAGATACATTCATCAAGAGACAAGAATCAAGAGAATTCATTGGAATATTCCTAAATTGGTACATGACTGGCCAGATGTGCTGTCATTGTTGTTTGTCCATTATTTTGCTGCCCTTTTATTTATACACAAAATTTATATTTTGTTTTGTTTTCATGGGTATATAATTTCCCCTGGGTGGAAAATTATTCCTATTGTACACATGCTGACCTGGAAAATAAATTGCATTCAAGAGGTCTTTTATGTTAGGCTTCTCTAAGATTGTACTCTGTGTCTCTCCATGCTTGGAAACTTCATGAACTCAATGTGACTTGCTCTTGGGTAAATAATATGCATTAATGCATTTATTCATGACATCTATGTATCTATTACATTTTCTCCAGGAGATAAAACTGGTACACACAGTAACTATGTGTAGGACATTGAACTGAATGATTGTTGCATCAGAAGCCTAGAACATAGAATAATAATAAGGTTGGAAGGGACTTTGAAGGTCTTCTTGTCCTACCTGTTCGAGCAGTAGACTTTATATAGAAGCACTTACTGAGCTCCCACAATTTAGGATAAACTTGAACCTCAGTTTCTTTAAACCCCAATCCAACACTTCAACCACCATTCTACATTTGTAGTCAGCTGAAATGTCACATGTAGTGTAGCTAAATATCCAGGAGATTCTCAAGTCCTCCAGGCCATGGTTGTCCCAAAGGTGCTTTTCCTTGAGGCAACTGGACTTTCTGGTTTTTCTGGTTTCTCTTCTCAACCAAGAGCTGAAGAAGCTTCTTGGATGAGAAGCAAAACATCTTCAAAATAAAACCAAAAGTCCAGTTGCCTCTTGAAAAAGCACCTTTGCAATTACTGCTAATGGTTTTCCAAACATTTATGTAAAAGATCCATACTGTGGAAGAAAGAGAAGAGGTAATAGATTTATCAACTGTTCCAGAACCAGAAAGAAATTTGGGTTTAATAATTGATAACTCCTATCTTCTCCTTCCTTTCATCATCCTTTAAAACAAGGGTCTTCAAACTTGGCAAGTTTAAGACTTGCGGACTTCAACTCCCACAGTTCCTGAGCTAAGATGACTGGAGGAGGAATTCTGGGATCTGAAGTCCATAATTTTTAACACTGTCAAGTTTGAAGACCCCTGCTTTAACAGTTCATTTACAGATTATATTTGCTTTATGAACACACAACACAATGCAACCAAAAGGAGTCAAAAAGTTTGTTCAGAAATGTCACCTACCCTAAAAGGGAAGAGGGAGGGAGGGAGAGAGAGAAAGAGAAAGAGGGGGAGAGAAGGGAGGGACAGAGGGACGGGGAGAAAGAGAGAGAGACAGAGACACACAGAGAGAAAGACAGAGAGGCAGAGAGAGAAGGATAAAAGAAAGACAGAGAAGGAAGAGAGGGAGAGAGGGAGAAAGAGAGAGAGAGGAGGGGGGATAGAGGGATGGGGAGAAAGAGACAGAGACACAGAGAGAGAAAGACAGAAAGAGAAGGAAAAGAAAGAGAGAGAAGGAAGAGAGAGAGGGAGAAAGAGAGAGAGACAGAGAGAGAGAAAGACGGACAGAGAGAGAAGGAAGAGAGAGAAAGAGAGAAGGAAGAGAGAGAGAGGGAGAAAGAGAGAGAGAGAGCGCTTTTCTTCACTCTTTTTGGGAAGAAAAAAAAACACCCACTACCACTACCTCATCCCACCCCCAGCCCCAACCCCAGTAGCAGCTGGGATGCAAAATGGCTGAAACCATAAAAAATCCATTTTACCATTTTGTACAGTTTGTCAGACTTGAGAAATGGGACTGCATATCAAAGCCGTAGGCAATCTGGCCACAATCTGTGCTTCTGCGGTTGATAGGGGGTCCCCTTTTCCAATTCAGCATCTCTCTCTCTCTCTCTCTCTCTCTCTCTCTCTCTCTCTCTCTCTCTCCTGTCTTCTTTATTTACAACTCTTTCGACAACAAGTCTTCCACAACTTACATTAAGTTGCCATTAGCTGCATCCCATTCAGCAGGATTAGAATCCTTGATGGCCCCTTGGATAAATGTTGAGGCAGATGGTCCTTGACATTTTTCATGCCGTCAGTTACAGCCCAAACAAGGGAACTCTTTCATCCTTTGTTTATCCTTCACTTAGAAGCCACTATATTGGATCGTTAAACTTTCATTTTTCACCGGGCTGATTAAGGCATACTACAAGGCAGATGTTATTCAATGCTGGATTCCCCATCCTTCTCTTTCTTTCTTTCTTTCTCTCCCTCCCTCTTTTAACAATTTACGTTTAGCACCAAAATGCTGGCTTTGTATTTGATCCAATGGATCAATTCCCTTTTCTATAGCTCCAAGGTCAAGCCCCAAGCACTGCTGTTCTGTCAAACAGTTAAATGTTTCATAAAGTTTGCTTTGTGCTTTTTTCTTTCTTTCTTCATTCCAGATAACAGGGATCTATCTACCCTGTTTGCACACTGGCAGCTGCCAACTGGAATACAAGAATGTTTTGGGCCAATATCACTGCAGTTATATGACCTGTTGTTTAAGATTCTGCTTTTTTGAGGAGGGGGGAATCAGTGGTGAGATTCAAATAATTTAACAACTGGTTCTCTGTACTAAAGATTTTTTCTGACAACCAAACTGCTCAGAAAGGTAACAAACAGTTCTCTCGAATTAGTGAAAACTGACTGAATCCCACCACTGGAGGAAATTTAATACTGCAGGGGGAAAAATACAGTTCTGATATGAGAGAGATTGGAAGCAGTGATTGAACACACAAGGAATTTGTCTTGGTGCAAATACTCTCAGTGTACATAAAAGAAAAGATACATCTGTCAAGAGTCAGAATCATCAGGTACAAACACTTAACAATAGTCATAGGGTACAATAAGCAATCAAAACATCCTAGGAAACAGTCAATATAAATCGTAAAGATACAAGCAATAAAGTTACAGTCACAAGTGGGAGGGGATGAGTGATAAGGAGTGATGAGAAGGTTAATAGTAATAGTAATGCAGACTTTGTAAATAGTTGGACAGTGTTGAGGGAATTATTTGTTTAGCAGAGTGATGGTGTTTGGGAAAAAGCTGTCCTTGTGTCTAGTTGTTTTGGTGTGCAGTGCTCTATAGCATCGTTTTGAGGGAAGGAGTTGAAGCAGTTTATGTCCGGGATGTGAGGGGTCTGTAGATATTTTCACAGCCCCCTTTTTGACTCATGCAGGATCCAAGTCCTCGATGGAAGGCAGGTTGGTAGCAATTGTTTTTTTCTGCAGTCCTAATTATCCTCTGAAGTCTGTGTCTGTCCTGTTGGGTTGCAGAACCAAACCAGGCAGTTAATGCAGATGATAGATATGCTGGGAAAGTGCTTGAGTTTTCTATATCTCTTTGCCGCTATCAAGTGGGCATCTGTATTTGTGCCAACCCAGGCTGGATAGCCTTTGCCGAATCTAAAACAAATTGGCCAACCCAGGAAAGTCAGTGAGAACATTTGAATTAGGAGAGAAAAGTGTTTTTAACTGCCTCTCTGCAAAAACATTGCATTGTTTGAAATCAAATGTTTGGATGAAAGCAAGCAACACATTTATTCCAACTGTCTGAAATTTGTTATGGAAATGAAACTATCTTTAGGACAGGGTGTCCTTGCCTTTCACGATAATGGAAAGTCTGTTCTTGTTGTGACTTGAATGGTTCAGGGCAAACAATAGCAAAGGCAGCTTTTCACCATCCTGAATTGTATTCTCTAATTGAGAGGCCAACATTTGTGAAGAAAGTACATGGATTTTATATGAATATTTTAGCAGTGACATGATTGATGGTTTCTTTTCTCCAATATCCTAAACAAGCCAAATAAAGTCCCCACCAAGAGCAGCCAAAAGATAGCCCTAAGGCAAGTTTGTCTGACATTCCATTGTTATTACCTGTTCTTGGTAACCTTTATCAAAATATGTGTGGTAGACATCTGAAATATATTTGAGATCCTTCCGAGATAATGAAGTTTCCTTGTCAGCATCAATGCGCTAAAGCAAAAGTTATCCACTGCATATAGCTCAACTAGAATCAAAATTACTTCAGAAGAGAGAGGAAGAAAAAGGAAACTATCCTTTAAGCCAATTAGAAGTATCCAACAGAGAAGAAATGTTAGAGAATTCAAGAAAATATACAGTGTGAATGTGATGGATGTTAGTAAGCCTGGAAGGCGCTTATTTGTCCAGTAAAAGTTTCATGCTCACAGAGAACACAGAAACAAATTACAAGACCTCACTGTTGTTGTTTCTGAGGCAAGAGACTGAGCTAGAAGTTGAGGAAAACCTGATTTATAGGTTCAAAAGAGGTTTGGGTAAATAAATATAATGGAGGAGAAAGAGGAAGAATCTGGAGACAATAGCTCTTCTATGAGGTCCTTGGTGCTCTGAGCTTGGTAGTTTTCTTGCAGACATTTCATTGCCCAACTAGGTTATATCAGCACTGCTAGAAGGGAGTGGGATTTGTGGAGAGGAAGAGGCGGGGAGGGGGAAGGACTGTAAATATTTGGAGTAGACTCTCCTGCTTGAGCAATGGGTTGGACTAGATGACCTCCAAGGTCCCTTCCAACTCTGTTATTCTATGTTCTACAATCCTTGGTGGTTTTTGAGCTTGGTTGTTTTCATGCAGACATTTCATTCCCCAACTAGGTAGCCTCTTCAGTGCAAATTGCTAATGAGTGTGATTTGCTCCCTGTTTATAGGCTCTGAGCTTAGTTGTTTTCTTCCAGACATTACATTACCTTGCTAGGTAGCCTCATCAGTGCAAAGGAGTGTGGGGTTTGTTCTCTGTTTATACAATAGGGCAAACAATATAACCTAGCAGTGTTGTTGATGGTGTGGCTTTCTAAACTATCAAATTTGATTAAACTATCAAAGAACTACCAAGGAGAAAACCTCTCCTCCAGGAGCACTGGCAGGGGCAACTCCTCACACTCCCTTGCACTGATGATGTTACCTAGTTTGGTAATAAAATGTCTGCAAGACAACCACCAAGCTCAGAGAGCACCAAGCACACCATAGTTCAACTTTGAGCTACAAATATTTGCTTCCATGAATATCTCTTCTCCAAGGCAGTTTGTTCCTCCTAGAAGAAAATCAAAAGGAACATATCAAAGTCCTCAAACTCAGAACCTTGAAAGTTTTTCAGAACTTTTTGTTGCAAATCATTTAGTGTCTGGGATAAATTACTTTCATGAGGTCGCTGACTTGGCTGAGCTCTTCAGAACTGCACAGAAAGAATCTACCTAGACTCTACCTAGGTCCTAGAGGAAGATAGAATGAAAAAGAAGACAGATCTGTAGAAAATGTAGAAAATATTATTTGGGAGGGAAATTAAATACTTTTGCCTGGTGTTCCTTGGCTAATTATCATCCCCTTTTTTTGTGGTTTAAGTAACTGCTCATTTAGATCCGTGAATGATTGCTCGGAGATTAGGGCATGGGGTAAATCTTTCTGCTGGGAATAATGTACTTATGCTACTGTTTATTTGAAGCAGTGATAAACATAGATATTCAAGACTCCATATGTGCCAAGCCAGAAAGAGGAAGGGAGGGGGAGGTTGTAATTAATGAAGTCTCACATTTTTGTCAATAAATTATTAACTTCAGCTGCAAATTCATAACTTTCATTAATGTAAGGCTCCATCAGAAGGGAGTAAACACACATCACAAGCCATTTTAAGTAGGCGGCATCGGACACCTTACTTGCTTGTTTAACATTATTGCCATTTCATCCGCTGGGAAACGGGATTTGGTGCCCCATTATTTATCATTTACAAAAATTAATTATGCCTCTAATTAACAGCAGGCAAACAAATTATTACTCGAGGAGTTATTTATTCAAGACTGCAAGACAGAAGCATTTGCCTCATAAAGGATATAAATGCTTCCCCTTTTCTATTCTTTTCATTTTGGGGGGAGGGAGCTCTTTTCCCTCACACTCCTCCTGTCATTGGTGATTAATTTACTTCCCCTAAATTCTAAGCTTCATTACAGTTTGTTTTCAAAATATATCTAAAGCGGTTGGGAATATATATATATATATATATATATATATATATATATATATATATATGTTTTTTTAGGCTTTCGCGGGTACTTACATGTGTGCTGTTCAGCTTCCTTCGGGTATTATCCCACGTCATTGTAGTTCTGTTAAAGTTGTAGCAACGTTTCAGCAGAATCTCATCTGCCATCCTCAGGCTTCTGTATAGAGTTAGTTCCTGGTTTCAAATTTGAGGCTGGTCCATTCTGATTGGCTGGGAGCCTGGATCTGTGTTCATTGGACTTGGAGTTTGATTGATTGGTGTTTCTGGTTTCTTCTGTCTGTTTTGTGGCTTTGATTGGCTGGCAACACTGTGTTCCTGCACTGGAGGCTTTCAGTGCAGCTTGGCTTCGTGTGAAAGGACGGCTGCTATTCATTAGCAAGCTGGGTTTCACCTGGGTGCCTGGTGGGGGGTGTGGGATAATACCCGAAGGAAGCTAAACAGCACACATGTAAGTACCCGTGAAAGCCTATGCTGTTCAGCTTCCTTCAGGTATTATCCCACGTCATTGGAATGTTTTTAAAGTTGTAGCAACGTTTCAGCAGAATCTCATCTGCCATCATCAGGCTTCTCTATTGAACACAATAGATGAACTCAATACAGAAGCATCTGATGATGGCAGATGAGATTCTGCCGAAACGTTGCTACAACTTTAAAAGCACAACTATAATGACATGGGAAAAGACCCGAACAAAGCTGAATACCAGACGTGTAAGTACCTGCAAAAACTTAAGAAAAGATAGATAGATAGATAGATAGATAGATAGATAGATAGATAGATATAGAGATAGAGATAGAGATAGAGATAGAGATAGAGATAGAGATAGAGATAGAGATAGAGATAGAGATAGAGATAGAGATAGAGATAGAGATAGAGATAGAGATAGAGACAGAGATATTCATAGATTTTCATGGCTACAGGTCTGCAGGTCTTGGCATGTTTGGGTCTTTTCCCATGTAAGATTGAGAGTATCCTGGTAACGTTTCGACGAGGTCCCACTCTCCATCTTCAGGCTGGTGCTTTCAGCTTCGTGCTTGTGCGAAATATCACAATAGCAGCTTAGATGTGCATTAAACCATAATCATGCACAGAGCAAAATGAATGAAGCCCCTGATGGTAATAAAAGGAAGAGGAAACCTTGATCTGGATTAACTCGTAAATTCCTTTCATCCATTCTATCCATCAGAAATTTTAGTGGCCCCTCCCTTAATCAGTGTTGGGATTCAGCCGATTCGCAGTGGTTCAGGAGAACCAGTTGTTAACTTTCTGAGCAGTTTGGTGAACTGGTTGTTGGAAGAAATGATTAGGGCAGAGAACCGGTTGTTAAATTATTTGAATCCCACCACTGCCTGTAATTCTATTCCCCACTTTTGGGGCAGTGAAAACGACTGGAAGATACATCAAGAAACTCTTAGATTTCTCTGACCTGCTATGGAGTTTGACCGCCAATTGATGTTTCAAGAGCTGAAATGGTTTATTTAATTAAAATCATTGTTTAACCCATGGAGGAAATGCACAAGTGAGGGATCCAGTGGTCAACTTTAAGATGGGTGGATTTCAACTCCCGGCCAACATATGAAACCCTGGTCTATTTATTTACCAAAATATGTAGATGTAAACAGGTCACTTAAAAGGAGAAGAAATAGATTTAAACAGGTCAATGGTATCCAGTTTTACAGAACAATCTGGGGAAAAAAAGCAGTGTTTGGTTATTGTTTCTTTGTATCTGCAGATTTTTGGAGTTCAAGAGTTCTACTTCTTCAGTAAATATTGATTTCTTAAAATACTTATTTGGAGGCATTGCCAAAGTGGAGCGACGCAATTCAGGTAGCCCTTGATTTACAGCATTTGTTTAATGAATGATCAAAGTTACAACGGCACGGGAAAAAGTTTTCTACACTTATGACTACCGCAGCATCTCCATGGTCATGTGATTAAAATTCGGAAACTGTTATGTACCTATGACAGTTGCAGTGCTTTGGGGTCATCCATGATCCCTTTTGTTCTGACCCAGCTCCCCAAACCCTCTGAAGTTAACTAAAAAGTTTCCTTTATTAGAAGCTCCAGCAGTCCAGCAAAAAGTTTCTCTCTCTCACCACAAGCTAACAAGTCTGTCAGCCAAGAGTTCAATAGTTGTCTGCCACACCTATTCATCTCCGCCTTCTGCCATTTATTCCCAGAGCTAAGGTGGGGCTTCACTAGCAGCGGTGGATTTTCCATCCTAAGGACCGGCCCATAGATTTCCACTGCTCTCCTCTCCTCTGTCTTCTGCTCATGTGTCAGGCACTGTGTCAGGCACTGGAGCCAGCTGTTCCTCCTCTTCCTCATCAGCCACCTCCAGACCTGGGGGCTGTTGACTCTCCATCTAAGGGCTGACAGAAAGCCCAGGCTCCACCTCTCTCTCTCTCTTTCTCTCTGCCAGCTCCATTCCCTCTTCCCCCTTGGATCTCTCAGGTTGCCTGGATGCTGATGCTGACTCCCACACTGCCTCCTCCTCCTCTGAATTGGCTGCTGGAGGGGGCCGGTGGCCGATGGGCCACAACACCTTTTTGCGACCTTCTGAGAAGCAAAGTGAAAGGGGAAGCCAGATCCACTTAATAACCAGGGTTATTAACCTAACAGTTGCAGTGATTCACTTAACAACTGGACAAGAAAGACCGTAAAAAGGGACAGAGCTCTCGCTTAACAACAAAAATTTGGGAGTCTCAGTCGTAAGTCGAGGAACCCCCCTGTCAAGAGTAAAAGAGAAGGCTTTTGGCTCACAATCATCTCATATGAAGGAGGTACAATGGAATTACTGTACGAAAGTGTAAAAAAAAATAACATAAAACCTACCACTGAGTGCTCTGATTTTCTAATTATCATGATCCGCTCTTTATGATACATCACTGCTAGAGCCATAGATGAAACAGGAATAAATCATAGTTATTTATATTCTAGTAAATCATAGGAGAAAATATCACAAGGAGTTATAATTCACATTCCCATCAGGACATAATTATACATGCATTGCCTTACACTTTTAGCATAGATATATCAGGAGCGTGATAATTCATTACTCAATGAGTAGAATCAAAACAAACGTATTTGTGTGCGTGTGTGTGTGTGTGTGTATGCTTCCCTGCTCTCAGAATGCTAGCAATGTCATTTATTGGAGGAGAACAAGCATGCCATGGAAAACTACCTATAAATTAACCTAATGCATTTTAATTCGGCAGAGGCATCCCAGTCTCTTGGGAAACAGTTTTTAAATTCATGTCCCTGTTAAAAGAGTATCTGACATGGTTGAATAACATGCACTGTAAGTCCGGTGTAATTTCCTCTTTACTTCTTTTGAGGGAGGGCTTTTTGTGTGTGTAAACAATGAATTCTAAAGTCTGTACCAGATAGATAAAACTCATCTGTAGAGTTGAAAATCTGGATTCAAATCCTCATTTAATTAAGGAGTTAATAAATTAATTTACTCCTTTACCTTGCCATCTTCCTTCCTTTCTTCCTCCCTCCCTCCCTCCTCTTCCTCCTGGCATCTCCCTCCTTTCCTTCCTTCCTTCCTCCTACCCTCCTTCCCTCTTTTGAGGGAGGATATTTCTGTAAACAATGAATTCTAAAGTCTGTAAGGTATACTAAGTATCCTTCCCTCCCTATTTCCCCTTTACTTCTTTTGAGGGAGAATAAGTTTGTAAACAATGAATTCAAAAATCTGTAAAAGCTGAATTCAAATCCTCATTTAATTAGTCAATAGATTAATCTACTTCCTGACCTTGTCTCTCTCCTTCCTTCTGTCCTTCCTTCCTTCCATCCATCCATCACATGACCATGGGGATACTGCAACAGTTGTAAGTGTGAAAAGCATCCATAAGTCACTTTTTTTCAGTGCCATTGTAACTTTGAAGAGTCACTAAACAGTTATAAGTCGAGAACTACCTGTATATTTTTCTCCCTAAAAGCAGCAAGTTTAGCCATTTCTTATGCATTTACCTCAATGTGGATCCAATTTTCATTTGGTGGCTTGGGGAAGGCAACTTCTCTCCTGCCTTTATCCTTCCCCCCGGGCCTTGCTTTCCTCTGATAAATAGCTTGTTTTGCAATCACTATCATATAATTTAGCACGTTGACAGGTGCATAAACTACACATGAGCTCTGTATAAATATTAAAGAGGCTTTCTCCAAATGAAAGCTTCCAAATGAAACATATAGTTCTTTGGCTCTCTTTTTAATAGCCTTTCTCGGAAAGAAAAGGGGGAGAACAAGCAATTGCTGGAATGGCAAAGATTTGGAGGGAGCAATTTGCCTTGATTGTATTTGGGGTTCCGCGATTCCAATTCTGCGATTCCAATTCTCATCCATGTTTTTTCTTTCTGATAATTGTTCCCACATGAGGTGGCAACCATTGCCAAGGTAGCTGTTAGGGTTCCGACGATCACCAAATTAAATCATGAGCCTCTAGCCAAGCTTCAAAAGTAACCAAAATATTTACTAAGAGCAACATGTCGGCACTATCCCAGTTGAAGCCAACTCTGACACATGTAATTCACAGTCACCTGTGACCCTGTTCCCCCCCCCCTCGGGTGTGTCATATATCAGATTCTCCAATGAAGTACGTTCACGAGCTGGGTGTCATCAATCACACTCTCCAATGAAGGATTTTCATGGGCAGGAGATTGGGTAGCCTAGCTACAATCTTTGTATGATAAGTGTGGAATATACTTCTGGTTTCCCCGCTTATGACAACTCGGAAACAGGCATGCTTTACGAGTTGACAGTAGATAGATCTCTGTTGGACTATCACAATGCACTCTACATGTATGTCAGGCCGCCATCGAAACCTGAATCTGCAGAAGAAGATGAGCCAGAACTGGAGCCAATGGAGATCAAGGAGGCAGTTCGTGGTTTTGAAGGAAAATGTGGAAGAGCAGGACCAGTCAGTCCAGGGCCTTTCAGGATTGGGATGGCTTCTAGGCCAGGAGGAAGTGGGGGCAGGATGACCAAGAGAGGCTAAGCAGTGAACATGAGAGACAGAGCTCAGGCGATGAGCAAGGACCACCCCCTCCTGATACTTGAGCACGGAGAGTTGGAGCAAAGGCGAGAACAGTGCAGACTGACTCGACAACTTGGGAGGCAAGCACCCACCCCTCTTCACAAAGCACACCTGGGGACTGAGACTTAAGGAGGTGCTGTGGGGAGGGGCATTTGTTGGGAACAAACACTGAATTAATGTAGTGTCAACTTTCCTGGATTTCTTGCATTCTCTCTGGATTTCTGGATCACTTGCCTTGCTCCTTTGCTTCCTGGACTCCTCGACTTGTCCTGCTGGATTTCTTGCTTTACAGCCATGATGCTCACAGTGTTGGGCTGGACTATTTGCAGCCAGAGGTTACTTAAGGGGTTTGTGGGTATGGATAGGTGTGGGTGTCATCACTTTGCTCTTGGCCTTGCCAGAAAGGTAGGAGCGTTTGGGGCAATTTGGAGCAATAAATTTGAACTGCCAGCCACCTGGGTTGCCTCTATGCCATGCCTTGGATCATCAGTGTGTGTCTACCCTTGAACTCATGTAAAAATGACAACTGGTGTGGAATGCATCATTTTTTAGAAAAGCCTCTCAGGACAGCCATGACCTGGACAATTAAGAATTTCCATAGATACCAGCTGACATAGTTAAGTGTATATTTTGTTATACCAATGGGAATCATTTTTCTCAATCTTTCTTCTTTTTTTCCATCTTTTTTCAAATTTTATTCTTTAAACATCTCTTTAAATGAACAATGTGAATCCAGGTTGTAGCATACATACATAATCATAATTACATTTTCAACTTTCTTATCCAGTTTCATATCATCTCATTACCTATTCCATTTTCCTTTTAATATATTTTCACTTCATGTTATTTCATTCATCAGTTCCAGGGGAAAAAAGCAATTTCATCCTAAGATACATTACCTAATATTTATCCTCTTTCTTGTCAATTCAATCTTGCCACCTATTTTTATTTTATGTATTTTCCTCATTTTACTCTCTTAGACTCAATATATAACAAATAAAATAAAATAAAAACTAATATCAATATAGCCATTTTTGTTTTTCTCAATATTTCTAATATGGAATCTAGAACATCTCTGTACAATTTATCTGCTGTTCTAAGTGTAAAGGAGCTTCCATTGGATGAAATATCTGTAGGATTTGCTCCACACCTTAAGAAAATTAAGGCACTAGTAAAATAACAAAAATATTCAGAAGTAAGGAACAGATCATTTTTTTTTCTCCCCTAAGGGGTTTCTGACTTTCGTACCCAGATTTCAAGACATAGTTTCCATTCTATTTCATTCATCTCTCTTAAAACATAAAATTTCACCCACTGTAAATGTCAACTCTTTCCTTTGTTATTTGCTAACGCCATTTTAAAAATCTTGAATTGTTTGCTCTGTTGAAGGGCTCAGCGAGCCCTGAGTATTCTTTATTTGTATTTTAATACCAGACATGCTTTAGTTTCTTTTTTTTCCAAAGTAAAATATTTTTTTTTCTAAAAAAAAAATCAAGCTGAAATGGGATTTAAACAACAGAGTGAAGTTTGCCATTATCATAAATGTGTGAAGTGCTTTCTGAATAATAAAATGGATCAGAGATTCGGGATAATTCAAAGGGAAATGTTATGTTCAGCATCAGAATTAGATTATGTTAATGTAGTTCATTTGAAATGGTTTAAAGGCCATTGGAAGTGCGAAGAAAGAATCTGTATCATAACTTTGAATAAATAGATTGCGGCATTTGTTTATAATAACAGTGTGCTGAACAAATCTATTACTGAACTGCCGAATGTGGCAATACATTACCACTGTTATTAAATCTCCTTCTGTGTGATGATAAATTATAGATTTAATTAGATGTATTCCTTGGGTACAAACATGCATATAAGACAGGAGGAGGGAGGGATACATGATGTTATATAGGACATCACATTTTCATGGTGTCATTGCACAAATAATGCCAATTATGCAAACTACAACATTTCTTTGACAAACTCATGATGCAGAAGAGATCAGTGTGACTTGTGCTGGAAGTTGTATTTATATGTAGATTTGATGATTTGATATCTATTTGTACCTTGCCCAGAGTTGTTCTCAGAGGGAGATGGTTAGTTTAAAAACATGACATATTTAATAAATAATAAACTTAGATGACCTTCAGATAGATGGATAGATGAGAGAGAGAGACAGAGAGAAAGAGAGAGAGATGTGATAAATAGATAGATAGATAGATAGATAGATAGATAGATAGATAGATAGATAGATAGAT
>BLBF01000045.1:5194947-5216784 GCA_015471245.1 Laticauda colubrina | reverse complement strand
GATAGATAGATAGATAGATAGATAGATAGATAGATAGATAGATAGATGAGATATGGATGGGGAGAGAAAGAGAGATTTGAGGAGTGAGAGAAAGAGAGAGTTAGAGAGAGGGAGAGATTAGAGAGACAAGATATGGATGGGGAAAGAGAGATCAGATGATTGAGAAAAAGCAAGAGATTGAGAAATGATAAATAGACAGACAGATAGATAGATAGATAGAAATAAGCAATAGCATTAGCAGTTGAACAATCTGGGTCCTCATTTTACCAGCCTTGGAAGGATAAAAGGCTGAGTCAACCTTGAGCCGGTGAGAATCAAACTGCTGGCAGTTGGCAGAATTAGTGTCAGCTTGAAAGCCATTTTTCTTTGAGACTTCTGGGATGCCACATTTAGTGCTTAGGAATTTGGGAGGGGATTTCAAGGGATGGTGGAAGATTAGCCATAACAACAATCCTTTCTCAAAAAGTCAAGGACATGTTACACTGCACCTGGAGGAGAGTGACTGGGGATAGTCTCCAGTTAGAATGAAGTAATGATTGGATCATGTGATGGACTATTGGGTTCAGGGGTTGGGTTTTTGATTCTCTTTGGGCTAAGGAAAACTCAGAAATCTCAGATTTGGGTGTTCCTCAGATGTGCCAATGTGACATATCTAATAAAATGCATCTTTGAGAAGATGAGAGTCTCAGAGTCTTTTCCTTTGGAAGTTGTTACTTAAAACGCTGACAATACCACATCCTAACCACTGCTCTACCATGGCTCTTTAATAAAAAGAGATAAAAAATGGATGGGGAGAGAGAGAGAGAGAGAGAGAGAGAGAGAGAGAGAGAGAGAGAGAGATTAGATACGGAGGGACATTTATCGGATGGAGAGAACTGCAACAGGTTTTGGATCAGGATTTGAACCTGGAAAGATATAGTGATTTAAATTTTGGATTTAAATCACTACACAGCAATGGGGTTGTTGTTTTCTTTGAGTTTACCCACTCCATCAAGAGACAGCACAATTTATTGATGGCAATACGTTAGGAATCTTTCTATGAAGCAAGCATAGAAACGTAGAGTTTGAAACAGCCTTGAAGATTATTTATTTGCAATGTTGCATTAAGTCAGCTCAGGGGTATAGCGAATAGGGAGCATTTTTTGAGATGATACCCATTCTGAGCTTTCAGATGTTGCTAAAACACAAATTCTTGGTCTCTCTCATCATGAGCTATGAGAGTTCATCCTCCTTTAGACCAAGGTTCCCCCAAATTTAATAGATACCTTCTTAAGTCTTACTTTTGTTGACTATTACAGCATTCTGACTCTGCTCTCCAAATTTCTCCCCATTCATTTCTTCATGACTTGATTAAATCTATCCATCTGATTCCTAAAAGTCAGCAATGACTTGAAGATACATAATCAATCAATTTTTAGTTTATTTTATTTTTTAACTTACACATTTCGTTTTGCTTCTTGGGAAAAATCCTGCCACATCGCTAACCTGATAGCTCTGCTTTAAGATAATTATTGGGTTAGCTTGAAGTGTTCTTTTTTTTTTTCCCCTCTGTTTCCAGAAATAAATGGTGGCAATTAAGTATGTTGATACAAGTCCCTTTAGCAGCTCAACAGCTGATGTATAATGGTTAACTCCAAAGCTACAGCTGTTTTTTTTTAAATAAGCGCACCTGCATACCTTGTTTTTCTTTTTCACCTACCTTTTCTCATGTTGTTTTGTTATCCGCATCATGATCCAGTCAAAAGACTATAATCAAATGTATTTTTTCAATTAAGGAAATATCTCTTTCCATTATAACATCCTATCTCCTGCTACAGAAAGCTTCGTCGTTGGATGGGGGAGACTTCAAAGCAGTTAACAAAACTTCCAGAATTGTTATTTATTTATTTATTTGAATCTTTTGATATGCTTGGTTGCTATTTTCATTTGTTTTTTTTTAAAAAAATGAAATTTACCGTAAAAAGAGAAATATCGTGGCCACCATTAATGCCTTTATTCTACAAACTGATTACAAAAGAAAGCCTATACTCATTTGTTTTTATTCCATTTGATGGGATTCCTGTTACTGTCTGGCACGAAAAGCCAGGACTATATGTTAGCATAGAAGATTTATTCAAGTCTATGCACAAAAATCTGGTTAACTAATGATCAGTACTAAATTGGTGACAGAGAAGGAATTCAAGGGAGGCCCGAATCATAGACTCATAGGTCTCGAAGGGACCTTGGAGGTCTTCTAATCTAATTTAATTGTTTATGGCAATATTCTAACATTGTAATTGTACATTGTAACTGTAAGGATTCTAAAGGGACGCGGTGGCTCAGTGGTTAAGACGCTGAGCTTGTCGATCAGAAAAGTCAGCAGTTCAGTGGTTTGAATCCCTAGCGCCACATAAAGGAGTGAGCTCCTGTTTCTTGTCCCAGCTTCTGCCAACCTAGCAGTTCGAAAGCACGTAAAAATGCAAGTAGAAAAATAGGGACCCCTTTGGGGGGAAGGTCCGTGCGCCTTCGGCATTTAGTCATGCCGGCCACATGACCACGGAGACGTCTTCAGACAGTGCTGGCTCTTTGACTTTGTAATGGAGATGAGTACTGCCTCCTAGAGCCAGAAACGACTAAGCACATATGTGCGAGGGGAGCCTTTATCAAAGCTGATGGCATGTTTAACTCCATCCACCAGCTCTGCCTGTTCTTCTCCTACAGTTGCTACATTTGACTCCAAAGAGATGCTATGGACCATGAGAGACATGACTGAAACACCTTGTCTGCAACTCTTTAAAGTAGCTATGTCCTCATCTGAAGCCATCACTGGAACATTAAAAAGCCTGACTCTGGGATATGGACAAAAATGACTGGAAGAGCCAAAGATTCAATTAATCAAAAGATGGGGAGGAAGGAATCCTCCTTTATTATCTTGCAATCCCTTCACCTACCCCCTCCTGCTTTATCATTATACTTGATCTAATTACACATTAATTCCTGGAGAGATTTTCTCATCATGTATCCAGTGGGCAAAGACCAGGAGTACCTAGAGAAATAATTTCTGATGTTAAATAGAACCTTCATACAATCCCTTCTATGAATCCCCAACTTCTTTTAAACATGCTATACAATATTTAAAGAAAACTGATTAGAATAATGGAAAGTTTGGTCTTAATACAGTGTAATGACAGTTTTAAACCGCTTCCTTTTGTTAAATGAATATGTTGGCAGACATTACCGTTATTTTCTAATAATGAGGTCTTAAGAATTGAGGGAGATTCTTTAAAAAAAATTCATCGTTGTGGCTGAGCAATCGTACTTAAATTTTACAAGCGTGCACCACCTTTATTCTCTGGGTGTTGCATGCATAATCTTAATAACACACCAATTTAATCAAGTTCGCTACAGTACCTTTGCTATCATTTAATTGAATGTGCTTTATATCTTGCATATTTAATACTTAGGTTGTTGAAAAAATGTAATAGTTTTAGTCCCATAACAAAGAAAGGCAAATATTAACACCAGTTGGACTCATTGTCTCCCAGGAGTTAAATTTGGGGGGGAATTTCATGAGAGTTGTTTTTCAGATATATCCAGTTGTAGATGATGGAACTTCACTGCACTTCAATGCCTGTGGGAGATGCCACATAAGGGAAAGTTATGCTCTTCATGTAGGCCTCAACCTATGACCACAATTGAGATTAGAATTTATGTTGATAAACGAGACAGTTGTTAAGTGAGTTTTGCCCCATTTTATGACTTTTCTTGCCATATTTGTTAAATGAATCGTTGAAGTTGTTAGATTTCCCTCTTGACTTTGCTTGTCCAAAGATCACAAAAGGCAAGACAATAAAAAAATGGATAGAAACTAATCAAGGAGAGAAGCAACCTAGAACTAAGGAGAAATTTCCTGACAGTGGAGAACAGCTTGTCTCCAAATGTTCTGGGTGCCCCAACATTGGAGGCTTTTAAGAACAGACTGGACAGCCACTTCCAATCTCTACTCTATGGAGATTCTCCATCCTCCAGGCCATGGTTGTCCCAAAGATGCTTTTTCAAGAGGCAACTGGACTTTCTGGTTTTTCTTTGAAGACATTTCGCTTCTCATCCAAGAAGAAGCTGAAGAAGTTTCTGTCAGTGGTGGGATTCAATTTTTTTACTATTGGTTCTGTGGGCGTGGCTTGGTAGGCTTGGTGGGCGTGGCTTGGTGGGGATGGCAGGGGAAGCATACTGTAAAATCCCCTTCCCTCCCCATCCCACTAACCCACTTTCCAGCTCCATTCTCCTGTGCAGGGCAACCAAAGGAGACCCAGCCGATCAGCTGGGACTCAATGGGAGGCGGAGAATAGATGGGGTTGGCGGGGCCAGTCAGAGGTGGGATTGGCCGGTTCTCCAGACTACTCAAAATTTCTGCTACTGGTTCTCCAGAACTGGTCAGAATCTACTGAATGCCACCTCTGCTTCTTGGATGAGAAATGAAATATCTTCAAAGAAAAATCAGAAAGTCCGGTTGCCTCTTGAAAAAAGCACCTTTGGTCCAACGCTGGAGGTTTTAAAGAAGAGATTGAACAATCGTTTTTCTGAAATGGTATAGAGTTTCCTGCTCGAGCAGGGGGTTGGACTAGATGACCTCCAAGGTCCTTTCCAACTCTGTTATTCTGCTACATGTTGTACAATATAAGGCCAGATATCAATGGTTGCTAAATGAATGAGTTGTAAGTTGAAGTCTACCACTACTATATTTCAAAGCTCCTTCTGGTTACAATTCTTCTGAATTGATTTTTACATAGGATGGAAGCAGCCATTGAAAATGCTTGGCATGCATCAGAGAATGGAAGTTAAGAATGACCATCAGTACTATTTACGAGTCTAAAATTTCTCCACCCCGGGCCAAAAACTTTGGAGAAGATCCATCTTGCGAGAACCATCAACAACACAATATTAATTACAAGGTCAACCCATTTGTGTATGTGGATAATTTAGTGCACTGTTTAAATGCTGCTTGAGTGAAAAAAATAATAATAAAGCACAAACCTGCAGAAGTGTGAAATGTTTGAAAACCATTGTTTTTAATTATACTTGTCTTTCTAATATTATCTTAAATGATAATATTAGACCTCCAAGCTAATTTTGTTGCTCCTGCATCAGAAGCAACAGGAATAAAATCCATCTTGATTGATATTCTAAATATAAAATATCCTGTTGGTTGTGTGGCCCTTGACATACTGAAAATCAGCAGCTGGAAAAGGACCTTAAAAAAATAAAATTACAACAGAAAGAGAAATAGGCATGAATACAAATACATTTGAAGAGGACGGAGAATAATTTTGCAACTGTTTAAGTCTCTTTTTTTTCAGACTGAAAATATTAAAAACACTTCCAAAATCCAAGACATCAGTATTTTATTTTATTTCATTTAACCAAAATGGACAATATGTGTTTCAGGGAAACATTTTGTCATTTATTATGTCACCGGCAAAAAAGAGTAAAATAAACTGTTTATTATCACACATAAAATGCTTTTGATCAGCCAACTGAAAAACTAATTTCATTTTCTCATTACACTGCCTCAGGC
Organism: Laticauda colubrina; assembly: GCA_015471245.1. Classification (NCBI taxonomy): domain Eukaryota; kingdom Metazoa; phylum Chordata; class Lepidosauria; order Squamata; family Elapidae; genus Laticauda; species Laticauda colubrina. The sequence goes on along the minus strand of BLBF01000045.1, from coordinate 5,211,230 downwards.
ATCCTTTAACATCAATTTTTATTACAGACAAAGCTGGGGAAATTAAAATGATCAGTTACAGTAGAGGGAAAAAAATATTCATTTCAGGCTGTAGGTGGTTTTTTTTTTTTTTTTTAAGGTAAGAATAGCGAGTGGTGAACCCATCAGTCTTTGTAATTACAATTAATTTTGCAGAAACAGAGGGCCATGGCTTATGAGTTCTCAATTGTTGTACCTCTTTTAACAGAAACTGATTGAAAGTTAAAAAAAAAAAAAAAGAGGTTTATCTGGACAATATGTACCAAGAAATGCTAACATTTAGCTTAAATCTAATTCATGGCATTCTGTTATTTCCAGACCTGAAGACTATCCAGCTGCCTTTCAGTCCTACAGTTATACTCCCTTCTCTACTGATCTCATAAATTTGCCACCAAAGGTTTCGTAATGCTGACCACTCATATCACTGAATTGTATAATATTGTATATCAGTAGTGGGATTCAAAATTTTTTACTACTGGTTCTGTGGGCGTAGCTTGGTGGGCATGGCAGGGGAAGGTTATTGCAAAACCCCCATTCCCTCCCCACCCCACTAACCTGCTTTCTAGTTCCATTTTCCTGTGCAGGGCAACCAAAGAGGATCCAGCTGATCAACTAGGACTCAATGGGAAGCAAGAGAAGAGATGGGGTTGGCGGGGCCAGTCAGAGATGGTATTTGCCAGTTCTCCAAACTACTCACAGTTTCCGCTACCGGTTCTTCAGAAGTGGTTAGAACCTGCTGAATACCCACCTCTGTTGTATATGCAACACGACAGGTTGGAATACAACTAACAGCCCAAGAAGAAGAGTAATGGCAAAAGGTCAGATGTTTGAAAATTGGCGGCAGTTTTGTTCAGAATGTAGGATAATAGAATTGGAAAAGACCTTGTAGGTTTTCTAGTCCAACCCCCCTCAAGCAGGAGACCCTGCACCATTTCAGACAAATGGTTATCCAATCTCTTCTTAAATTCCTCCAGTGATGGAGCAACCACAACTTTTGGAGGCAAATATTCTACTGATTATTGTGAGAACAACAATTGTTCAACAACTGTGAGAACAACAATTGTTCTCACTGTCAGAAAATTTCTCCTTAGTTCTAGGTTGCTTCTCTTCTTGTTTGGTTTCAATCCATTGCTTCTTGTCTTGCCCTCAGCTGCTTTGGAGAATAGCTTGACTGCCTCTTCTTTGGGGCAGCCCTTCAGATATTGGAAGACTGCTATCACATCCCCTCGAGACCTTCTTTTCTTTAGACTAGTCATATCCAATTCATGCAATTGTTCTTCGTGTTTTTGTCTCCAAGCTCTTTATTATCTTTGTTGCCCTTCTCTTCACTCTTTCCTAAGTTCATTTTCAAGGTTTTGTCATCCACCTATCTGGTCATCTTCAGCCATTTAAGCAACCATTTCTTTGGACATTTTGGCCTTCAACGTTTAATGACAATGGACTGGAGAATAGATTACTTGACATCTCCATACCAACTTTGGCTGACCTATTCAGAGGTAGAGTAGCAAGGGTATATGGGAATTGTAGTCATAAGGAGACCCTCTAATTGGCTCGGTTGCCATTTTGACCACCTGTGAAAGAGTGCACCAGTGAACCCTTTCCTTTTTTTAAAAAGCTCTGCCCTTTTTTTTAAAATCTCTCTGGATGTTGGAAGGTTTGATAGCATCATCCTGTTCAAATGACAGTCAGGTTTTTCCCTGCTATTTTTAAGCAGCTTTACAGTATATGTGACAGCTATGTTACTTTTAGGATACATAGATCTACACCAATCAGGATTTGAACCTGATCATAATAGGAGCTCTGTAACCGCTTCACAATGAAATGCCAAAAGATGTTGCCTGCAGCTTTCACTCAGTCTTTCTCCTTCTCAGAGTAGACTCTAGCAAAGTGATGGCACTAAGGTTAGATGGGAAGCACAACCAAAGGGCACAATTATTTCACAGATTCAGTAAATATATAGTAAAAAAAAAAAACCATGCAAAGGTGCTTTTTCAAGAGATAACTGGACTTTCTGGTTTTTATTTGAAGATGTTTCACTTCTCATCCAAGAAGCTTCTTCATCTCTGACTGAATGTCAAGGAATGGAAGCATTTACACTCTTTGCAGACAGCTGGTCATTTGCATCCTTTTAGAGGCCACTTAGAGGTTTATCTGTGTCCTCAGGGCCACAGGAAATTCTGAGAGTTGAAATCCGTACATCTTCAAGTTGCCAGGACTGAAAAATACTATTTTAGTAGTTTAAGATGGCACACAATAAGATAGTTTTAGCTGAGATATTTCTCTCTCTGGGCACAATGAATATTTTCTGCTGAACAAAACTCTGCATTGGCGACAGGAAAGGCATCTGGCCAGTAAATACTTAGCTCCATTCAGTTGCTCAGACTCCACCCTGCAAGGGGTTATGGGTTCATTAAAAGATGATGATGATGTTAATGATGACGATGATTTGAACCTGGGTCTCTCCAATCTTAATAACCTTTTAACCAGGATGCCATCCCAGCTCCCACATACGGCTTGATTGCATCTTTTCTGTAAAAACGTCATCTCAATGGAGGTTTTGCATCAAGCCCATCTGTTCCAATGTGCCTCCACTCTGCTTAATTATTCTTTTACTTCTGATGCCGCGTTGCCACCTTTGATTCCAGCCCTGGTTGTTGATACAAAGACGGTGACAGATATCTTTCATGCTAATAAGAGCTCTTTTAAAAAAACATAAATCAAGAAAACATGGGGGAAAAATATATATTATTAAGCTTCCTTATCAGGATGTGATTCATCTTATATAAAGAACGGGAAGATCAATAGTGAATGCCCCAGGTGATGAGCAACAAAGAAAGAAAAAGAAAACTGGTTTTCTCAGATTGTCATTCAAAATGGAAAAGTAAGAGATTCAGGCTGTTTCCCAGGCAAGAGAGAAATGGAGAAAGGGGGGGGGGGGGAATAAAACATTTCTCTTAACCAAAAGCAATATTCCTGAATACATCTTTTCTCATTTCCTTGCCTATTCTCCAGGGAGGTAAAAGCTTTTGATCAGAGGCATAATTAATGCCATCTTCTGACCATTCTATTCCCTTGGATGGGAGCGAGCAATAGGTTATGGGGCAATAGAGCGAAATTAGATTTTAGCTGAACATATGTCCTGACCTTTTCCTTAAAGCCAATCTATTTACTTCGTAACGCAGCCCATCTTGCATCAACTCGTGTAACCAAACTCAGTGTAAAGGTTAAGACATCTGCAAATCAGAAACTACCTCTTTCTTTCTTTCTCTCTCTCTCTCCTTCCTTCCATTCATTTCCTTCCTTTCTTCCTTCCCTCCCTCTCCTTCCTTCCATCTCTCCCTCCCTTTCCTCCCACCCTCTTTCCTTCCTTCCTTCTTTCTTTTTTGTTTCATTCTTTTCTTTCTTTCTCTCTCCTTCTTTCCATTCCTTCCTTTCCTTCCTTCCTTTCCTTCCTTCCTTCCTTCCTTCCTTCCTTCCTTCCTTCCTTCCTTCCTTCCTTTCCTTCCCTCTCGGTCTTTCCATCCTTCCCTCCCTATCCTTCCTTCCTTCTTCCCTCTTTCCTTCCTTCTTTTTTTTCTTTCTCTCCCCTTCCTTCCTTCCATTCCTTCCCTTCCTTCCCTCTCTCTCCATCCTTCCTTCCCTCTCCTTCCTTCCTTCTTCCTTCCTTTCCTTCCTGTCTCTCCCTTCTTTCCTCCCTTTCCTTTCTTTCCTCCCTCCTTCCTTCCCTTTCCTTCCTTCCTTCCCTCCCTCCCTCCCTTTCTTTCTCTTCTTTCTTTCTTTCTTTCTTTCTTTCTTTCTTTCTTTCTTTCTTTCTTTCTTTCTTTCTTTCTTTCTTTCTTTCTTGTTAACATGGCAAAACAAAGGAGAGAGAGATTGAGAAAGACATGTGATGAACAACCAGGTTGGAGTAGATTATGGAGTTAGGGTTAGTTATGATCATAATTCAGGCAACTTACATGTATTTACATTGACATGGTTGCAGTTCCTGGGTCATGTAATGCTGGCTGGGGAATTCTGGGAGTTGAAGTCCACTAGTCTTAACATTGCCAAGATTGGACATCTCTGGTTTAGTGTGTCATAAGAACTCAGATATTGCACTATTAATAAATTAGAACACTGAGAGCATTTTGGGTTTTTATTCAATGAGAGAATTAAGACTCCTGCTTGGATTCTTGGAAGAACTCAAAATAACTATCCTCATAAAACCACTTTCTTTTTTGCAAGACTTGCTGAGAAGATGAGTCTATCGCACACACGCAAATACACACCCTCAAGTCACCAACTATTAATCAGAAATGACAGCCTTTATTCATATATATTTAACTGAAGCTGCATAATTTTAAACTCCACTGGGCCTGGATAAATGACCCTAAGTATGGTACTTTTTCAAAATTGACAATGATTGATGACGGAGCAGGAAATTATGAACAGAGTAACAGCCGATCAGGGTAAACAAGACAGGCCTTTTAAGATTGTGCGGACAGCGGAAATTTGCATTTTCGCTCTTGAAAGTCTTTACAACTCTTTTCTCCCCTTTCATCTTCATCGTTCATGGAGGATAGGGAGCTTGTAAAGATCCCTTACCCCCCACACACAAGAATTAAACTTATTGTGTTATCTCATCGATGCTCCTATTCTCAACTTGGGGACTGCAGGAGATAGCCAGGGTGGAGTCAAATGTGTCATCAGTTTGGAATCACTACATTCCTACAAAAGACTTAAATCCAGCCTCCCCTTGAAATCCATTGTCCTCTTATTGCTGCCAATTTGCCTTGACTGCTAGGAGATCAGATTCTTGTTTATAGATAACATGGAATAAACTTGAAGGGCACTGAACTCAATCAAAATGGAACTGAATTCATATTACCCTACCAAAATCAAACTGATATTAATCTCTCTCTCTATAAAAGCGAAATACCACTCACACATCATCACAACAGCTCCAGAACCGTAAAGCCTACAAACTTGAAATTTGGTATGTATGTTCCTCTTGGCTTCTAGGTGCTCACTAAGAAAGGATTTTCTGAAATGACCATCAGAACATTAGTATTTTGTATACTATTATTATCACACTCTGGTGCTAAGGAGTTCTACTCCCCCTTCCCACCTGGAAAAAAAATCTCTTCCAAATGCAAAACACAAGCAGAGGCGAGGAGTTTCCATTTCAGTTTTAGTTGCACAGCACCAAGCAACTTTAGTGCAGAACAGTTGAGTTAAGCCATGCCCAGGCTTCTTGCTGTCTCTTTCTTGCTCACACAGCAAATACTGCTTCAGTTTCCAAACAGCCTTCAACTCTCTCACACACTGACAGGATGCTAGCCAGATGAATACCGATGGATGCTGGTTGGCAGAGACACAATTCCCCCACCTTATTTTCCTCCCAAAAAACAAAGCCCAACCACACAGTTTCGTAGAGAAGTAGGGATATCCAGCTAGTGTTATTATATCAACCCCATTGTTTTTTTAAAAAATTGGTGATTATATTTATTTATTTATTTTTAAAAAACATCATTCTATACAGAATTATCTACAGACCAATCTTTTCATCTGAATTGCTTTTCTTTTCTTTTCTCTGATGTGAGTTCATTTTCATTGTATTGCTGTTTTTACTTTTAATTAAAGTATATTTGTTATGTTAAAAACCATTTGGGCATTTTACAAATGCAAGAAGGCCAGTAAAAATGGTTTGAGTGGAGAAATAAACATATACCTAGGCAGCGTCTTTCTTCTCTCTCTTAAAATATATATATATGTATATCTAAGCCAAGAAAGAAAGAAAGAAATAAAATGATTTCTAAAATCCAATATCCGGTACATGATTAAATCTCAGAAACGTATTCATAGCTAACATTGCTTCGTTCAAGTCTGCTGTAGTGATTAGGAAGAAATAATATTCCGTGTCTTCACATCAAATGTATAATCTTTGACTGCAGCCCCTGTTTGTTCTTTTGTAAATAAAGAAGGGTCCATTCCAATTAAGCTGAAAACAGTCTCTTTCTGAGTGCAGTTTTGGCTTGATGGCCTTGAAAAGTAATCAAATTACAAAAAGGAGAAGCAGAATATATATACATATATATTCAGAGAGAGAGAGAGAGAGAGAGACCCTGTCTGGTTTGTGGTAAGCAACATCTGCTTTTCAGTCAATGCTATCTTTTTCAACTTCATGTCATCGCTGGGTCAGGAGGCCTTGAGCCTATCAATGCTTGACCGATGGTGAATAACTTGGCAAGCTCATCTACCTGCTGGCTTGCAAGAGATAAAGATAGCTTTGGTGTTTATCTAATCCCTGACCCTCTAATTGTCTAGAACATCCAAGCGTTAGCCTCAGAAAAGTATTTGTTGTTTGGTGCAATTGCTGTTCTCTTCTCAGAGGAATTCTTCACGGTATGGATTCCCTGGACAGTTTTGTGCTCTTACAAGTCTCAAACTCCCAGAAGATATGAAGTCAGGCATAGAGGTTGGGACTATGCAAAGCCTGGAACTCTGGCATGAGGTTGCTTACAACTTAATCCTCCATTGTAAAGCTCACACACACACCCCACCTCCCAATCAGATTTGACTGGGTTACTCAGAGGTGGTATTCAGCAGGTTCTGACCAGTTCTGGAGAACCGGTAGAGGAAATTTTGAGGAGTTTGGAGAACCAGCAAATCCCACCTCTAACTGGCTCCACCAACCCCATCTATATTCCGCCTCCCAAGTCCCAACTAATCAGCTGGGTCTTCTTTGATTGCTCTGCACAGGACAACGGAGCTGGAAAGCAGGTTGGTGGCAGGGGAAGAGAATGGGATTTTGCAGTATTCTTCCCCTGCTGTGCCCACCAAGCCACATCCACCAAGCCAATCCACACCCATAGAATTGGTAGTAAAAAAATTTGAATCCCACTCCTGGGGTTAATGAGTCACCCAGAATGAAATAGGACAAATTAGCATTTTCAGGTGTGCTAGATTTCAAGTCTCATCAAAGCCCAACCATAATAACTAAAGATCCCACAGCAAAGATTGGCAGGAGTTGAAGTTTGAAAGATGAGGTTGACTTCCATCCTTCAGGCATTTGCAGGTAACAATAAAGGTAGTTCTTGACTTACAACAGCTCATGTAGTGGCTGTTCAAAGTTACAATGGAACCAACCAAAAACTCAACAACCATGTTGCCAGCGATTTGGCTAACGAATGTGGCAAGAAAAGTCCTAAAATGGGGCAAAATTCACTTCACAAATTTCTCACTTAGCAACATACTTTTTGGGCTGAATTATGGTCATAATTTGAGGACTACCTATATAGTGAGGAGCCAAAAGATGGACTTGTTCAGGAACCTCCATTCCCTCTGAAGTTGAAGGACACTGACAGAAAGTTCTTCCTTGTTCCACTCTCAAATAAGTGAGGGTGGAAGAATGGGATAAGTGGATGTGTAAGAATTCCCATGTCTTAACAGATGATCAAAAATTCCAAGTACAGAAGAAATCAAAATAAGGATCAAAAGTAAATTGAATTTATGAGTCCCAAAGATGCTTTTTCAAGAAGCAACTGGACTTTGTGATTTTTCTTTGAAGACGTTTGACTTCTCATCCAAGAAGCTTCTCCCGCTATCTTTTTCAGCTATCTTTCCCTTTTGTGTCTGGATGTTCTTCCTTCCATTCTCCACCATTCAGTCAGAACCAAAGAAGCTTCTTGGATGAGAAGCAAAACCTCTTCAAAGAAAAACCAGAAAGACCAGTTGCTGCTTGAAAAAGTGTCTTTGGGACAACTATGACCCACATGACCGAGAATCTCCATAGACTTTTGAATTGATGAGTTTTGCAAGAAATGTCTTCCAACTTCCTGATAACCTCCAGAAAGCCATGGTTTTCACCCAAACTCTAAACAGAAAAACTGAACAAAGCCCTAGCAGATATGCTAAGCCAAGTTTAAGCATATTTTGCCATTAAACATACAACTAGGGTTTGGTTTTTTTGTTTCTTTTTTGCTTTCTAAACTTTTTAAGCTAAATTTTATGATCATTTTCTATCTTTCTATAAGAGGCTTTGATAGCACTTTAAAATAATGAGGTTCATTTTAATTAATGCAACATTAGTGAACATTTTGTAGGAGCACTTAGGCAGAGCTATTGGAATATCAAATGAACTAATTTGGGATTCATTTTATTATAACATCAAATGAACAGCAAAGAGGGTCTTGCTTACCCCCTCTTTAATTATTGATACTTAAAGATAAATCTTACTATGCCAGCTTGTGAGCATTTGACTGGCACAAGATGGTCCATATTAACTATGAAACCTACTCATCTCGCACATTTTTTTTTTTTAAGGGAGAAGCTACACCATTAAAACAACAGTCCTGTACAATTTCCAAATCATCCAGCTTAGTGGTGGTATACTACTGGTTCGGCCTGGTTCTGTGGAGCCGATAGCGCCAATGAACAGCAGAAACCAAACTGGTTCTCTCCTACGCTCTGCTCCCATTTTATTCCCTTTACTTCCCGGTTTTGATGCGCAGCTGCTTTGCAGGGCACAGCAGATTGCCATGCAGCAGTGCTGAAGCAACAGAGAGAGTACAGGATTGCAGGAAGTGAGTCGGAAGGTCTCTGCACCTGTGCAGAGTATGCACACCAGACAAAGCATGTCCACCAAGCCACACCCACCAAACTGGTGGTTAAAATGTTTGAAACACACCCCTGATCCAGCTGATCAGGTTCAGCTAGTACTATGCATTCAGGAGAATACCGAAGGACAGAGTTGGAAGGGATCTTGCTCAAGCAGGAAACCCTAAACCATTCCAGACAAATGGTTGGCCAATCTCTTCTTAAAAATTTCCATTGTTGGAGCACCTACAACTTCTGAAGGCAAGTTCATTCCGCCAATTAATTGTTCTCACTCTATGAAATTTCTCCTTAGTTCTAAGTTGCTTCTGTCCTTGTTTAGTTTGCATCCATTGCTTCTTGTCCTGCCTTCTGGTGCTTTGGAGAATGGGTTGACCACCTCTTCTTTGTGGCAGTCGCTTAGATATTGAAAGACTGCTACCATGTCACCCTTAGTCCTCTCTGTTTGACAGCCCCTCAAATATATTTGTCATATTAGAAATATGGAATATATTTCTAATATGGCAAATATATGTATATTGTTCATGTCCAACATGCCATGTCCAGAAAAAAAAGCAGGTCTAAAATAATCAGCCTTTTGTGGTGATGGAAGGAAAGCAAAATGTTGATGTCACCATTGTGACCTACGATCCAAAGTCACATGTTCCAATTTCACATATAAGTACTATATACAACTCTCCTGATTTGCATGTTGTGTTTTATCATTTCCTTGTCCCCTCTCCCTTAAATGTACACCGTCACCTCTCCCTCCAGTGTTCTCCCCTCAACGTTTATTTTCCTGAAGGCCTGAAGTTGAATCAACTCCTTTGAAACCCAGTAGATGTAAAATAGATCTTCACCAGTATCCTTCCATTTGATGCTAAATAACAAAATTGTAATGGAAGGGACAATCTTTTTCCTTCTCACATTTCCTTCCAGAGCGTCGGAGGGTAAATCCAATAAAATCAGCCATGTGGTTGTTTACAACATCCCACTCATTGTTAATAAATTAGTCTAAGTGCAAGTACAACTCTAATTCCATAAAATGTTTAATATAACAGCTGAAATCCTCCAATTATGCAGTAGGAACTGCAAATAATTTGTTGGGGTTTTTTTTTAATCACTCTCTCGCCCTCTGTTCCTGCACGCTAACTAAACACCATCTGTATAAAACATACAACCTTCCCATTTCTGTGTGATGATAGAGATTCTGAAGTGGGAAAGCAGATAAACAGTTACATATTATTTGTTCTCTCCGTTCTCTTCCAGTCCCTGCAATTAAGTGAATGAATTACTCAGCTGCATTTACATTTCTCCTTTATCAGTGGACCAAAAGCAAGTTGGGTGTTACTCATCACCAGGAACCTATAGCCTAGTTCCTTGCAACAGTTCCTTTGATGCATCCAATGCCTTGACCCAACCCAGAGGTGGTATTCATCAGGTTCTGACCAGTTCTGGAGAACCGGTCGTGGAAATTTAGAATAGTTCAGAGAACCGGCCAATCCCACCTCTGACTGGCCCCGCCCCATATATTCTCTGCCTCCCATTGAGTCCCAGCTGATTGGCTGGGTCTTCTTTGGTTGCCCTGCACAGGAGAATGGAGCTGGAAAGCAGGTTAGCGGGGTGGGGAGGGAATGGGAATTTTGCAGTATCCTTCCCCTGCCATGCCCACCATGCCACGCCCACCAAGCCAAGCCACACCCTCAGAACCAGTAGTAAAAAAAATGAATCCCACCACTGACCCAACCCTACACTGAACTGTCTTAATTTGCACTTGAATCTTTGTTCGCCTGCCTCACAAACTCTTCATATGCTAATGTGATGAAGAAATGACTATTTTCCAGCTGAGAATTATGAATCCTATAGCTCTTCTTTCAGTAGGAAGGCTTCTTGTGAAGATCAAGTACATGTAGATTTTTGTTCTTACGTAAAAGTTTGAACAAGATGGAGAGAACTGTTGATTTGGATTGGGAACTGCCCAGTATTGGTTAAAAAATGGCTATCCCAAAGGTGCTTTTTCTAGAGGCAAACTGGATTTTCTTGGTTTTTCCTTGAAGACATTTCAATTCTCATCCAAGAAGCTTCTTCAGTTCTGACTGAAGAAAACTGAACTTCTTGGATGAGAAGTGAAGTCCGGTTGCCTCTTGAAAAGGCACCTTTGGTCACAGCTATGATCTGGATGACTGAGAATCTATAAATAGGTGGCTATATTAATCTTTTGAATAAATAAACATTGAAGGTGATGTACTAACATTTCCTCTGACAACTCTACTCATCTTGGTGATTGTCCTCTAGAAATGGCTTGGGGCCAGATTATTGGAAGGACCACCTCTGTCCTCCATCAGGACGAGAAGGCAGGACAGTTAGCTAACAAATAGCTAACTAAATGAAATAAAAGTGTAGATTTTGCTAATTCTTTGACATTAATTCTGAGGTGTAAAAATATACCCCGTATGCACATTTAAACAAAATGCACTTCATTTTTCTGTACAGTTTGTAATCTGCATTCTGCATTCTATATGCGTTCTTAATTCTTTAATTACATCCTCGTGTGATACATTGATTACTATTTTGCTGCCCTTTCCTCATCCTTAATTTTATTGTTTGTTTGCCCGACCTTTGCTGCAGAGGTCCTTTAGGGTGAGAAGATGTGAGTTGATTTTACTCAAAGATAAAGTCACAACAATAGAGGTGCAGGGTTTTTTGGGTTTGTGTGTGAGCCCCACAAGGCATTCCCACCCCCAGAAGCCAGCATTCCCCCACGCTTGTTCCTTACTACACAGTTAATTAATGTATATTGTTACAGATTCATGTGTTCCTGGGACGCTGGGAGGGGAGGAATTCCCATAGCACACCAGACAACTACTGTGATAGATTACTTGTACTTGCTGTGTCATATCCAATTAATTCAAATTGACTGTACACTCACATTATGCGGTGAGTGGAAGGGGAGATCAATATGTAGGGTGAAAATCCACCACGAGTCTCTTCGTTCCTCTCCGGCTGCAGGTTGGTCGGAGGGAGATCGGGAGAGCCTGATCTGCAGCTGAAGGGGCAGGTGGTTTATAGACACCATTCAAAGTTGGCCTATTCAACCCCGGCTTTTCTAACTCGCCATTCATGCATCGCAAAACACCATCTGGTCCTCTTTCGCCTCCAGCAATCACAGCTGACCAAAAAACGATAATAACAGCTGTTGCGAAACAAAAGACAAACAAAGCAAGGAGGGAAAGGTTAGGATGAAATCCAGGGCTGCAAAATACTCCATGAATACTCCATGAAGTGAGAAATAGGGGAGAGAGAAAGAGAGAGAGAGAGAGAGAGGGAGGGAGCTCTTCATATGTCTTATTTTACTTTTAGTTTAGTTTCAGCTTCCTCTTCCTCCTCCTCCTTCTCCTCCTCCTCCTCCTCCTCCTCCTCTTCTTCTTCTTCTTTCTTTTTCTCCTCCTCCTCCATCTTTCTTATCTTCCTTTTCCTTCTTTATTTCCTTCTCTCCTCCTCCTCCTCCTCCTCCTCCCTTCTTCTTTCTTCTTCCTCCTCTTCCTCCTCCTTCTCTTTCTTCTTTTTTAAGGCAACACTTGTATGGAATTTCCTCTGGTTAAGCTCGAAATATTTCATCCTTCCCTCCTTCTCCTCCTCTTTCTCTCTTCTTCTTTCTTCTTCCTCCTCTTCCTCCCCATCCTCTTGCTCCTTTTTTAAGGCAACACTTGAATGGAATTTCCTCCGGTTAAGCTTGAAATAGCCTTCCCCCATTCTTCTTCTTATCTTCCTCTTTCCTTCTTCTTTCCTCCTCTTCCTCCTCCCTCTTTTTCTCCTTTTTTAAGGCAACACTTGTATGCAATTTCCTCTGGTTAAGTTTGAAATGTTTCATCCATCTGTTTCAAAACAAACCAAAAAAAAGCAAAAAAAGAAAGGGGAAGAGGGTGTGTGAGAATACCCTTCAAGCCACAATGGGCAGGTGATCATATATCATGGAAACATTTAAAGGGTTTATTCATGTTTGAAAAATAACGAACCTGTTTCGGTAAAAAAAAATTAAGACTCCTTATGTTCCTTCATCATATGTCAGCCTGGGTTTATGTGAAAGTAGAATGTAGTTAACGGGGTGATAAGTGGAAGGGCCTTGGGAAAAAGCAGAGGGAGGAGAGGACTTATTAATGGTAGGAGGAAAAAAAACATTATCTCACAGGTGTCAGATGGGAGAGAGTGAGAATACCTTAACCCACAACGCCAATCCAGCACTGGTTGTACAAGAATACAGTTTAAGGGTATGTTGTGACCTTGCAAGGGTGCGATAAACACTTAGGGACAGGGACAATTCAAAGGCAACTCATGAACAGCATATCTCCTGTCTCTGAGTCTTAACAATGATATCTTAGTATCCACTTAACTGCTGTGAATTTAACTCATCGAATTTGCACATTTGGGTGAGAAAATTTTGTGCCAGTACTCATTGTTTGTTTTGTAAATTAACACACAAGCCAGAACGTTGGTGTCGGTTGCCTTGTGACTCACTACATTATTCCTTATGGGAAAAAAATGGTTCAGTTGTCATCATTTTTGGTACTCATCACACTTCCTGGAACTGATTAAAAATGAATATGACTGTAGGAGCAGTTTGGCAAAATTCTATTAACAGGATGACCATGTTCTGCATATTGGAAGGTTCTCAGGTCATTTGCTGGTGGTATTTCCAAGCTTCTCTAGCTATGCAAAGACAAGATTTCATACCAGGTGGAAAATTAGCCTAACTCTAAACACACACACACACACACTCACCTGCTTTACAGGTGACATGATTTTCCCTCTTCGCTTTTCAGAGTTTTGAGGGGATTTGGCGGAAACAGAGACTATGTTCCTCTATTTCATTGCTCTATTGCAAAGATTCATATAGCAGGATACTTTGTTGTTGTTAGTTGTGAAGTTGTGTCCGATCCATCGCAACCCCATGGACCATGTTCCTCCAGACCTTCCTATCCTCTACCATCTTCTGGAGTCCATTTAAGCTCACGCCGACTGCTTCAGTGACTCCATCCAGCCACCTCTTTCTCCGCCGTCCCCTTCTTCTTCTTTTGCCCTCAATCATTCTCAGCATTAGGCTCATCTCCAGTGAGTCCTTCCTTCTCATTAGGTGGCCAAAGTGATCATTAGGTGATCAAAGCACTACAGGACCCCAAAATGACACATATATTTGTATGACCCACCCCGGCATAACTACAGGTAGTCCTCAACTTACAACCACAATCAAGCCCCAAATTTCTGTTGTTAAGCGAGACATTTGTGAAGTGAATTTTGTTCCATTTTACAGCTTTCCTTGCCACAGTTGTTAAGTGAATCCCAGCAGCTGTTAAATTAGTAACATGGTTATTAAGTGAATCTGGCTTCCCCACTGACATGGCTTGTTCAGGAAGTTGCAGAAGGGGATCCCACAACCCTGGGACACCACAACCATCATAAATGTGAGCCAAACGACTGTATCTTGATCATGTCACCGCATGAAAGTCTGCCCTATTCTGTGAACTGAAGATCTGCTATTTAGAAGACACACTTATATTCAGCTAAGATGGATGGTGTCAGCTTTGGAAGCCATATTAAGACCAGCTGCTCCCATGCTGCCACAATTTTGAGCCTGGGAAAGTAGGAGGGAGGAATTTCTTGGAATGTATGTAGTTAGACCTAACGTTCTTTTCCTAATTCAAGGTCATGTTATTTTGCGCATAAATGAGGGGTCGGATGGTTATTGGGGCATGTGATGCAATGATGGGTACAGTGGATGGATTTGTAGTTTTTACTTATTGCAAGCCTGGAATTTTCAGATTTGGGATTCCCCAGTTGTGTCAGTTTACTATCCAAAATAAATTTTTGAAAAGATGTCTGTCTTGAAGTTATTAGTTGGAGTGGAGATTTGCTGGAATGCTTACAGATGGGTGGGAGGAAGGAAGGAAGGAAGGAAGGAAGGAAGGAAGGAAGGAAGGAAGGAAAGAAGGAAGGAAGGTGGGAGGGAGGAAGATATCAAATCTACTTCAATCTATATATATATAAAAACCAAGTACCACTCACTCATCATGAAATCTCCAGAACCTTAAAGCCTTCAAGCTTGAAATTTGTCACCTATGTTCCACTTGGCTTCTCGGTGCTCGCTAAGAAAGGATTTATTGAAATGACCATCAGAGCATTATTATTTCTTATACAGCAATTAACATGCTCTGATGCTAAGGAGTTCTACTCCCCTTCCTCACCTGAAAAGAACTCTGTTCCAACTGCCAGTTGCCTCACATTCTGTTACCTCAGTTCAAACTGGCAGATGTTCCACTCCTTCAGTCAGGAGTGGCCTGGGGCTCCTTACAGTATTAAATGTCGGTACCTCACTTAAAATGTCTACGCCTTCCACCTATGGAACTGCTTCTGGACTCAGGGCGGAGGGAGGGATATTCCCTTATGTCTTTCAATCACCGACCACCACTAGCCAGTGGATTGTGAACAGAATTTCTCCTGCATAGCCCAATCACTAAGTTTCGTTGCAAAGCACAGGTATCCTAAACACAGCTAATCATCAATATATTTTGTTGTTTTCATTTTTTTAGCAGCATAATACTGACCCAAGAATCAGATAGTGTGTTCTACAGGTGTTCCTTCCTTGCAACTAAATTTGGATTGCAGGATACCCTCAATGACTTTATGGTTGCCCATTTCCTGGCAAGACTGATCATCAATTAGTTTTTCAGCCCTTCATCTCATATGATAAAATGCAGGCTAGATGAAATTGGTTAATGGGTGGGATTGTACTTGCTTCTCTTCCCACATGAAGGGAAACAGACTTGCTTTGTCATTAACTCTTGTCACACGTGACATTTTCCTAGCAATGCAAGCCTGCAATTACAGGCCATATATACAATTACTGTCATGTATGGTTTAGGCTTCATTTGTTGAAGGTAAGAATTTCAGGAGCTTTCAAGAGTGTCAATTGCTATATTCAATTAGCTGTAATTGAGGTGGGTGTGGTTGTGTGTGTGTGTGTGTGTGTGCGGGTGTACATATGCTTGGGTTTTTTTCCCATATAAGGCCCATTTAACTGAATGGTAACCATGCAAAGACAAAAAGATGAACCTCCATCATTTCAGTGGGTCTTAATACTTTTTGCCTTGCTCAGTTAAAAGGTTCAATTCAAATATATACCTTCTTCTAATGTATTAGGTATCTTAAGGCCCTGTCACACTGCCCAACGGATGCAAAGTGTTTGTAAAAAGGACACAGCGGACAAGAAAAATGTTCTATCCGTTGTTATCCGCTCTCAAAAGGGGCAAAAATTTGCATAAGCAGAGCGGATAACACGGAAAGGAACGTACGGGGGGGGAGGACGCAGAGCGGATGGAAAGCGGATGCTGAACGGATGCGTAGAGGATGCAGAGCGGATGCGTAGAGGATGCGTAGAGGATGCAGAGCGGATGCAGAGCGGATGCGTAGCGGATGATGCAGATGCGATTTGCATCCGCTTTCATCCTTTCTCCGTCTGTGCTACTAACGCTGTGCATCCGTTCTGCTTCCTCCCTGCGTCCGTTTACCGCTGGAACGGATTTGAGTTGCTCGGATGCGCAGCGGATGCCTAGCGGATATAGCAGATGCATAATGGATGCAGAACAGATGTCCCCCCTATGCCTAGAGGATGCAGAACGGATGCATTGGATACATTT
>BLBF01000045.1:5175559-5194111 GCA_015471245.1 Laticauda colubrina | reverse complement strand
ATATATATAGTTTTCTTATCTATCATCTTTCTCTAGTTCTATCTTTCTACCTATTTAATCTTTATCTGTCCATTTCATTACCTACCTGTCAACTTATCATCTATTATCTATCATCCACCTATCATCTATTTATATCCACCTATCATCCCTCCACCTGTCTATCTATCATCTATCTCTTCTCATCTCTCTCTCACACTCATTTCTATCAGTCTGTTGCTGATGGTGAAAATCTTCCAACTATCTATTTTGTCTCACTTTTGATTAAAGTTGACATATTCAAAGGATGAGCTAGGCATGCACATAATTAGTTCATTATTTTGACTTGAAAAATGGCTTCGTTCCTGAAACAAAGGAGTGTTTATTCCCAAATAAAGCTTGATTGTTTGAAGGGAAGCTCCCTGTTAAGTGCAGAGTAAAAAAACTGACTTGAGATGTAAAGATCATTCTTTGCATTGCTTCCCTATCTATATTGTTTTATCCTTTTATTGTTGTTACACCCGGAGTCTTTGAATTCTGTACCTATGGAAATGTGAGAAATAAATATGTGAATAAGTAAAAAACACAACCCATGGATTAATAGGGTCAACACAAACATTTAATAAAGCAGCTATCTCAAACAGCAGCTGCTGAAGCAGGATTTTTAATCCCTACCATCTTGTCTCTTTTCAGGATAAAGAAATGGGCACCTTATGGCTTGTCCTGCAACTGCTAAATTAGATTAATAGCCTCAGAAGTTAAAAACTTTATTTCTTTGCTAATAATTTTTCCTTTAGCTACCTGTGACTTTTAAGGCACATTCCAAAAGCTATGCAGTACCAGGGAGAAAATGACAGGTATAAGGAAAGCTTGGAGTAGCTGAGAACTTAAGGTCTGGACCACATATGATGCCTCAGAGCTGGCTATTATCATTTCTATTCTTCTTGATGTGAATTTGTTAGGAAGGATGGAGATTTTATCCCATCATATCAGCCTTGGGAGCCTTAAGAATGGAGAGATGATGAAGATGAATGATGTCATCCAGTGGTGGGATTCAATTTTTTTTACTACCGGTTCTGTGGGTGTGGTTTGGCTTGGTAGGCATGGCAGGAGAAGGATACTGTAAAATCCCCCTTCCCTCCCCATCCCACTAACCTGCTTTCCAGCTTTGTTCTCCTGTGCAAGGCAACCAAAGAAGACCCAGCTGATCAGCTGGGACTCAATGGGAGGCAGAGAAGAGATGGGGGTGGCCAGTCAGAGGTGGGATTTGCCAGTTCTCCGAACTACTCAAAATGACCACTACCTGTTCTCCAGAATTGGTCAGAACCAGCTGAATACCACTTCTGGCGTCACCTGACTAAAAAAGGTATCCAGTCATTCTATTCTATTCTATTCTATTCTATTCTATTCTATTCTAAATTCTATTCTAATTCTATTCTATTCTCTTCCATCTTATCCTGTCCCATCCTATCCTATCCCTATTCCATTCTGCTTTTAGCCTATTGATTTCACTGAGAATGAAATGCAATCAACTTAAATCTGTAAATCACTCTGGCATCCGAGGCTCGTAATGCACGTAACAGAAATTTCCTGCACTCTTTTATGTTCTTCCTCCCAACATTATTTAAAAGCTCCAGAGAAGTCACATTGGGGAACACAATGTAATATTTCTGGACGGATAGCAGCTTTAAAGCCACAACGTATTTTGTGAATTTCATTTTGATCCTGTTCATATGACAAGAGTCCTGGATGCTGCAACCTCTTTGATGTTATTTTCCTCAAGATTAGGATTCTACTCAGGTTCCTGATTTGCTGTTTTTCCATTTCATCGTAAGCAGTTTAAGATGGTTTGCCAGTGGTAATTTGCAATTTTTATCAAGACCTCTTCATTATAGCTACTGACAGGACAGATGCTGTAATTAATCATGCAAGACAACTGGGGATAGTGGTCAAACTGTTTTCCTTGTATGGAGAAAAGAGGGGGGGGAGATGTAAAACAGTGTGTACAACAGGGAACCTGATTTCCTTTTTCATAGGACAGACACTATGATTTTTAAGGTCAACCTAGATAAAACACTTTTTTAAAATCAGTGGATTCTGAACTAAATACACAGATGCAGATCTATGCAAAAAAAAAAAAAAGGCTTATGCTGAACATTATCCTAATTGCAATATAGGTATTATTTTGTTGGTACATAAGGGGAAAAATTGCATTTATTGACCAAATGGGCAAAGATGGATTTAGACTTTTCTCCATCAGACACCACCTTCTCGTAATTTTTTTTTTGGGGGGGGGATTATTTTGCAATGTTGTCTTCATGAGCCAACATTTCAGTATTATCTATCACTAAGTGTTGTATCTTATGATTTACGACTATGATCATAATTTATCACTTACAGCTTTTATGTACAATGACAGCTTATGCACCGAAGACAAATTCCTTGTGTGTCCAATCACACTTGGCCAATAAAGAATTCTATTCTATTCTAATTCTATTCCATGCCATTCTTTCCTGTTATTCTATTCTATTCCATTCATATTCTGCATTCTGTTCCGCTCTGTTCCATTCCATTCCATTCCATTGTTTTGTTATTCTATTCTATTCTGTTTTAATTCTACTTTGTTCATAATAATATGTATTATTAGAATATGGCTGCATGTCAATGATTGTTGATTATTTTGGCTCAGTTGTGGTGGTAAGTCAAGTAGTAGATGGTCAAAGGATTCCAACCTTCTGAGGGCCACTGTTGTCACCAGATGGGCCCATAAAATATTCCATCCACATTCCATATTCAGCGCTATTTAAAATTTTGCAAAGCTGGTTGGTGGTGGTAGTTTTTTTTTTTTCCTGAAATGTGTTTATTCTGTAGCAAGATAAAAGCATTTGTTTTAGATAAACAAAATACAAACAACTTAATTGCTGCTATCGTAACTCATAAAAAAGTATAAAACAGCATAAAAACACATTAAGCAATGCCGCAATTAAATCATTCATGTTACCAGTGTTTACATTAAAGCCTCATTTATGAAAACTTTACAACACATGATCTGAAAACTTACAACCTTTTAAAGAAAATATTTACACTGATTATTCAGATGTGGCAATCCCCTTTAAATAATCTACCAATATTACATCATATTTTAAGAACTCAACATTTTTCTTACTTTTTTTTGTTATAACAGTTTATTTAAGTGCATTTCCTTTTTTTAAAAAATACAGTGTATTAAATCTGAAAGTTCACCCAAACACAGAATAGAATATTCAGTTTCTTTTTCATGGGTGGTTATGAGCAGAACTGAACTAAGTGTGTGTTTTATTCCAAAGTATTGGAGAAATTGAAAAAAAATACATAGTAAAACGAGAAGATGGCTTTTGATGTTGATGAACTTCAGAAGACATTATTAAAAAGGAAAAAAAAAAGCTTTGGCAAAAGTCTGTGATATTTCTTTTACATCATTATTATCCATGACAGAAAAACACCATCAGCTACTCATGTCATAGAAGCATGGTTGTATGAAATCCAATCAACATTTTACAGGTAGTTACAACTGTGCTTTTAAGAGTTTCGTGGGTTCAAATTAATTCCAGAACCTAACTGGTCTGCCAATTTTGCAGGAAGAAGAATCAGTTTTAATTGGAAAACTGTAAAAAGGCCATTTTTTTTTTCCTCTCAGTCTTCTTGCCTGTGCATTTAAGACTATTCAATTCACATATTGTCAGTAAAGCTTGGAATATTTTTTTTTTAAATGGGCCACATTAAAAAAAAAAAGTGGGAAAAAAGAGCAGCTTATTTGCCTAAAAAAAAAAGAGAGAGAGAGAGAGAAAAGGAAGGGAAAGGGAAGGAGGAAGAGAAGGGGAAAGGGAACGCTGGAAAACAAATATTTATAATTCAGCTAAAGGATTATACCCAGCTACACTGTAGTTCTTTTATTGCCTATCTAATAGACAGCTTAGAAATCTCTTTTATGTGTTATGCGTTCCTGCATAAACTCTTCATTGACCCTGCGCAGTTTCTGCCCAATTCACCGCTCTGCTTCCTCCGGGATGCAAAGCCCGGGCCAAGTTGGTGGGTCTTCAGAAAATACCGGCCTGCGATAAGAGCTGAGTCTGTGTCTGGCCTTGTATTTGGGATGGGTGCGGCTGGCTGGCTGGGGGCGGGCTGCCGATGGCCGCTATTGGCGAGGTGATCTGCGAGGAAGCCGGGGAAAGTTGCTGCGGGGAGGGCTGTGGCGGGTGCTGCTGCTGCTGCTGCTGCATCTGGTGCAACTGCTGCTGGTGCAACTGCTGGAGCTGGATCTGCTGCAGCTGCTGCTGCATCTGCTGCTGCATGTGGTGCTGGAAATGCTGCTGCTGCATCTGCTGCTGGATCTGCTGGTGCAGCTGCTGCTGCTGCAGCTGCTGTTGCTGCATTTGCTGGAGCTGAAGCTGCTGGAGCTGCTGGAGCTGGTGCTGCGGCTGGCTTTGCAAGGAAGGGCTGGTCTGGGAGGGGGCCGAGGCCGGGGTGGTGGCCAGGCTGGTTGCCATGGAGCTGATCAGCGAGGGGGAAATGTTTGTGGGGGTGACAGAGGCGGAGGCCACGACGGGATTCCCGGGCAGCCGCATGGTTAAAGGCTTGGGGGCGATGGCCCTGGGGAGGGATTGCTGGAGAGTCTGCGGGGAGACGACGGCCGGGGCGTGTTGAGAAAGAGGGCTGTTCAGAAGCAAGGAAGAAGACAAATTCGTGGAGGCCAGAGTCTGCTGGACGGACCGGATGGTCTGGGCTTCTGCTGACTCAGCAGCAGCCTGGGGGCCAAAAAAGAAAATAGCAATAGCACTCAAACTTCTATACCGCTTCACAGGGCTTTCCAGCCCTTTCTAAGCGGTTTACAGAGTCAGCCTATTGCCTCCCAACAATCTGGGTCCCAATTTTAACCACCTCAAAAGGATGGAAAGCTGAGTCAACCTTGAGCCAGTCAAACTCCTGACAGTGGGCAGAGTTAGCTTGCAATACTGCATTCTAGCCACTGTGCCACCATGGCAAGGAAGGAAGGAAGGAATGAGGGAGGGAGGGAATGAGGGAGGGAGGGAGGGAGGGAAGGAAGGAAGGAAGGAAGGAAGGAAGGAAGGAAGGAAGGAAGGAAGGGCAATAGCCCTTAGACTTTTTTCTTTGCTTTCCATCCCTCTCTAAGCCATTTACAGAGTCAGCCTCTTTTCCCCAACAATCTGGGTCCTCATTTTACCCACCTTGGAAGAATGGAAGGCTGAGGCAACCTTGATTCAAACTGCCAAACTGCAGTCAGCCGGCAGTCAGCAGAAGTAGTCTGCAGTACTGCACTCTAACCACTGTGCCACCGTGGCTCATGGAACAACAATAAGTCAACTCATTTCGGTTAGGGTTATTTATGCAGTCTAGGCCAGGGTCCCTGAGTTGGGGGACGCAGCCCACTACCGGTCTGCACTCTGTTCGCCATGGGGCTGCATGAGTTGCCGGCTGATGCATGCACGCACATAGCCCCTCTTACACGAGTGTCACAGGGGCTCGGGACCCCACTCATGCAAGTGTTGCAGGCACTTGCAGCCCCACTTGTGCAAGCAATAGGTGCTTGCATCTGTGCCTCCCACCAAATCACCCTCTCTTCCTCCCCACTTCCCCCTTGCACTCTGCGCTACCAACCCAAAATGCTTGAGGAACTCTGGTGCAGGCAAACTTGATCTCAATTTTAATGTATTTCATCTTATCACAGTATGTTCAGTGATGGAGCGGTGTAGTGGCCTAGAGGCAGAGCTCTCATTTCACAATCTGGAGGCTGTGAATTTGATCCTAGGTAGCTGCAATTATTTCTCTCTCCTGGCATAATGAGTAATTGTCTGCTGTGAACACCGTGTAGGTGTCAGGAAGGCCATCCGGCCGGTAAACTCTCAGCTCCATTCAGTTGTCCTGACCCCACCCCGATGCAAGGGATTACAGAGTCATTGAAAGAAAGAAAAAAAAGTACATTCTGTGATGCTGCAGTGCTTTACATCACATTCCCTTGATCTTATTTGTTGAAGAAGCTAAACCTGTTGGACCTATTATATAGCATTTTTCGAAATTTCTTAACTGTTTAATTCACCCCTTCTTTTCCCACAGGTTTCATTCTGTGTTTGCAGGTAATTTTAGAAGGAACAGGGACCCCATTTCACACCTCAAGCAATGAGTTTGTTAATTTTTAAAAGTCCTTAACAAAATGATTGAAAAAGAAAATAAATCTTCATTGAAAACTGTTCCTATATGTTGAACTGAAATCGGCAGTAAGCTCACCTTTGACACCAAACTAGCTCTGTAGGCTGCAAGGGCTTTAAGGTATTCCTTCTTGGCAGCTTCTGTTTTTCTTTTATATACCTGTTGAAAATGATACAATGTCAAACCCAGAAACTTCACCAAATGCAGCAGCTTTTGGCTGAAGAGGAGTTGGGGGGGGGGGAGAAAGAAAAGAGGGGGAGTAAGGAGGAGGAGAGGGAGGAGGAAGACCAGGAGGAGAGGAAAGAGGAGGAGAAAGAGAAGAGTGAGAGAAAGGAGGAGGAGAAAGAGGGAGGGGGAGGAGGAGAGGGAGAGGAGGAAAAAGAGAAAAGGGAGAGGGAAGAAGAGGAAGAGGAGGAAGTGAAGAAGAAGAGGGAGAGGGAGAAGGAGGAGGAAGAAAAGGAGGGGAAGAAGGAGGAAGAGAGGGAGAGGGAAGAAGAGGAAGAGAAAGAGGAAGAGAAGGAGGAGAAGAGGGAGAGGAAGGAGGAGGTAATAGTAGTAGAAGGACAATTGCTATCATTATCTAGATTGCAACTCCTTTTTAAAAAATGTTTTAAAGGGAAACAAAACAAAAATAACCAAGTCCTCTTGTGAGATAGAAGAGGGGGAGGGGGAAACTTTCCAAGAAAACCTATATTTTGTACAAGTGTGTTTATTTTGTATATGTGTATGTGTTTGTTTCTATGTTTGTGTGTGGGCTTGTGGAATACACAAGTACACACCCCGCCAGGAGCAGAGTATCACCCCGTAATCTGTAAACTTCCTCTTGGTGGAAAAATAAATGTTTCTAAATCAGTACATCCATTGCTCCATTAAAATCCTAACCCCACCATCCAAAACCCCTTGGTAGCTCTTGACCAGTGATGGGATTCAAATATTATTACCACCAATAGAGTGGGCATGGCTTTGTGGGCACACTTTGCACTCATACACACACTTTGTGTGCCTGTGCATGCCAAACGCTCACTTTGTGGAGGCGCAGAGGTGTTCTAACTCGCCTCCTGCAAGCCTGCACAATCTCCCGGTCACTTCAGCAGCTGCTGTGCGGTGCTATTTTGTGCCGCGCAAAGCAGCTGTGCTTCAACTTCAGCGGATAAAAGTAAGTATGGGAGCCCAGGTGGGCGGATGGGTGGAGCCAGGGGTGGGATTCAAAATTTTTAACAACCAGTTCTGTGGGTGTGGCTTAGTTGGTGGGTGTGGCTTGGTGATCATGTGACTGGGTGGACATGGCTTGGTGGTCATGTTATTGGGTGGATGTGGCCAACTCAATATCACTCACACAGAGGCACGCATCTCCTCGCCTGGACTCTCATGACTCTGGGGATACTGCAACACTCGTAAGTGTAAAACATGGTCATAAGTCACTTTTTTCAGCACCATTGTAACTTTGAATGGTCACTCCACAAAAGCAAAGTACCAGCAAAGGAGGGGAAAAATACTCCAGAGAAGTTCCAGAGAGAGGAAGTATAGTCATAGAATGTCATAAGGGTGAACGGAGAGGCAGTTTCTGTAAGCAACACCAGAATGTTTCCTTCCTGCCTTCCTTACAGGATTAGGCCAGTAATTTCTTCTAACAGCCATTTCTCCAAACTGCTTAGAATGTTAACAACCAGTTCTAGCAAACAGGTGTGAACTGGTAGGATCCCACCCCTGGGTGGACCCAACAGCAAAGCAGCAGAGAGAATTGGTTTGGTCTCTGTTGCTCATCGCTGCTACTGGCTCAGCAGAACTGGGCCAAACGGTCAAATACCATCACTGCTCTTGACTCTTGAGTTTCTCAGGTGAGACTAAAGGCAGTCTGGTCCTGTTTACCCACCTCTACCCCAATCTGGGCTCGTTTCCTCATTAGCCAAGCCCCCACCAAAGGATCAGCCTTCCACTATTTTAATAAGATGGGATTGCGATCCTTGGCGGGCCCTTCCCTCCCTCCGAACAGCAAGGTCACTCCACTCTGCTTTACCTGTTTTTGCTCTTCTCCTAAACTGTCCCACATAGAGGCCACGATTTTCGAAACCTCGCCAAAGGTAGCGTTGGGATTCTGGCCTTTAATTGCAGCTTGCGTGTCCCTGAAGAACAAGGCATACGCGGACACCGGCTTCTGAGGTTCGTTAGGATCTTTCTTTTTCTTTTTCTTCGGCGTTTTGGGCTTCTTGCCAGGATCTGGGGCAGCCCGCTTTTCTCCAGCAGCCTGCAAGAGCAAGAAAACCAGGCAAATCAGCCTTCTCTATTCAGGGGCCAGATGTGATTAAAAATAGCAGGCTTTGGATATGAAGGGAAACAGATGTTTGAAAGGGAGCCCAGGACCTGTCTGCAACTCCTTGAAACTATTGGCAGTCTTCAATTTATGAATACGGCGGGGCCCGAATTTCTGTTGCAAAGGAAGGTGGTTGGTGATGCCTGATTTTATGATCTTTGTTTATTGGTATCCTTTTATTATTTTTGCAAATAAAACAAGGCAGCAGACTTAGCCAACAATGGCTTCCTTCTCCTATTTTCCAACCACCACCACCCTGTGAGGTGAGTTGGGCTGAGAGGGAGGGACTGGGCCAAAGTCAGCCTTTCATGGCTAAGGCGAGACTAGAACTCACAGATTCCTGGTGATTGGCCCAAAGTCACCCAAGACAGTCTGTCTCTGGACAGCTTGCCACATTAAATTCTAAGGCTAGAACATCTTCAGCATTAAAACTTTCTTTGGCGCAGGACGCACCCCACTAACATTTCAGAAACAAGATATTACTCTGCCTGAAAAGAAGTGGAATCAACTCTTTCTACTTTTCTAGCCCTTTTATTCATGCTGTTGAATAATTCTTCCAGGTCAAAGAACAATAAGCCAAGTTGTTTTTTAATCCTTTCTCATTGCCAATGAGTCTCTCTCTCTCTCTCTCTCTCTCTCTCTCTCTCTCTCTCTCTCTCTGTGTGTGTGTGTGTGTGTGTGTCTGCAGCTGCCCTGCATAGCTCGTAGGTGGAATTCTGGTCAAAACGCTACTTGATAGATCCACACCTTCTACATGTGCAAATCTTCTGGTTTCCACCATGAACTGGCCTACCAATCTCTAGATGTAATTTGCCCTAACCGTTTGGCTAAAGTTTAAATAATGGCAAAGACTT
The DNA here is from genome assembly GCA_015471245.1 of Laticauda colubrina. Taxonomy (NCBI): domain Eukaryota; kingdom Metazoa; phylum Chordata; class Lepidosauria; order Squamata; family Elapidae; genus Laticauda; species Laticauda colubrina. The sequence goes on along the minus strand of BLBF01000045.1, from coordinate 5,184,766 downwards.
TCTCCACCACCCTCCAGGGAAAAGCAAAGAAAAATAAGAAGCTGTGCTAAGAACACATGTAAAATCCTGCTGTTTATTTCCAAAATGGATGCCTGAGAGTTCAGATGTATTTCACCACCTGCCATCTTTCTTTCAGATGGTCATTTAATCTCAAACATGAAAACAAACTGGAGGGCACCACTTATGAAAAGATGAAGGCTGCTTTTTAAAAAGAAATGCATAGGGTGGTTTGGTTTTGTTTTTTTAGCATGAATACCCTACGAAGTGGCATGTGAAAATGTCAAAAGCATTGCAGCCAGAGATGGCAAACAAGAGGACTGCATTTATAAGGTAGGAATCTATTCATGATGACCCTTACTCAGGGAACTTCCTTCTTTTGAAAATGTCAAAGGATCTCTATGCAATAAAGCTGGATAAACATAGTGCCCACCTATATATTTAACTCGTTTTTACAAAAAAGTCAACGAAGCCAGCCAGCCTTCCAACCAACCAAACCATCCACCTACTCATCCATTACTATCTTGCTACTATCTCCTCATTTTCTCTTGTATGATGTTGTAATAGAACATATACAGACCCTAGGTTAGCCATTATACCCACAGATAGGCAACTCCTCCAAATTATCTGAAAATCTATTATTTGGGGCAACGATTCTGAAATCTTTCTGGAGCAAAAACATCAAAAGTTTATGCACAAACAGCTTTGGATTGATTATTGATTGATGGATTGATTGGCAAGTGCTGTAACTTACTCTATTGGGATCATCTGCATCTTCCTCATTGATAGAACTGGATGGAGAAGGAGTTGCGGATTTGCTTGCAGGAGGGGAAGGAGATGTGTGTGGCAAGTTGGAACTCCCTAGATTTAATCCCAGTTGAGCACTTAGCTGGGACTGGTTAATAGTAGTAAGCTGGTTAGGAGTCATAATTCCTGAACGAGCAGCTTCCGTCATGTGGACAACAGATCTCATGATCAAAGAATGGTCTTGACGGTACTGAGGCATCCCTGTATGGGTGTGATCCTGAAACAGAGGAAGAATAGAGGGCTATTAAATGGAATTTTGAACATTAAAAGAGATGGGATAGGAAGAGTAACTGACATTTTTGAATTTTGGTGGTGGGAAAACATCTGAGAAACCACAGAGACAGCGCCAAGAAAACAAATTGATGGAACATGGAATAAATCAACCCAGAGCTGGTTTGGGCACAAATGACCAGGCCTATTTTACACAAACACCTAGATCTCTGAAAATGGCTGGAATGCTCCCCTTCTGCATGGGGCTGCCTTTCAAGACTATACTGTAGCAATGTGGAGAGTGATGAGAGCACTTGGGTAGGTCTATGTAATACATCTGTTGGGTGAGCTGCACAGGTTATCAGTAAGCTTCTGGGTACCAGTCAAGATGCTGGTTGTGATTTGGGACTTGGCTGTCTGAGGGACCATCCAACAGGTCCTATTATTAAAGCAGTGACATATGATAGGTTCCAAGAGATGAGCATTCTCTGTTATAGCTCTTGGTCTCTCGAATAGTTATCACCTCCATCTTCTGAGTAGCCCAAAAGCCTGTTGCCCCTTAAATGAGCCTTAAAGATTTGGCTTTACTTCCCAGCCCTAAGTGGAGTGGTTATGCTATTCAATAGATGGATGCTTTTTTCCCTGGCTTTCTGATTTCTTGATTGACCCCCAAATTTGGTTGAGAAATAGCAATAACACATAGAATAGAACAGAACAGAACAGAATAGAATAGCTTTATTGGCCAAGTGTAATTGGACACACAAGGAATTTGTCTTGGTGTAAATACTCCCAGTATACATAAAATAAAAGATACATTTGTTAAGAATCTAGAATCATAACATACAACACTTAATGATAGTCGTAAGGTACAATCAGAATTAGACTTATATACCACCCTATTACAGGACTCCTTGGTAGATTTACAAAGTCAACATCTTGCCCTCAATAATCTGGGTCCTCATTTTACTGACCACAGAGGGATTGAAGGCTGAGTCAGCCTTGAGCCCTATCAGGATTGAACTCCAGTCTGTGGGCAGAATTTGCTTGCAATACTGCATTCTAACCACTGCACCCCCAGGGCTCTTATAAAAGTTTTTTTTTTTTAAACAATATTATTTTACAGACCAGAAATATGCTAGCTGTTGGAATCAGGTAGGTAGGATTTCCAAATTTGCAATGAAACTAACTTCAAATGTTTTGGAAGATATCCTTCTTTCTCTCTAACAACTACTCCTGCAGTTGTTTGCAAAAAGGCTGCAATTATACCCTTCCACTGTTTGGGGGGAAAATAGCTTGTTATACTGTTATCAGTATATTTTGGATTTGGTTGCCAGCAAATTTAGGTTTAGAGCAAGCCATCCTCAGATTCTTCACAATCCTTTTTACTACTAGAGAAGAGGAAATTTATTAAATACATGAGGAAATCCATGTTAAGATACTTAATGTTAGTTAGATGGCAAATGTAAGAAGTAAATGAAGGTTGACTTGGCTGTACAATTCCTTTTTAGAAAGCATCTTGGACTGGTCTGAGTCAATGTTGTACACTTAGGCTAGAAAATTGTGTTCCATAATTTTCCTCCCTTAGCAATGACAATCTGATAGCAACAATATTGACAACATGTTTGACATGACAAAGATTTCTTTTCCCAGTCACTAAACATATTAATGAAGCTTGAAATAAAACATTTTAGTTGCAACGTATGAAATAACACTAATGTAACATTGTCCTCATTACAACCACAGTCATTCATCTTATCCATATCCAGATCAAAAAGTTTATATTAAAAAGGAACTATATATTAAAACAAATATACAACAAAATTGGAAACATACATTTGACAAAGGGAGTAAGCTGAAAACATGCCTACGCAGATTTGCAATAACCTAAAGAGCATTCTCAATTTGTCTTTTTAGTAAAAAAAAAAAAAAAGGGGGGGGGGGAAGAATTTGGAAACTGATATAAGTTTAGATTTGGAGTGTTGTCAAGTTATCTTGATTTATTTATTTGAGAAACACAGGTTCTTGATTTTTTAAAAAAAAAAAAACCAACCATCTGCAATGGCTCATTTCTTTTGTGTCATAACAGTTAAAAATAAAATAAACAGACCAACATACAAAGATTAAGCTGAAACAAACTTCAGCAGTTTCTTAACCTACATGGGTTAACAAAAATGTCCAGTGACATAAATCATGCTTTTATTTAATAATTTTCATATAGCCCATCACTGATTCTTAAAAGAATAAGATGATAATACTGATTTGTAAATCATGGTAAGCAAAAAAGATAAAACCTCCCTGCGTGTTGTATGTCACAATGTTGGATATTGTTTTATTAATGAAACTAATGCTTATGTTAGCTTAGATGTCAGGATTAGAGGGGGCCTTTGAGGTCTTCTAGTCCAACCCCCTGTTCTTGCAGGAGACCCTATACCATTTCAAGCAAATGGTTTTCCTATCTCTAGATGTCTTAGCTTGATTAAAAATTCTTCCTGATGAATTTGATTCTTCTCTGATAAATGAAAGTAGCATAAGTGTCATAGAAAAGCACACATTATTCTCCATAGTTTCCTCACAACATCTAATTTCATCTAAGAGTGCGCCCCCAAAACACTGTGATATTTTAAAAATCTTCCAAAACCTCAACATTTTCATAGGAAAAAAAAAAATTTACACCCACCAACACCTATATTACAAGAATGATGTGTATATTTTTGTAAAAACCAGAGGTAATTTATTTTTCATAAAAGAAAAAAGAAGAAAATAAAAATGTGGGCTGAAAAAAAGGCAATTATTTCTCTGTCTGTTTCTTAGACATCTGAAAAAAAAAATGGAATTTCAAAATTCATCAAAGCTAACCTTCTCTTATGTACAACAGGCTAAGCTGAGAGAATGTTAACAAGTTCAATTTTCATTCAATCAGCACCATTGCTCTCTGAAATGTTTCATTGCAGGAAAGAAATAAAAAATAATCTATATGGTAATTATTAGGATGAATCCCTCAGTAACTTTTGGCAACATAAAAGGTCAGTTCTATTCAAGATATTTTATCAGTCCCTTACATGTACTCCGGTGCTGTCGTTTTAAATCTGAACAGCATTTTATTTTCCCATTTACAACTACCTGCAGAATTAAGTATTTAAGCCAAATAAGAAAAGAGAGAGTGAGAGAGAAAGATAGAGGGAGAGAGAGGGAGGGAAGAAAATCTTGAATGTTGGCAAAGGCTATAATAGCATGGAGATAAATTGTTCAGCTGCTCTCTCCCAAGCCTCTAGGGCTACAGATTTTTCCTCTCCTGGTGCACTGTGGGTATTCAAAACTTGTTCAACATGATTTCATTTCATTTCAGGCAGTGCCTGAGAAAACTAAATTACAGAATCAATCATACAGAAGGTCAGAGTGAGACTTCATTACAAGTATTGCATGCTTGCATGAATATCTTTCATTTATGACTGACCCAATATGTCACAATAGCTGTCTGGTAAAAATAATCCACTTTCTGAAATTGATGTACTACTGATGTCAGTGCTACTCAGCGGGTTGGGCAGCTTATAGAGAGATGTTTAAAGGTGGGTGAGGGGAATGGAGACAAGAATAAAAATAATAAAAAGAAAAAGAGAGAACCCTACAGAGCCCAAGGAACAGTTTTGTAGCATCCTTTGCAAATTAAAATAATTTCTCAGGTGATCATCCATAGTCAGTGATGCTTTAGTAAGTAATGACTTGTGATGGTGTTTGCTAACGGGTTTCCATCTGTTTCCATCTAGATGTATATTTTTCCCCATATTATGTTATGTGCCCTGGGTGCTTTTCTGAACACAAATGGTACTTTATCCAATTTTTCCCTCCAGTAATTCATTTAAGAATGTTGATATTTTGCATTACCATATTATTAAAATGCCAATACTAATGACACTGTATGCCTTATATATATATATAGATATATATATCTTTCAGGGAAAAGAAATCTCAGCCTAATAGAATGCATTTAAATGAAGATTAAATGCTTCTTTATTTCCTGTCCATAATCATAAACTAATCAGCAATATGAAAAATTATCCCTCTCTTGTTTACAAATACACACACACACATACACAAGACAGGCTAGGTAGGGAATGTAAGACAATGCATCCTGAGCTGTCTTATTAATCTTTTCTTGAAAGAGGTACGGAAATGTTAATCTATCAATGGCCATCTTTAAAAACTGGGGAGACCATTGCATTTGACAAAACTGCTTACTTGCACTTAAAATACAGCCATCTAAACTTACTAATGGAATGTAAAGCATTATTTATTATTCTGATTATCTTCTGGCAGCAAATCTGAGAAGCCTGTAAAAGTACTGTTTGTAGCTAGTCAACTGAAGGCCCTGAGGGAAACATTGGTGAACCTTGGCATAACCTATTTTTATTCACGCCTCTGGCAGTTTTATATTCAAGTTTGTAGGTGCACATGTCAGGCAGTATTCAGAATAAATCTGGAGACAGGGTGTATTAATCATAGCTTTTGCCCAAGTACATTTCATTTCTTTGCCGTTGACGCTTGAAAATTTCATGACATTTCTTCAAGGTGACACTCAGCTTGGACATCTCAACAGGGTCAATCCATAAATCCAATTAAAGGAACGATCTGTGGCTGTATAAAACTGCCTGGAATGGAGATGTTTCCAAAAACATCCAGGATTGCATGTGGTATAAAAAAGTTGTGTTCTTGGAGAACAATTCAACAAGGCTAAGGCCTGAATATACATGAGATGGTCTTTTCCCAGTAGCTTCCTCTCTGCTCAAAAAAATCAAGATGGTAGGCTCTTTGGCAGTCATTTTGTCATCTTCAGGGACCACAAGGATGAAGTTTCTACATAGCTGAAATCTACTTTAGAACAATGTTTTTCCAGAAAATAGATCGGTTCCATCAAACCCTGGTTTTCATGCATAGATTGGTGATGACCAGAACACTTCTTCTAGGAGCTTGCGATCACAGAATGGAAGGGATCTTGGATGTCTTCTAATCCTCAAGTAGGAGACCGTATTTCATTTCAGAAAAATGATTGTCCAATCTCTTCTTAAAAACTTCCAGTGTTGGAGCATCCACAAGTTCTGGAGGCAAGTTGTTCCACTGATGAATTGTTCTAACTACCAGGACATTTCTCCTTAGTTCTAGGTTGCTCCACTCCTTGATTAGTTGTCTATTCTTGGACAATTATTCTTGGAGGTTTTTGTTTTATTCTGGAATATGCTACAGGCACTGTTGGGTTGAACAGTATATAAACAGCAGATAAATTGGATAAATACATCTGAGCTAAACATGAGAACATGTTGTGAGCAATACAGTGGGTATGGCAACCATCAGTTGCCTAATGCTCTATAGCTCCTTGGGTTATTTACTCTTAATCTCCCTGCCTGCCATTTTTACTCTGTTGGTAGCCATAATGAATATATGGGGAATCCAATAACATTTCTCTTAATACAGAATTCTCTGTTCTTTGTAACATACTAGGCTTCCTTTTTTAATTTTTTTAAAAAGCAATATTTATCTTTATTAGGACAGGCGGTTCAGCAAGAGAGATGTCCAGATGGACACTGTTGCTCATAGATGTCACCTTCAAATTTCAAGAATTATTCCAGTTTCATTACATCTTACCCAATATTGAAGCTATATCTGTAGAATCTGTAAAGTCTGTGATTTAACTATCAGTTCCAATTTAACAACTTGACAACAAAGATGCAATAAAAAATTGAGAAGCTCTGCTGCATGCAGCCATTGTACGAATGTAGATTAATATCATAATTATTTTATGGCCCCATAGTTAGTTCTTTCAGATACAGCAAACCCAATTGACCATGAAATGAAATTTCATAGTTAAGATGCCTCTTTTATGTGTTTTTTATTGTGGTAATAAAAAAGGGGCTCCAAGGAAAGATCATTCATAAAATATACAATTTAAATAAAGGAATTTTATTATTAATAAATATTTATCACTTTAATAAAGTGCATATTTTTAATAAATAATGACAGGCATGTGTCAACACAGCTTTGAAATATAAATTTAATATTCAGGATGATGTTAATAGAGGCAAAGGAACCCAGGAGAAAATCTGGTTAGTTTTAAGTGGATCATTTTTCCTGCTTAAGATTGCTGCGAGAAGGAAATATTTGTAGCTCGGGGCTGAACTGTGGGGTCCTTGAAGCTCTCTGACTTGGTTGCTTTTCTTGCAAACGTTTCATTACCAAACTAGGTGACAGCATCAGTTCCACAAGGAGATGGGGTTTGTGGAATGGAGGAAGAAGGAGGAGGAGATGACAACTGTGGGGGTCCTTGGTGCTCTCTGAGCTTGGTTGTTTTTCTTGCAGAAGTTTGATTGCAAAAGGAGGTAACATCATCAGTGCAAATTTTAATGCTAGTTTTACATCATCCATATTGCTCTATTTCTCTGCTGCAATAAAATAGTTAGAATGGAAGAATGGAAAAAAAAAACACAATATATCTGTTCCTACCATATGTAATCCATTGCTTTGGATAATGCCATCTTGTTCCACCAAGTTTCGAGATACTGTAATAGAAGGCAGATCCAAACTCTGGGGTGGAAACTGAGGTGTGAATTCATTTCCTTGGGCTCCCAACTGATCACTGAGGCCTTGAAAAGGCAGGAGGATGTCAGCCATCCCTAAATTTGTGGGATCCAGTTCAGGTGGTGGTGTAATTGGTGGAATCTCAAACTCTTCATCGCCAAGGCTTGGTGTATGGAATGTTTGCTGGAAGAAAAATAAGTAAATAAATACATTCTTTTGTAATGATCATACAAAAGAACAACAAACATCATTTAAAAAAATGTCTATGGAGATTCTCAGTCATCCAGGAGCTTTTTTCAATAGGCACCTGGGCTTGCTTTGTTTTTTCTTGAAAATGTTTCGCTTCTTATCCAAGAATCTTCTTCAGGTTCAGCTTCCACTTCTTCAGAACTGAAGAAACTCCTTGGATGAGAAGGGAAAGGTCTTCAAGGAAAAGCAAAGAAAGCCCAAGCACCTCTTGGAAAAAGTACCTTTGGGACATCATTTTTTTTTTTTTTTTAAAGAATTATTTTACACTACTCACAATCTGACTCACAAGCTCTTTTTTTTCTTATGGTAAGTTACAAGTGAGCAACATGTTTCACATCTGCCCAGCTCTTCAGATCCTTCAGATTAAAGATTCAACTCTCATTATCAGATGGCTTTAATGATGTATCAGTATTAACTGTTTTTTAATGCACACTTAATTAGCAACATCTGTCTTTGTTATTGGAGGGAACATCAGCTAGCCTGGGCTGGGTTGTTTTTTTAGCTGGAGAACAAATTGCCAGTTTATCGATATGTTAGGAAAAGCAAAACAGCCCAAGCAGCTTACAAATTGTTCTGACACTTACCATTAAATGCTCCCAATTTTGGCAGTGCACATACGTACTGGCAGTAAACTGTTATAGCTTAAATACATGAAAAGTTGAGAATCCTATTTCAAATTCCTTCTTATTCCATTGATTTACAATAGCAGGTTGTATAATACTAAGGGGATTGATCTTTGCAGTAGACGAAAGGTTTATTACAATGGTCTTGGTTTTGTTTAGGAAGTTCTTGACTTACATCAATTCGTTTAGTGACTGAAATTGCAATGATATTTTCAAAAAGAGACTTACAACCGGTTTCTACACAACTGTTGCACCCCCCCCCACAATCATGTGATCAAAATTCAAACACTGGGCAACTGGCATGTATTTATGATGGTTTTATTGTCCCAGGATAATTTGGTGACCTTCTTCAGACAAGTCAGGTGGGAAGCTGGTTTCACTGAGCAACTTTCTTACCAACATAACAATGGCAGTGATTCGCTTAAGAACCGTGGCAAGAAAGATTGTAAAATGGGGCAAAACGCACCAAATCACTCTCTTGCTTAACCACAGAAACTGTAGACTGAACTGTGGTTGTAAGTCAAACCGGTGGGGAGTTCGCAACCCTACATTCTATATATCTATATTCAGATGTTGTAGATGCTTCATCACTGCAGGTTTTTAAGAAGAGACTGGACAGTCACTTGTCTGAAATAGTAAAGGGTCTCCTACTTGAGCAGGGGGGCTAGACTAGAAGACCTCCAAGATGCCTTCCAACTCTGTTATTCTATTCTATTCTATTCTATTCTATTCTATTCTATTCTATTCTATTCTA